>CACRXP010000230.1:775975-862581 GCA_902702965.1 Spirometra erinaceieuropaei
GTGAAAAGATAATATATCTAATTCTCTCCGGCAGTGGCAGGTAATAACGTAGGCCCATCCCCGTCAACCGGGGAAGAATGAACAGCGGTCACAGCCTGTCCAATCAAACCACTTGTGGCATCCAGAAGATTGACTGGGGACCGACCGTCCGTGATGAGGGTGCTCCTCAGATTCAGAGCACGCAGCATGCGTACATCACGTTCGGGCAAAGCGCAAGCTATGTGACGCAGGTTCCCTGCGCCCAAGACTTCGACACGCTTGAGGAAGTAGGCCGTATCAATCTCTACGTCCTGTCTCCTGCGTTCAAGATCCAGTTGATTCTTCTTCTGCAGGTACTCAAGTTCTGCCTCACGAGCTGCCCGCAGCCGCACCAATTCCGCTTCCTAGGCAACCAAACATGAGCTAAGTCGGACACCGTGCGGAAGATGGGGGAGGGATGGGTAGGTGGGTGGGTACTACTTACTGCCCTAATTCTATCCGCTTCAGCCTCTAGCTTAGCTTTTTGGATTTCGGCCTGACTGCTAATGAGAGTTGCTTCCACCCGACTTTGAGCTTCGGCTTTGGCCTGACCACTGCTTTCCAAGGCTGTAAGTTGTATCTGCAACTCCAACAGCCTGCGTCGAGCCTGTTCAGCTGCTGCCTCGTCCTCAATGCGCTGGCGCTCCAGTTTACCGCGGGCTTCTTGCTCCAGTCGTTCAGCCTCATGCCTGAAGAGCAGTGAATATGGGAAGGGCGAATTATTTCGATGAGGCAACTCGCATCGAAGGCCCTAAACACCTCGAATCTGGGAAGGGCGGGGACGAGAGGACGGAGAATGGCAGTAATGAGACAGTGGAGGTCCCTGAACTAAAAGCGTGCACCTTGCAAACCACGTGCACACAGACTATCAGCATCGTGCACACTGAAGAATAATTAATAACTCTGCAGACCGCCGAGCCTACAACGCCCAACACCCAGTGGTTTAGTGCTGACACCGATACCACCAGCAACTGAAAAGCCGTGAAGTCTGTGGGGGAAGGACACAACTCTTACCATGAACATTCACCTAAAAAGTCAGTTTACAACAGAACCACTAAGGGTTCCAATTCGCAATAGCAGAGGCGTATCAGTGGTTAGTATACGTCGTCATTACTTTAGGTATGCCCAGTGAAGAGCGCAAAGACGAATTCTCACAGCAGGTGAGTTGAGGCGTGTGCGCTGTGGCAAAGTAAACAACATGCACGGGAGTATGAGTCGGATTGCGCGTTTCAGGGTATCTGAACAAGTTAAATCTCGTCTTAGCGTACCACAGTTTGTAGCGGAGCGCAGGAGCATGATCTCGCGCCAGCTCATCTTAGTCGGGCGTGTACTCACACGCGTGGGCCTGGTTGAGGTTCGAGTAGGAATAATTCTTTTATGCGTCAGCACGGGAGTAGGTGCTGACCTGGAAACCTGCGGAGAAAATTATCTATTTTCTCCGTCACTGGGCGAACAAAACATGGACGCATGCACGCTTACTTCACTAGCGGCAACTATATGAAGCAATATTAGGGTAGAGGGTTGGCGCGGTCGTGCTGATAAAAACGGATATGAGACAACCTAAGAACCACTAAACAAATTTTGGATCAAACCGGGGAGTATAAAGGATAGAAAATCAAACAATAACGAACGTGGTCTTTCTAAAGAAGGCAAGTCCCGGAAAACACTTATTCTCAGGTCTAGACAACAAACTGCAACAACCGTCTTCGAGAGGAGGCGGACGATGAGAATGAGAACGACCGAGGCATGCTGTGAGACGCGATATATACCCCCCGCTTAGGAAGTCGTCCGACTTGCACGTCGACATAGTGGCTGGATGGAACCGAACGTTAATGGGATTCAACGTCGGTTGTTCGAGAAAAACAAACTTCACTGGACCTATGAGTGAAGCGGAACTTTTTACAACAAGACCGTCTTCGCAAGACGCAATAAGCAACAGCGATGAAAAGCTCGAGAGAGAGAGAGAGAGAGAGAGAGAGAGACTGCGCTTTTGCGGCTAAGTTAAGCTCATTCACAGTCATCGAGACTGGCTTTAGCACACAACCTCAGCTGACTTAGGAGGAATCTGATGAGAAAAAGTAGAGAAAATACCGCAATAGTTGGCCCCAAAACTGACAAGCACGCCCAGCAAATTCTCAGCGTTGAAGCAGGTTCAAATTGGATTGTCGCGTGAGCAGAAAAGTCGAGTATCTGCCGAAACGACTTTTTTACGATGGCGTTGCTAGAAGTGTTCCTTGACACGGGGGGGGGGGAGGAAATAAAACACCACCACGAAAATTTCGCCCAACTGCCTCGGAATCAGCAAAATCTCCTAGAAATTTCTGACGCAGCATGAGTAGGTCAGATCATCTGTCATGAAAGCCGGGGCAGAAACCTCCGAATCCAGGAAATTAAATCACAGACAGTCGACAAAAACAAAATACCTGCGTTTGCCAGTATTGCACAAATCCCTTTCTCGAAAATTATGTTAGGAGCTAGTTGTACCTAAGCCGAAACAAAGATAGTATAAACTCGGAATGATCAGGCGACCTAGTTGTTGACTAGGCAGTCTTTGTGTCGAGGGCCCACTTCAGTAGTGCAATTTTACTTTGTGCGAAAATAACCTATCTCGAACTGATAAGTGCTGTTAATGAGTGACTTACCGGCTATCCCAATGACTCCAAACAAAGTTAAAACGTTCATAAACCAAATGCAGCAGCCCTGCGATTCCCAAGTAAGTAGCAACACCCTCCAGTGAACCAATATATGACTTGGGCAAAGCCGGACGACACACTGCCAAAAACCTGGAAGAACTGAGACGATGGATTTGACGATGTGTGAATAGAAGGTAAACATGGGAGCCTGTGGCCTTACCTGGCTGCAGCCTCTTGGGAGTTGCTGGTTATCTCAATCGCTAACTGAACGGACTTTTGCAGTGCATCGCGCGTACGCTGATCTACGGGCTCCACGGCCTGCACGTCCACGCTGCTAACCACAAGACCGTTTTGCGGGAAAAAAAGTCGCTTTCCCACGGTGCCATCGGCACCAGTACCGAAGACCGACTGTCTGATGAGGAAGGCCGAGTTCTGTGGGAAAAAGTTGGGGTCGGGAATCATGATCCTAAGCACCATAGTCCTCTTCGTCAACATGATCGCAACCACACGCACAGTCTCCAACATAGGTCATCATAATTAGCGTCACCGCTATCATAGCTATCAGCACCAGCAACAACATGCATATGATCATCACGTCACTCAGTCAACTCAACAGTTCAAGCATGTCTCGGAGGGCAACATACTGGGCTTACCTTGTGGAATGCGTCAAAATTAACCGAGGCTACCAGCCCACGTACACGGGCCGCAATGGCTTTGCAGAAATCACCCACGAAATCGGGTTGGGCAAACAGTTTGGCCGCCATCTCCTGTGTCGGGTTGGGCGAGATTTCGAAATGCCAGTTGTAAGACAGCTGAATTGAGAGACGGGCGTGGTCCGCAGTTTCCACAACCAGGACGTCAGTGCAGAAGTCGGGACCCAGGAGGAGGCAAATCGTTTTTATCATGTTTGTACGTTTTGGCTTGCCACCACTGAGGCTAAGGAGGGTGAATTGCTCGTCTGGTCCCAGCATGACCAGGTCGGGGCCAAAAACCACACGCGAAGTCTTCGACTTGTAGTCATAGACCTGGACGGCGGCGTTGTGTGGCACGCGATATGTTACCACCTTAGGGTAAGATTGAGAAAAGAAAGACATACAGATAACCAGGCGGCGAGGCAAGCCCAAGTGCAATCCTGAGTCTGAAGCCCTTGTGGAGTCAGAGTAGGTTGGGGGAACCAGAAAGGATCACTGAAGATCCCCCTAAGCGTACTAGCCGTACAGAAGGCCTCCGCGAGTTCCGGGCAGAAAAGCAGCCAGCAATCAGCGAAAACACACTAGAGTACCTGAGCACCCAGAGAGGTAGAGAGATAAAGGCCAAATCCCAATATTTTGGCAGATGTGGTTGGGAGGAAAAGCTGGCTAATCACAAATTACTTATAGCCAGTTCACTTTTACGCCGTAATGGTATTTCACTCGTCGTAATAGACGAAGATAACGAAATGATTATGCATATGGCATAAGGCAACTCACATAGACAGAGCGAACACACAAATCAGAAAATGGGACCGAGTAATTTTTCTATGAACCAATCTAGGCAATCCTCAGCCCACAATCCCAGTGATTATTAGCAGAAACAAAATCAGAAATAGAGATGCACAGAAGTTTTTCGTGCTGCATCTGTGGCCAGACATAAATAAAAACATACCCGCGTAGAATCCCAGTTGCCCTCTCCTTGCTCACTCTTCTTTAGATATTCGCCTCTTTCACCCAGGGGATCCCTTTGTGACACAAGTATCTGCTCCACTGCGGGGGGAAGTTTCTTATGCCAAAGTTCCTCATTCTGGTTAAGCATGTAGGTGGCGCCAGTGACTGCGCGAACTTGACCAGTCAACCTGTCTCGCACGTATATGCCCTCATTCTCATTGAGAGGTATGGCCTTCCGGACGGTGACTACCTCCACCTCGATCGGCGGTACATACTCCAGGGGCCCGGTGAGCATCCACTCTTCGCCCGCCGTTCGGGCCTATGTTACAAACAAAGCAAACAGAAAGGAAAATTAGTTCAGGCTTGGGTAACTTCCTTTCCCAAAAAGAATTTGTAGCCGATCTGGCCCTGATATATGAAAGTTGCAGAAAAAACGACAGCTCGAATCCCGAAAGCATCTACTTATTTTTTAGACATGATGGAGTCGAGATAACATTTTCATTTTTATGCCAGTAAGCGACATTTAAATATCCATCCTTATTCGTTAACAAATTCCAAGATTTGTCTTGTGTTACACTGCGTTTGATTGAATCTAAAGTTCAAACTGTCGCGTTTCGCGGTCAAGGGTGCGCAACAACTGCCTGACATCCAGGAACTACGCATGTTTTTAACGACATGTTACGGGACGTAAACATAACCGACAGTGCTTTTAGTTAAACTGTATCATGAACAATAGCCTGGACTCAAAATAAGTGTGGAATCTAAAGTTTAGGGAACTCATAAATCAGTAGCTAAAGGACTTACAACGTCGCCATCTTGGAAGGACTCCATTGCACGAAGAATGATGCCTTCTGTCTCTCCAAGCACGTACACTTTTTCTATCCCTGCATCCAAGCGTTCGCCAGGCATTA
This sequence comes from Spirometra erinaceieuropaei, assembly GCA_902702965.1. Taxonomy (NCBI): domain Eukaryota; kingdom Metazoa; phylum Platyhelminthes; class Cestoda; order Diphyllobothriidea; family Diphyllobothriidae; genus Spirometra; species Spirometra erinaceieuropaei. The sequence goes on from CACRXP010000230.1 coordinate 781,181, forward strand.
GAAAGAAGGATTTCTCCCCCCGAATAAGTAATTTCTTGCCAATTCTAGGAACACCCTTGTCGTCGACTGGATCGCACAGGACGCAGTAGTTTCCGGAAGCGAGAACAACCGGTGAGGCAACCTGAATTACCTCCTCGTTAACACTGGGGATATGGCTTTCAGTATCCAGGTGTGTGATTAGCCACTCCTCACCGTGTCTACGGCGCTTCCCGAAGTCATCAATATGCGTTCGCTTGGCTCTGACATGAAGGGCGTGCTAAATGAAGAGACACCACACAGAAAATTGTGACTTGTTTAACGGATTCCCAGCCAAGTAGAGGCATTAGGAGGAGGCCGGCTGTAAGCAGAAGATTATTGGTAGCACTTACTTTTTCATCTAGATGGTAGGCTTCGACAGTCTTGACACGCTCCTCATAAGCTCCTACCATGTAAGCGCCGACTGACTTCACCAGCCACTCCTCACCATACACACGCTTTTTGCCGTCCTTGCCGGTAAAATCCATTAAAGCACGTAGTAAAAGAGCTGTGTTCGGGAGGATCATTTCCGCCGTTCTTTTTGACAGTACTTCGACCTCCTTGCGCGGTCTGTATACACCTAGGAGGAAATGGTTGCACATAATTGATCAAACAAATTTTAACTAATGGAACGGAGAGGGGAGCAGATGAAATGGCATACTCCTATAGTTGGATGATAGGAAATTTTGGGAGCGGTTGCTGACCGAGATGTTGTTATTGTTAAGTCTAGAAGTAGGCACATGCATGACAAAAACAATGGGGCTCTTTCGAATTCTTATCTGTCGGTTTTAAGCATCTGGGTGAAATAAATTCATTGCCTGCAGGTTGGCCACAGACCAAAAACTCGCCAATCGGCTACTGCAGAAACGACAAAGAAAACTATAAATCAGATCCTCTGTTTCTGAGAATGCTTAAGTCTACAGTACTGTGCGGGCTCCAGTTGAAAACTGCATAATAGAGTAACCCTAATCAATGTCTCAAATTCTTAAATCAAAGAAATACCCTCAAACGCCCTATTTCCGCCACCTGAATGGTCACGGAAGCTACTGAAGTGCTCAAAAGATGAGCTGCAAAAGTAACATGCAGCAGGATAAATAAAAAACATGCAAAATCTCGACGCAAAAATAAGTAACTGATAGATGCATTTAACACGTATATGCAGTTAAGTCGGCAACACATCTGTTAGAGTGACACCATCAGCCACAGATTCTAAGTATTGAGGTCTTATTACAAACCCGCGGAATGGAGCATTTGTAAAAGGTGACAAATATGTATAAAACACATAAAAAGGTCTTGCAGCTAAAAATTAGACCATAAAAGTTTCGAATAGAGCTCTCAAGCATAAACAACTGTTGAGAACCAACTGCACCAACTGCAACCGATAAAACGGGTGTCAGGAAGCGCCTGACCTGGGAGGATAGCGATCCTCTTCCCATGAAACATAAACAAACGACTGATTGCTTATTTGTACATGTGTACATTCTGCAATTAGTTTTATACAGCTTCAATTCTCATACAGACGCTGGGATGAATTTTAAAATCTCTCGGAAGCTGGGTAAAATCAATCTGCTGATGTTTAACAAGAGTGGTAACTTGGCTTAGTTACCACGAATCTGAGGGCAAACACCGGGGACCCATTGAAGAGCTGAGTTATTCACAGGTACGTTATGAAACGGCAGAGCATTTGTAAAACAAGTAGTTCGGTTTTATGCGATATCTGACATAACTTTTACATTGACTGCATGCACCGTAATGATCCTGTTTAGTGCAAACTACCTGGAAAAGTAAGCATGTTCGCCTCATCCAGTGGTGGGAGCACTTCCGTGATAGTGTCAAATGTACAGGTTCTGCTAGTAGTTTAGAGGTAGATTTAGGGAGAGAGCAGCAGCGGTGGTATTGTTAAAATCCCTAAATAGGCAGTGTCACACAGATCATACGAAGTACCTCAATGCAATGGGTGACATACCCGGACCTTCGAACAACCATCGTTCTCCAGCAACACGGTCAGTACCGTCCTCTGATTTAAAGTTAATCAAAGCAGAAAGAAGAAGTGCCTCATTCGACGACAGAACGGTTAGAGGTGCGACTTCTTTCTTCATTTCCTCCCCAGGGTATAGTGGAAAAGGAGGCTGGGTAAAACGATATTCCTCATCTCCGTAAATTAGTGCAGCCTGTCCGAATTCATCCAAAATAACGGCGCCGTTCTGGTCCTTCTTGACAGGATTTGAGATTATGCAGTATTCTTTTGGTGTTATTGTAATCATCCGTTGCGGCATCTTTACTATCCTGGGAATACATAGTAAAAGATATGTTTAACTGGATACTTTTCATGATCCTTCCTGTAGAACGTGGTCGGCCCCGAAACCAACGTCGTAACATTGGTATTTTTGTCCAGGACATGAATGAAATGATACGGCGGAATAGCAACACTGACCAAATCGGACGACGCCATCACCATCCTCCGTAAGTGCGCGCTATGCGAGTGAGTAACTGATGATGTACGCGCGCGGAAGGTTTCCGCACGATAAAATGATTGGTGGATAAAATGATATATACGGCGGTGTAGCGCAGTCTTCGAGCACTTTCGCGTGCAATGCGATGGCGTCCGCTTCTGTTGATGAGTTGCAATCCCTTGAGGATCTGTTCGGCCGATATTTCCAGTCACTGAGGGACCTGGAAAAAGTCATCATGAAATTTAATGAAGGAAGACTAACATAAGAGTATTTCTAGGGAACCGGCTACGATTACAAGGCATGAAGTTCTTACAAATATCGTTTAGGCATCCATTCATTCCGATAAGTTTGTGTACATCAGCTGGAAATATGTGTACGTCACAGCTCCGACGAAAAAGAACAATGATTAATGCCTGTATTTGATCTACAATGCTGGCTTTGTAGTATGAGACTCATTTTTCAGTCGGTAACTTCCTTTTAAATGGACCAGAATTATGACTCTGTGCCGCTCGAAGAAGTTGACATAACAGAAATTTTTAATGGGCATGTTTTACGGAATTTTCGAACGCTAATTCCGTCGTCCACAAAGATTTAATGTGATGATCACTCCTTTATATGTATGTTTTAGCACATGAGCAAGCACTGGTTCTGCGTGGGCATTTTAAGAGACTGATACAAAGCGTCATTTCTAACAGCTACGCAGATTTGATTACCGGGGTAAGAGAATATGAAAAGGTAAATGAAAATACGGTCTCTTTTGGAAATTTCAGGCAGCTAACTCGAACTTCCGAATTTCTCAAAGTTTCTATTTGTCAGAGGACCATCCCGCATATGGCAAAATTATACATATCAAGCAGGAATGAAATGCCTCTACAAACTATCCTCCTAAAATGGGTACCCGCGTGACCTTATACGTCAATACACGAGACATCACCAACTCAAGGGAAAAGGTACTTCCAATTTTACGGCCACTCGGGCACCAAAACCAACCATCTGGCGGACTCTCCCATACATGAAAAATGTATCTGAACTAGTCGAAAAGCAGTTAAAAAAACATTAGATATGAGTAGCACACCAACCTGCAACCACCTTGCGCGCACAGCTTGTACACCCTAAGGACAGCATTGGCTACCTCAATGGAAAGGATGTTGTCTATAAGATCCCATGTGCCAGTTGTGATGCTACCTATTGTGACCAAACTGAGGAATCTGCCTCAACCCGAATATGCTAGCATCAGTTAAGGGTGAAGAGACGTAAGCATTTATCCCAGGTAGCCATGCACACACTGGACACTGGGCACAAATTTGCATAGGAAAACGCTCGCACTGTTAGCGCCTGCCCAATCAGGTAGGACCGAAAATTCCTGGACGCAATGCACTAAAATGAGGCATCCATCAACGTGCATATCGATCTAGATGTCACGTACAACATCGTTTAGGACAAATTCAAACTGGCCCAACCAATCCCGAGGTGGTAAATTGCAACAAACACGTAACGGTACCGGTCTCGAAAATTTACGCAATAAATGTTGTTTTGTTCCCGAAGAATCTTACCTACTTCAAATTAGATTTTTGGGAAGCCCGTTTTCCAATGCATATATGTATATACATACTTCGCCTGCGCCCACGCGGGCAGATATTGCGGGAAAAATTTGAAGCAGAGAGTTAAATAATTGTTTTCGAACTACCTGATAATGTGTCAGGTGGATGAGGTTTGGATGCAAAGCAAGATTCAATGCGGTGGAATTTAGAAGAAGACTGCCAGTGGAATCAGCTTACATTCTGCACCGCCCATTCTGTAACCGGATTTTGGTGTCCGCATATCCCGAATTTCGTTATTTTGAAGACGTCGGCAAAAATCATCTCAAAATGATTGCTAAAATCGGGCCTTCTGCCGGTCGGTTTAAGGTGTATTTAAGAGGTAAGCCTTGTCTATAAAAACAGTTCTGTAAATTCTTTTGGAATAACAAAGTGAAATATCAGGGCGCAAAATCCGCCCTGGCCTTCTGAGCCCTGACAAGTCGGCAATAAGGACGACAGAGGCCTATCTTCAAATGGACGGTCGTTTTCTTGATTTCCTCTATGGCAAAAAAGGCTAGAGGCCATGTTTTCCACAAAGTCGGCCCCAAAAGTCGTGTTTGCCGAGCATGCAAAAATGGTGCAGATGGACAGCACCTGCCGCAATAGCCGCCATGGGTCTGCATTGTATCACATGGTCATGCGCGGCCGGTGTGTTACGCATTCACACCTAGGTGGATGGCAAAAATCACCGAATGGGTCGTTCGGAAGTTGAAGGATTTGAAAGGCCCGGCTTCCAAGGAAATACGAACGGTTTAAATGACAGGGGTGTTAAAAAACTAAGAGCTTCGAGACGCATTTTTCCTGAAATTGAGATTCCTATTTTATTATGTACTTTTAATGTCTCTGAATCTTTAGGCGTAAAGTCACTAGGCACTACAGCAAAGAGATAGCCGACCTGGTGATGTGTTTTGTCAGGAAGGTTGTGAGAGCCCCTAGTCTTTCAACAAATACGTCTGCGATGCAACAGCTTCAAAATGATTTCCCGGGGCCATGATTCTATGTCCAAAAAATTGGTTGACTTGTGAGCGCCTGTTGACCAACCATGCTCGAGCATCGGTTATCACCCATAGTGGCAACACGACGAATAAGGCCAAGAGTCTTAATCGAGCGCTCAAGCAATGGTGTAAGTGCTACACTAGCTTAACGGACTGTGTAAATAGTCTGGACATCTGTCTACAGTCGAAACAAGCTGACAGTGAAAGATTTGAGGCCAAAGTATACTGCTGTTACGGGCAGTATAATGACCGCTCCAGACACATTGCAGCGATATGTCAGTGGCTGACAACGTATGCATCAGATGTTTTCCTCAAAACATCTTGATGCTAGGAAAAAGGTCGAAAAATGTGGTGGATGGGTAGTCGAGGGTTTTTGTCGATTCTTTTCAAATTGGGAGCTGCTGTATGTCCCCATGGCTGCGAAAGGAGTTGACTTTCAGCTCACTCTGATAGGCTATAGATGACTGACTATCGGAGTTTCTGAGATAAATGAAAATCTCGACGCACACTCAGTGACCATTCTTTTCATCGGATATGGTTATGAAAGACGTGCTGCCTCCATTCAATGAGGCATACAAGTACCGCGAAGTGATGAGACGTATAATGTCCATTCCTGAGAAACTCAATAACTGTGGGCAAAGGCGCTTCAGCGAATTGCTTCGTTACTTAGACGACTACGCCGACGAAATTATAGATGGTACTCCCTCTGATTCCTACGACCAGTAGTCACTTTACCCCGTGAAGATAGATGAAAATGACGAGTACGTCGGAGAGGGTTCAGTGGCTATGTGCTGTGTTATGAGGAGGGAGGGCAATATGTTGTGTCCACAGCTTGGAGCCGGACATGAGCAGCCCATTTTAGTGCTATGCAATGACAGATTGCTTCCTAACTTTCACATCCGAAATCGACTTCGTGTCAAAGCCCTGGCAATAACGATGTTTGTAATCAGGAGTCGTTCGTCGAACACTGCTGCTAAACAGGCTGGTGGATCGGCTCCTGGTACACTTATAATTCAGGCATCAATAGGCAGCGGCTGCCCAGCAGTCCATCTGACCAAGAAGACTGTCTCCAGCCAGTCGTGTATCTTTGTTACTTTAAAAGTAACCGGCGCATCTGACAGGCCGAAAGGCTGCAGTAGGATCGTGACAAATAGGTAAAAGTCTCAGGTGTTATATTTCTGCCTGCCGTACGTAATCCCTTCGTACTATTGCTCTGGTTCTCCACTTTGAAATACATGGCATGCCAGTGCCATACCTAGGGGCATCTAAATCAAAGCTCACTTAACAATCCCGGCGGCACAGCCAATGGTAAGGAAAGTCAAAAAAAGTTTAATGTGTTTCTGTGCAATGATTTGCCGTACTAACAACAACCGGTACGTGTTTCTCTCAGACACAGCCTTCAAAGGACAGCCCGCAGGACTGTGACACAGACATCGCCAAAACGGCAGTACTGAATGCAATTTCTGTGTGTCAATTATTTTTACGATTTGATTCAGTGAATTTTTTCCAATTTAGTAGTCTTCAAAATAATCGACCGCCGCTGGCACAGCCGTCATTTGGCCGTTCAATTAACGCGTACAGTAGTGACTAAGTAGGCCAGGAATAGGGTGACAAAGGCAGTTTGGAAGTATTGGCGTAAAGCATGGGTATTGGTTTGAGCAGATGCAGTATGCGCAGTGGCCAACGTCCCACTATCGCCGCTTCCGGGGTATCCCGAAAAATAGATGCCTCCTCGATATCGGGATAGCGGACAAAACCAATATCTACCCGGTATGCATATCTAGAAAAGTAGATATCTAGTCGATATAGGCCTGACATAGTTTGCTACTACCTGCTGGCACCCACCCCGCCAAGCCCCTTCACAGCCCCCAATATTTCACATCGTGTAATAGACGCATTTACGGTTAAAGGTAATTAACTTTTACAGATCGACAGAAAATCCAAAAAATACTGCAGATCACGAAGTCTGACGGAGGGAGTCAAAATAAAGAAAATTCGACGGAACATACGACAAAAACTAGCAGGAATCAATACATACACAAGACAACAAGCGCCTTACCCAAGGAGAGCGGCGCGAACGGGATCTTGGAAATGAGCGCGAGAAAAAACAAGCTTTAAAACACGACTATTATGTCAACAAAAGGAAGCAATGAATGGAGAGACGCTGGCGTTGTAAGGTTATAATGAATTTTTAGTAATTTTGTTAAAATAGTAATGCCATGCATCGGTTAGTAGATTTGTTGAACCGATGGAAGGACGCCTAGTGGTTGACATTGATGGTGGCGACTCAGATGTAGCATCTGTCGGGACCCTTAACAGTAGGCGTTGATAGGATTAAGCTCGATTCCTTTCCTTTTCAATCGATCTTTTTTTGCTTTTGCTTTTGTTTTAGTGGATTATTTACGCATTCTGTTAGATTGCTCTGCATATATTTTGGTTTCATGGGTGTACTGAATTTGAAATTCGTCATAATTCTACCGCAAACTGTGTTTAGCGCTGTTTGACATGCGAAATGAATAAGTGCCTAAGCGGAAATGAAAAGTCGGTCGGCGCTAACGACTAGAAACGAACATCAAATGGGACCGCCGGTCGAGGGATGACTATGGAGGAGACGAGCTGACCAAGCAGGTTTTTATTGTGACTTGCTTTTCAAACAGCCCAATTTACAGTTCCAGACCGTTTTCTAAACGTCTGGTTAACCGATTAACGTCTCATTCGGGTCGGCCAGGGGTTGATAAAGAGCCTTCCTTAAAAGAGTGGAAGAGTTGCCTACAAAATATCAGAAAATTGTTTGCACTCTCACATGTCCAACTAACCATTCTCGAGGGCTATGGAATGCCAATCATCCGGAGGACGGCGAGTTTACTTATCAAAACTACATTGCATAGGTTAAGAAGGCTAAGATATACTGTCTGAATAAATAACTGCATTTATCTTGTTTTAAAGATCCGCGAGAGCTAAAAAGTTAGCAATATAATTCGGCTCAGTCTGTTGGAGTACTTGGCAAGGACTACGACCAGAATTTTGTTGAAAGCTAGTGCTTGCCAGAAACATATGGTTTAGTGGGCGAGGCAAGCGCGAGAGAGGAAAATGAGCGTGTGATCACGCCTAAACAGGGGAGAGGAATCATAAAACTCAGCCAACTGCTTAGGGCAGAATGCTGACATAACTAGTGCAGCAGCAACTTTTTTTGTCGTTTAGAGCTTCTCCAAGAAAAATTTCCAGGTTAAAAAGATGCATTATAGAGTAAACTCCGACAATTCCAACTGTCTAAAATCGCTGAAACTTTTTATTTTGTATAGGACCCTGCATAGACATTAAAATTATTCCTTCAAGAATAGCCTAAGCGAAAGCCGGTTAACATGTTAAGCTGAAGAGGTTCGCTACTAAGAGGCCAGTGGTTTTATATTGTACCCAATTCTTACTACTGCTTGCCCCTCCCAGCCGACTGTATTTTCCTTCCAGCCTCCGCCTTTTCCAAACTAGCTAGTAACAAGCCTATCCCTGTACTAACTCACTTAGTATTGTGATGTTTGAAACAGATATCCCTACATTTTAGTCTTATCACAGCCTTTTTGCCGACTCTTCATATACCAATAGCTCTGGGCTCGTTGGTACTTGTTACTCATGCAATAGTCGCTTATAGCCTAACTAAATACCTCCTTTTTTAAACGACGTTGACAATAGCCATGCTGGTCGAAGCATCTTAAATATTATCTTATTAAATTCCAGGTCTGCTATCAACAAAATTCCCTTGGTAAGGGTCATTTCTCTCGAAATAACGTTCGATATCATGTGCGTGACCGAATTCTGGACCCATCATCTAATTTCTGACTCTTCTCTTTTTATATATGGCTTCTATTTCTACCGTCAGAACCGCATAAATATGTATGAGGGCGTATGTCCTCCTTATAATAGGTCCGCCCTAAAGTAGAATCCTGGTAATCTGAATGTCCTCTCATTTACTGCAAATTTCCGTTTTCTACTAATTCTTCTTTCGCTACAAAGGAAGGTTTTTCTTGGCTATATCTGCAATCCTCATAAGTTTTTAGCTACGGATAATGTAGCACTCTGTGAAATCATTAAATTAATTTTGGAATCTGCATCGATGTTGGAAAAATCGTTGGCGGCTTAAACTTTCTTGAAATTCATTCGCTTTTTAGTAATAGTCCACCTAGATTCCAGCCCTTCCACGATATTACCAATTTTTCTGATTGATCTCAGATTGTATGCCCTCCAACAAAAGATAATCACATTGTAAATCTGGTTTTTACTAATGACATTGCTCCCATTTTCATTGATTTCAAAAGGACCTTTTGATGGTTACCATGCATTATTTCACTGTTGCCTACCGCTTGCCTTTTCAATAAACAGCAGTACGGTTCTGACCTACCTAAATTGCAACTGTGTAGACAATGACTTAATAAATAACTATACTAGATCATTGGGTTGGTGTGACTTTCTCTCCTGTAATGATGCAACAGCCCTTTGTGACGTCATGTCGGATGTTTCCAAAGACATCTAAGAATTTTTGTCTCGTAGATGTCTCAAGTCAAACTGCTCGCATTTCCTTGTTGCTCGCTTTCTTTCTAGCAGACTGAGAGGGTTGAGTAGTCAGCTGCGCAACGTTTCCACTTGTTCTTTCTCCATACATCTATGAATCATGGGGATGTTTGAAACGGCTTCCAAGATGTGTCATGTGGGCGACTGGCAGAGGGGATCACTTGCCTTTAATAATCCGGACACCAGTGACGTACTTCAAGACATGACCTCGGTTCGCTACACTTCCTTCTTTGCATTTAATATTTTTTTGGCGGAAGTCAGAAATTGGCAAGGTACACTCTCGCTAATGACCTTAACTGTGTTTATTCATATTCTGAGGTAAACTGAAATATTTTCGTTCCCAAAATTAACTATGGTCCAGTAAGCTTGTGAAAATGGGGTTCGACATGCTAGATGAAGTTTCCTTCGACCAATCGTAATTTCATGTGATAAGGTCCTGCCAAGGTTGTCGGGCCTAAACCCCCCCCCCCACCCAAGAAAACCCACTCCCAGAATCTTCCGTCATAGGGGACCCAAGCCTAAGTTATAAAAGTAAACTTACCCTGTCACCTCTTGCAGATCGAGCCCCTACAAAGGCTGTTCAGTTAATTTTTCCTCCCAGAAATGGAGCGGAGACTTTAACAAACGTTTGTTGTTCTCGTCTTTAAATATTGCTATTTTTTCCTTAAGCCAATAAAGGCCTGCAATCGTAGCAAAAGCGAGAATGTTCAGCGTGCTTCCACTTGAAAACTTTTTTCTCAAGCTGAATCCGGTATTTCATACACTAAGAGATGTCAGTTGACGAACATTAAGTTTTTATGGATTGGAAGGCTTGAAGTTGACCTTTGCTCCCTGTGTCGCACTAACTCTAACTCCAATCTTCCGCACACTGACGCTCTCATTACGGCAGACCAGTATTATGTTATGCGTAATTCCATCTGTTGATTCCATGGTGATTATTTGGTACAGGACCCTGTGTTGATATTATTCAAGAATGGCTTGAACACAAGTCAATTAAGATGTTAGGCTTAAAAGGCCCGCTTATAGGAGGATAGCGCTTTGGGGTACATTGGAGTTCTGAGACTTAATACAAAAAGAAATTTCATGATTAAACGAGCCTACTCGTACATCAATCTTTGTTTTACACTTTGATTATTCTTCACTTCGGTGGTATCACCAGTGCAGTAAGTCGGCATTAATTTCGACAAGATGGCTTGCCTAGTTAGGGTACTTGGTACATGTGGGCTCCTTCATAGCTTTTCGTACACACGACCCAGTCTGTGGCAAAAATCTTAATAACGAGCGTTATCATACATTGTAAATACGCCGTCTTTGCAAAAGAATCACATATTTCGAATTAACAGTGTTAAAAGTCGATGTCAATCAGAACCTGTCGGGAATACCTAGATTTCTAAAAAGTTTCGTCCGACTTCATTAAAATGCGCATGAACACGTCCTTGCCCTTCTCGTCATCGATTGCGCCCACATCGCTTCCTTGGCACATGACTGTTCCATTTCCGCAAGAAATAGTTCTACTTAGTCTTTTTTGAGATAGATTGGACAGAATCGTACTCAACTTGTACGGGGCGCTACAAGCACATGTGGTATTTCAGGAAGGATAACTTATGGAGCACAGTACATTTTATCATTGACGATTCATGCTTTGCTTTCCTGTCATGTTTGCAGTGTGAGAAAGCAGTCGAGAACGCATACAGTTCGTGGTATTACCCAGTTCCAGCACTATTTGTAACATTGCCGGGACGGAAACTGAAGCTGATGAAGACACTTAAGTATTAGCCGTCCGGTACATCCATGGGCCAATCTGGCGTTGCGCATTGACTCACAACTGATTAACCACACTGCTCATGGTGTCAATGAGTGCCTGTATAACTCGCAAGCCCATATCACCTTTGATTCTTAGTACAGACGATATGACAACTAGAACAATGCATATAAGGTTCGAACTCGACTCCGCAAACTGGGTCCTCCCGAATACGAACGTTAAGCCAACTTTATCCTCCACAATAACCCACGAGTAATTACTTTCAAGGATAATGCGGGACTTCGCTCCAGTGCCTCCAGATTTCTAAACAGGAATCCGATATTCATATCACGTAAACGAGCGTCTTTGGCACTGTTTTTCACCTAAGTTCAGGTTAAATGCCTCATATTCATCTGCGACCTCCAGTCTCCAATGAAAGCTGACATCTAGACACTTCCTCGTCCAACGCGCAACTGAATGATTCAGTTGCACTCCAAGGACTGGCTGATTAAGGACAACGCTGATCAAATAAGAGTGCAACTACACCATCACCCAGAATACTCCTACAACCTTTTTAGTCCGTAGAACCGTGCTAGCCATACTGCATTTCGCCAGACGGCCCAAACAATTTCAAGAAACGAGATCACCGTCATCCCTTTGTCAGTCCTCTGGCTCACGGCATTTCCATCGGAGTCGCACTCGTCAACATGGACCCATAGACTATAGTCAAGTGTAGCGCCGCGTTGCGTTCTGCCGCTCAATGTCAGCCTGTGGAACCAACCCTGCATCTTCTACTTCCAGTTCCAACCGACGTTGCCGCTTGAAGTGCAAGTCCAAATCCAAGTCTATCAACACTTTGCTGAGTCTCTTGGCCCCTTTTCGTCTATATGTAACTAACCGGAGAAAGTCTGTTGACGTTCTGCATAATGGTCATGCAGTCTGCTATAGTTTGCCCCTGCATCTGAAATTACCGTAATCTACATGAGTTTCTCAAAGTACCTAGACACTTATGAAATGTGGCAGACTACCAAATAAGCCACCAGCATATGCGGTGGCCTCGCAACGTTGTGTATCTTTTGACGGCACTATCATTATCATTATCTGCTACGTCACCTGGTCTTATCTCGATTGGACTCGAATGCACCTAACTACCTTGTATTGTCGAATTGCCGATCCGTGGTGTTTGCAGTAAAGTGGGGCTTCCTGTCGTGCCTTCAGATCCCGCAAAAGACATCCCTTAACGGCTCACTTCAGTGTGCAAAGACGGTCTGAGTTGTTGCACATAAGGCAAATCATGCCGCGCTTGTGTCAGCAAATCTTCCTTTCAAAGAGACCAGTCCCGCATGCGACGTTGTCACTGGCCGATGCTTAAATAAGGCGTTTGGATAAATCTGGGTTCCGGTGACCATGACCTTCTCCAATCGGACGGCTCAAATCGTTGTGCTTATGAAGTCGAATGGCTCGATTCATATTTCTGCTGACTTCTCCGCCGGTCTCACTGCCGCGCCAAAGCCGAACTACTACCCGCTGCATATCCCTGTTGTTCTGTACACTTTACTGAATGTTGGCACTTGTTTTGCGAAGTTGGACATGAGTGAAGCGTACTAACAGACCGTAGTCGTTGAAAAATCGCGCGAAATACTGACGATCAACGCCGACCGCAGTTACCTGCAATACACTGTGCTGCTGTTTGTTGTCAAGCCCGCCCTAGCGCTGTCTCAAAAAACGAGGACAGCAATGCTGTTCAGTATTCTGGGCACAGCGGAGTATATTGGTACTATTATCACCATTGTATTACACACCGGCCGAACTCCAAAAGCTTGTGCGCGCAGAACTTGAGTGCGCGCAGGTGCTCTTCGTTTAAAAGATAACGAATACCAGTGTTTCCTCGTACTAGTCAAATACCTTGCGCTCCTCTTTGACGCTAATGTTTGCCACCCACATCCTGAAAACATTCATGCTGTCCAATTGATGCTTACATTCGTATGAATTTCTGGTCCCGCTCTAACGTATGTAGCAGAAGAATGCCCCCAGATGCATGTCTCCCAATTAGTCAAGAGGCTTCGTCCAGCGAAATTCGATACTTAGTTCGGTACTGCTGCTCACGCAAGGCAATCTTCTATTCGCAATGGTGTCCAGACCTAACATAATGTGGATGACCGACACGGGCATTGAACTGGTGCATGGAAGAGGGAAAAACGAGGTGTCGACTTTGGGAACATCGTCCTCATGGCACTTCGGCATCCTCTTCACTAGAAAGACTCTGACCTGCTTTGAAAGCATCAAGACGTTCTTATAATCGTAACTTGGAAGACTGCCGGCTGGCAGGATTACACGGTCTTCTCGGGACGGCAATCCCGGCCACAACAATCCCTTATTTATATATTTTATTAAGTGCTCCCAAAATATGGGTGTCAGCCGGCTGCTTTTTGTTTGTTTGGACGCCTGATTATCGTGCGCGGACCAGATGGGGTGTGGTACGAGAAGACTGGTTGTTCAATTTCGTCAATCACTGCACCCGATCCCGCCCCAGTCCGTTCCACTCAGTTTTGCCAGGGGTCAGATTGGAGGGGAGGATGGAGTGCCGTGGTCGCCGAGCAAGTGTGCCATCGCTGCGGACTAATTCAGACGCAGGTCATTCTCACGCATCTGTCGAGCTGCGGGACACACAGTGAACATTGGCGTTCGCGACAGCCAAACTGACATGCGCCAGACAGTGACGCAAGGTCGCAGTATACGATGGGAGTGAGATCACTTTATCTTTCTCATAGTGAAAAACTCTTTCGTCCATCTGACAGAGGAAGTATTTGGAAGAGTACGGAGCACTGATGAGTCTGCAGGTGAAAAATCGACTCCAGCCACCGCAAAAACAGTTAGGAGAGGTGGTCGAAACCAGACAAGACAAGCTCTCCAATACACTTATACCCCAATAGAACAGAATAAACATGGAGGTGTCGGGCCTAGTCACGTCAAATTGTTAGATAGTAGCACAATTCCACAACAACGCTCCAAAACGTAACATAGCATGTTCACGAAGCAATATATGCATAACCTAACACGTCAGTGGATGCATGAATCTGAGGGGTACTGGCAGGTCCCTTAATGAACATATTCACGAATGGTTGAGATCCTCAATACAATTATATGCAATCAGTAAAAGCTTCAGTCATTTGTAAGGTCTAGGAATACACTTAACCTCAAACGTGCAATGGTGCGTTGCATGGGAGATTAAATCAGAAATTAAAGTTCCAGGCTGGCCGTACGTAGTTTTGCGGTGGAATTCGTCGGTAATTATAAATCAAACAATCCAAATGCCTGTTGAGTACAAACATCATATCAGGTCCCATTATTTCACTTGGCGGTGACTTCTATGTTCGAATTATTCGCTGAAAGAAAAAAACTCCCGTAAGTCTAGGCTCACACATTCACGCTTGACCAAACACGGATAACCGCGTAAGAGACTCATGTTTGGGAACTCAAAGTAATCTCCTGTTTGAAGCATGCAATCCTGCCCGCGGATAGTGCGGAATGTCCACAGCAGGTTGCATCCCCTTTTTCCTTAGGATAGAGGGAACAAATTCAGTTTTGTCAGTCCGTCGGGATATGATAGAATCCTGAAATCGCCCACCACTTTTGTCGCCTGTAATTGCACGCTCTCCATAAGCCACTGTCTTTCCTTATCCAAGGCATCCATGTTGGAATTCAATATTTCAGGTGCAGTCTAACGAACGTGTCTAAGACCTCCCGAAGGGTTTGGGAGAATAGACCAAGATAGCACGCCAAATCCAGTGCACGGTGCTCGTTTTCCTTTGGTTGACTCTTGCAACAATCGGAGGGAAGCATTTTCGAAGTTGTCCAGCTTTCTAGGTTTTCGGATGTAACCATGTCTTTTAGTGGGATCCCCATTTATACAAGCGTGGGTATTTTGAGAAAAGTCTACGACTAAGACGTCTCCGCGTAAGATTACGTCAGAAACCACTTGATGAACCACACAGCCGCCTTATCAACGGTTCCTTGGAATTTGTCCGCGTCTTCAGCACTGCTTACGGTTTTCCAGATTTTTACATAATCTGTGGACATGATGACATCGCCGTTAAGATATTCTGTACAGTTGTTTATATGGATAGATAGATAGATAATTTTTATTAAAGACCCGTCGGGGTCCCATCAAAGCAAGTTAAAATAAATTTGCATGCGAGTTTTAGACGAGGTAGGCCGAATCTTTACAAAATGCAATTCATAGTTTCTGAATTAGAAGTCCATTGAGAAACATGATGATTGAGGGGTGAAAAAAACTCCTTGGAAAAAGTTAAAAATGATTGGATTAATTTTACAGGAGAAAAAAACCCCTCTTTAAAAATAATAACAAAAAAAACCGAGCAGGACTGGCCTGTAGGTGGCGGTATATAACGGAATGTTTTCGGTCATCGTCAGGGTATCAATAAATGTCCGCCTTGATGGGTACGAATGTGGGTCAGACAGGACTGGCTTGCAAATGGCATTGTATACGGGATTCACAATTGAAATCGTCTGGGCTGGATTGGTACGCCGCGTCAAAGAGGCCAGACGAGAGGAACCGAGATGCGATCGGCCACAGCACGCTTCGAGCTCAGCCGAGCAGTGAGGAAGGGAGGTACGACCGAACTACTAGTAAACAGTGAAGACTGAGGGTTCCGCCGGGAGTGTCGACAGACCGCATGAGGTCGGAATGCGGGAGATGACATCAAAAACCGCGAAAATTGTCGCTATGGGGGGGGGGGAGGATAGCGATGGATGAGGAGGAGAAGACATACTACAATCGAACCCTGTGGGATACCGCCTTCTACTGGTCCCCATTTACTTACTTCATTTGAAAATAGTGCCCTAGACTTCATACAGTCAAATTTTTTGTAGGATTTGTCGATGAGGCATGCTATCAAGCGTTTTTCTAAAGTCGAAGAAGATGGCTTTCACTGGACGACCTTGAACTATAGCTTTTGTCTACCTTTCCGAATAGTATGGACTACTCGTAAGGCATGGGCGACCACAACGAAATCCTTGGTGGACTGCACAGAATAGTTTCCTTTGCCCCAGATACATCAGTAAATGCCTCTTCGTAAGTCGTTTCACATCCCTCTACAAAACGCAGGTTAAACTAGTGTGACTGTAATTTTCGGGCTCCAGCCTAGACCTCCCTTCTTATATCGGGAAATATAGTTTTTCAATTCTCAATAATTAAGCCTTCATTCATGGACGGGATAGCATAGACACCAGCCCATGCAGTAAGTCGGTCAATTCTCAAATGATAAGGGGATAGAATCTATCTATACAAAAAGACTCGTTAGGTTTCAGGCAAGATAATTCTGCCCTTATCAATGTAGGTATGAAGCAAACGAGACCATCTACTGCAAGCTGTGCGGAATTGTGTTCTTATCTTAAACATGGGAGATGATGCGACTTAGTTTCATGATTAAATATCCACTGAACAAGCTAAAGAAGACTGATTCTTTCGTTCGGTCATCGGCCTCCACTCCTTCACTTTGAGTTTTTTGCGTCAGAAATGGCCAATTATTTCTTTTGCTAATACGCTTGCAACCGTATAGGATCTTGGAATTCTCCAAAAAACTCTACAGCATGTATTCCTCCTTGCTCCCTCGAAGCCCGTTAGTCTCACATTTACAAACACAGACCGGAGTAAGTTTATTATAGTGACTTGTGGGCGCTGTCGGTCTCCACAGATCACAGAAAAAAATAAAATAAAGTTATCTATTTCGGCTGCACACTGACTACATCTGTTTTGGATGCCTGCTTAGTCAATATATCACGAGCTAAAGGGTTTGTTTTGGGTTAAAAAACCTGAATTTCAAGGTAAAACGATAGGAAAGTTAGAATAAACGAGATAGACAGTTAAGGGGTTTAAGTCCCGTATAAGGCAGTTTTTGGAGTCCCGAATATTTCGCTTTCATGGACATTGGTTAACGTTGATTTTGGTCAGAGGGTGAATTTACTGCGAGTTTATCAATGTAAATGTCTGCTAGTTGCCGTTTGCCATGTAATGGCCGACGACGTCGAGGATGCCATACGCACGGAAAAGTAAGTGCCTGCGGTTGTTATCAGTCCGCGGGGACACTGGGCAGAGCAATAAGGGCAGTGAGCACACGGATCCAAGCCGACTCTCATGGAAGTGAGTGGAGGGGACGCCTGGGGGTCGCGTGACCGACTTTAAAAACTTATCGTTGCGCCCGAGAAACCGGAATTTACTTACACGAATAGTGACGACTTGTCAGCTAGGTGACCTGGCTGCAACTACGTCGATACTAAAGAGCACAAACTCGGTGAGGTTAGAGTTAATCAGCAGCAAGGCTCGTGCGTCGAGCACGGACATAATACGAAGCAAACTGCAGGACGGAATAACTTTAGGCCACCGGGAACAGCAACCGAAATACTGTGATGATGGAAACAAGGAATTTCCAGAAACGCCAGTATGAGTATGGTGGAAATGACTTGCGTGGACCCCTAAACAGGACATGGAAATAGGTACGGTGGGGTTAGGAAACGCGGCCTGCTTAGC
This sequence comes from Spirometra erinaceieuropaei, assembly GCA_902702965.1. Taxonomy (NCBI): domain Eukaryota; kingdom Metazoa; phylum Platyhelminthes; class Cestoda; order Diphyllobothriidea; family Diphyllobothriidae; genus Spirometra; species Spirometra erinaceieuropaei. The sequence goes on from CACRXP010000230.1 coordinate 799,078, forward strand.
CTCCACTTACTACTCTCATGCTACTATTGATTCCAGCAGATGGATATCTTCAATTAAAGGTACTTCGCGGACTGCCGCGATTATGATTCACAATTACGTTTGGGCTCAGGCTCTACGGTCAGGATTTACGGTTTGAGGCTAGCGTCACAGAGTCATTCGGAACCCACTTCTCACAACATCCATCTAGGGCTTACATCTGAAAGGTCACATTATCGGGCGATTCAGTTCCGATGACCTTGACTAGCCATTCGTCCTTATTCTTCGTGGAATTGTGTTTACCGGTTATTTGCAGCGAATTTTCATATTCCGCGCTGCTTTCGCTGGGGTTTTAATACCAACCGAAACAAACGTGCGTATTTACCTATAGCACCTGCCTTTTCCCTTAGTTTTTACGCATCCCCCACTGTTTTCCCCGCAGCCCCACGCATAAAACTCCTTTTACCACGGTTCCTGTATTGGACGCACTTGGGCTTCCCCAGTGCAGGTTGTTGTATCAGCAGATTATATGAATTATCGTAGGACTGACTTATATGGCCCCCGAAATGGAATATGGGAGTGTGGACGCCCCGCCCAAGTAAAAAAGGTGAACCTGTTCATAATACCGGAAAGGGCGAAATATCCCCGTGTTCTAGTCGCAAAAATAACCCTTATGTAAAAGTAAACCGTTGCCCTAATCTTGACCCTAACCCTAGCTTAAATCTTAACCCTGCAGTTAGCACTAACCCCTACCTTAGCTCTGGACTTGGTTTTGATTTACCTTGCCAAAAAACCGCAAATCCTGCCCTAAACCTAGTCCTTACCCTAACCCTAAGCGCAATCTTAAACTCAATCCTGATTTCACTGGAAGTTGGCTCAACGCCACCCGTATCGCAGGCGGTTCCTGTCCTCATGCTCTTTTAAGGGGGGCATATGGGTCAGTCCTACCACGAATACAATATGATCCACAAACTCGAGCTCTCGTCTTCTTCGGGAGATGACGAACGCGATATGGTATCTGGACCTCCAATCTTTACGCATATCAATTCGGAGTCCCCGCTGGTAAGGAAGGAGGTCGGCAACATGTGACAGGAGCGAGATCTTGTCTACAGTACCGATATCAGTGTATCAATTTATTCGCCAACTTAATAAGACTGAGAAAAGGAAACGGCGGGACAACCCTGCGGTCAGAATTTTCCGGCGTGCCTTTTCCCCGACGGACCAATTAGCATAAACAAATGGAAAAGAACATTGTTCGACAGCCTTGATTTATATTTTAAATATATAAATGGTACATCAAGCTCTCATAAATCGTAAATGCGAAAAGATCAGTGGAAAAAAATAACTTCAAAAGAAAGGCATACAAATACACATTGCAACGCAAATCCAACTTTGCGCAGAGGAGGACGTAATAGAGCAAAGAAGCCACATAGCGTTGCACTAAAATTATGCGTACTGTAGAAAGAATGAGTAGGAACGATGGATTGAGATTGTTGGCTGGTCTGTTGGTGGGGTGTGCGTAATGGGAGACCTGGTAACCGGACAGCTACTAGGTGGGACGTAGGCAGCTCAGTAGCAGGCCTATCTGTTGCAAAACTGTTATGAGTGCGTATCTGTAATTGCTACAATTATGTATTCACAAAAGCCAAGGCTAAGTTGGGCGGGTAGTTATTGTTATAACTACGAATTACCAAAAATTCTGATGGGCCGGAAGACGTTCGTTGTTATTTGGAAGATCAAGCAGGAAAGGAATACTTCGGAAGTCTAACCGAAAAGCTGCCGAAAACAGGAGCTGCAGTAGGGTTTTGAGGCGCGCTCCTTAAAGGTGCCCGTGTTTAGCTGTCGCAGACAGTATGTGCAGACAAAGTGTTGCAGGTGGAAGCGCTTACCCATCGCGTTGATGCAACGTCCAGATATGGGCTGAGAGCATGATGCGCAGATGGGACTGGTGAAATTGTTCTGGTGAGCCTCACAATAGAGGAGTCCCTCTTTAGTGAAGAAACTTCGTCCAGACAGGTTTCTAGAACATTCCTAATGGGAGAAGAAAGAGTGAGTTGTCATTAGGACTTGAATACCCACTGCTACTTTGAGCGTATTGTCGTCCGAATTCCGAAGGTACGTTCAAAACAGGCAGACAAGGTCTACTTGCTCGATGATCTAGTATGATCGCAGGAGACCGCGAGTTTAGTGAGAGCTTCCCGTATGGGGACTTCCCTTAATGAGGCTAGTGCGCTCAAATGTAAGGGACACTAGTTGAGCACGACAACAGCGTGGTGGTTAATAGTACGTCCTCTGTCCATATGAGCAGCTGAACAGTGTAAGACTTGCTCCGTCCACGTACAGCAGTAGCCCGTATGTATCGACAGATGGAAGTTAGATTACCTATCGTTAGAAGAGTAGCACTCAATGTCGTGCCAGGTTCAGTCCTGCTGTGATATTGTAAACATATAACATGGTAAATATGCATTTGGACTGCGAGTTCATGGTGTCCGTTCTTAAATTAGACAAAACATACAAGACATATACTTAAACATTTGGCATCCATTGTTCTAAAATACACAGCCCAGATCCGGGAGCCAACAAATGAAAATGGCGGCTCACGTAAATCTTGGTGGAGGCATTCTGAGTTGTTAAATAAAGCAAGACTTGTGTTTGCCTTTCTAATTGGATGCATTCTTGCGCGACCAATCATCAATCTCTTGAAATAGCAGCGTATGTGGTGGCCTCTCAGTATACATTGGCATGCCATGGAAAAGGGCACTGCGCCTAGAGCAACGCTCGAGACGTAAGCGGAAACTGATTTTTAGAAGGAAAAGAAGCACTACTGGTAATTAACTATTGGCTACCGTTGGCCAATTGAATGGTTGGTGGGCATACAAGCTCTAATACTCATTTTCGACTGATCAATCAATGTTGGAAATCCTGTTTTAGAGGACTCGAACAGCAATTCATCTCAGATTATCCGACACGAAAAATCGCACAAACAGAAGCTTAAAAATTTAAATATTTTAACTTATTCAGTGCCGTAGCACAGGTTCTTATTCAGTATATCTTAACTGTGGTTAAGACGAAAGCCAGGGAACCTCATTTTAAGCCTGATGATCATTCTCTAAATTTACACGGGTTACCGCGATCTGGAAAAGGAACATTTTGCATTAAAATCGACTGGACTGGCATCTACGTCCAAGCGCCCCTTCGCAAGTTCGTTCTTAATGATTAGTCCGTTTATCAGGACAAGAATTACCTTGTTCGGAAGTTTTTAACGGACCTCTCCCTGTTACTTACCTAATAATATATTACGGAAAATCTTCAGACATTATATGACTTTCCACTACTTGACGTATTAATATTAGAGATCATGCATTATCGTAATATATCGAAGTTGTAGTAACACACTGTTCCATCCTTCCCATTGACTGCGCGATAAACCTGGAATGCCAGGCACCACAATAAGCCTTCCTTTGATGTCAAGAAACCTGTATTATACTTGGTTTATGCTGACACTTAATGACTAAGTTTTGAAGGAACATCTGGCGACTCAATTCATACTTGGAATCCAATGCAACATGGTCGTAATGCAATATTGGCGTTAACTGCTTAGCATGAAAGAACTGGACCCTCTCGCAAATACTAAATAGTGCGCGTCTTATGAGCCAGTTGGTCTGCCAGTAGGGGACTTTTAATCTTCGTAAGGTTTCTTGGACTTTCAACTAAGCACATTTTTGTGAAGAGGAGACCATCCTCGAAACGTACTTCTAAACCCTACGAAATAACCCAGAACCTAATGTGTGCTCTTTCATCGATATTTCGTCACATTGTTCGCGCGGACCTATTAATCGCCGTCAGTTTTGCCGTCCACAAGCCAAGGAGAACTTACATGGCACCTGAAGCATTGCTCGTGCCAGGGGCTGTCAGAGACAGTGATGTAGTCGCCGGTGATTGGTTGCTGGCAGCCACCACAGCGTGCGCCGAAATTGTTTGAAAAACAGGTTCTGAAAAGCAGCAGAATTATCACGGAAATTTAAAAACAAAGTCACAGGAGCTCTGGTCGACCTGGCAAATATTTATGAATGCCCGAAATCTATGTTCTGCAGAGGCAGAGAAAAAAAATCCAGCTCAACATAATGACACATTAGTTCAGGCTGGTGAGAGATCAGAAAGCATTACATAGAAGAGGCGCTTTCATTTCAAGGATGACAGAAGAGGCCAGGTTGCTGGTAATGACTAACTGTTCATTCATCACACGAGAAAAAAATGCTCTTTCCGATATTTCGGGCTCATATGATTAAAAGTAAACAGTGTGAAAAGCAAATGAAACTATCAGAGACACAGTTCAAGTACTCGCTTAAGTTTGCCCAATATCAGTCTATTCAAGTGCATTACCATTTAACCCCGCCCATCCGAGAGGAATCGGGATAATTTTATAATCCTACAGTATCATTCACTGTAGAAGAACGTTAAGTCTCCCAAGAATGGTTAAACTATTTGGATGACAATGCCAAACCTAGAACGCATGACTTGAGCCCCGAAACCCTATTGACAGATTTCAGGCAAGTTTATGCTGAGGACTCCCTTTCTTCAACAATCTTAAGATCGTTTACGGAATGCTTCTCACGCTTCGATATGCTGTCCTTTTATCGTCACGCGACTGCTCAGTGAAGTCCCGGCTTGACCGTAATGCCCAAGGTTGGCATACGTCTAAGGTCTGATGGGCTGCACTCACTAATGTCAGTGCAGCGTGCATGACCGCTGTGTAAACCACCACCATTCGCTGTGAAAACTCTCTCATTTTTCTTGCTGTATCACACACCTTCCCGCCTCAGTTCATCCTGGTTGAGAACTTTCTCACTTAATAAAGGACGGACATCATCAGTACTGCGGATTCAATATCAACTTGTTCCCGTTATGACGGCCCATTTCGATCACACACTGGATCTTCGAGCCCTTGCGAACCAGTGCCCGAAATCTCGAACAACACCCGTCAGGCACACCCGCTCTGCTTACGTTGCACCTGCACGTTCAGCCACCGCACTGACCTTTTTGGTCATGTGCAGGCAATAAAACCGCACAGAACCCCTTGCATCAACATCACATTGCCTTTTGGCAATGTCCATAAAGACAAGCAACTGGAACATGTGTGTGTGTGTGTGCATGCAATTAATGGTCTGAAGCCTTACGCCACGCAACCACCGCGCCCAGTCTCATTCCCACTCGACCAAAAGGCCTACACAGGGGACGGACGCTTGGAAGGAGTAAGGCCGATCCTGAAGTACAGTGAGTGACCGATTTCATGAAATGTGGCTGAAATTCCGAAATGGGTTTTCGATTAGGAAGGATTACTTAGGCGCGCTTGTAATACCGATTATCTTGTGGCACAATCCTATAATATTTCGGACTCGACAGGATGTCAGCTTTTGAATAAACTGCTTATCAATCTCCTGCAGAAACTGTACTCGGTAAAAAATGGTTACTTATGTAGCATGCATTTTTTCCCATTGATTTTCGATGGTCTTGCAAATTCAACTGCATCTTATAGAAACCATAAACAAGAAAATGCTTTGTTTCAGTCAATTGATGGAGAATCACGTCTTCTTTATATTTTATACTCAAGGAAGTAGTATAATTAGGTTTTAAAAGTGTTTCTGGTTATGAGATTTTTTAGGACCGCGCAATGTCCATTCACATAGCATCGTACCTAGCCGATTACCACGGCTCCTCAGGAAATGTACAACATAGTCCGCGTCCATTGCAAACTTTTATAGACTCTGTATGATATCTTTTTAAAGGCATATAAAAATATGTGAATTTCTTTGCGCGGAACGCATACACCTTGTAGACTGAAATCACTATGCGCCAACGCAACGAATGATCAGGCTCCGAATTATTCGGCAATTAGAAAACTTTTTCAAAACCTAATTATACTCCTTCCTTGAGTATAAAATATAAAAATACATGATTCTCTATTAATTGACTGAAAGGAAGCATATTCGTTTTATGGTTTCTATAAGCTATATTTGAATTTGCAAGACCGTCGAAAATCAGTGGGAAAAAATGCATGCTACATAAGTAGCCATTTTTTACCGAGTGCGGTTTCTGCAGGAGATTGATAAGTAATTTATTCAAAAGCTGACATCCTGCCGAGTTCGAAATATCATAGGGTTATGCCACAAGATAATCAGCATTACAACCGCGACCAAGTAATCCTTCCTAATCGAAAACGCATTTCGGAATTCCAGTCAACATCTCATGAGATCGGTCACTCACTGTATCACTTTTCGTACGTACTCAGTGCATTTCTCACCACAATGAGCACGACGCACTCGGAACTGCCATGACGTTCTAGAAGCCGTGATTATGAGGGTTGACAGCTGATGGGGTGATTCAGTCATCCCCTAAAACTAAGATCAGGTAAGAGAGCTATTTGCCAACGTGGCCTCTATGGCGCCCCTCGTTTTAGTGGGATTCGAGACCCACAGTTGAAGCCCGGCATTTTTTAACTTGGGGAATATACGACGACGGCAGTTTGGTAGTTGCGAACTACCACGTCCACCGTCTGTCCCATGGAATGGGCGCACTAAGTAGTTAACAGTGAGGCAAACTTGTGCAGCGCCTGCCGCACTCCCTCCTCCTTCACCCATCTGGCTCCGATGGCAAGACGATGAGTTTGGATCGGACACAGTGTCTAACAAAGTCAAACAACCCGTCTGAGCTTTCCACGCAAGACTTGGTCCCCAAAATACGTACCAGGCTTTCATGTGGGGGGCTGCTCAGGTATCGCCCAAGTGGGTGAGACATGAAGGCCATATTAATAAGGAGCCACTGCGACCTGATTCTCAGTCCTGACAAGGGCTGGGCTATATGGTCAGTTTGCAGCCTCCAAAGGCTTAGATTTTAACGCGTCGGGATAGATTCAGGCATGCCACATTGATTCTTAGTGAGGAATGGGCTGATGCGCCGTGGGGATGGGTTCCCGGTGTCGGCCTCTGTCCTCCATCTCCCATGTACCAGTCCACTGTCCGAGCCTGTCAACCGGCCGGTGCCGGAATTGGGCGCAGTGGCAGATGCAGCGTGGAGCGCCTACATGTGGGCGTCTCACAACAGTCCCCCCGCTCCGTGTGTAGGTAGTAGTTGTGAGCTCGCGCGAACTCTGCTTGGTTCGATTAACGTATGCCGTGATGCAGTCTGGCCTCCTTTTTAGTCAACATGCGTAGCATGTGATAACACCCATCTACGCATGACGCGGATGAGTCCTATTCTGAAATAATCGCGGTGCTAATTGCGCGCGATGGAGGGACTGTCTGGCATGCGGCTAGCCAACACGAGTTTATACCGTTATTCAGACCCCTTACTTTCCTTATCGCTTGAATCGAGCACAGGAACTGTACGGTCGACTCCCCCGTATTCGCGTGGATTAGGGACCACAGCTACCCGCGAATAGCTGAAGCCTGCGAATACTTGAGACCCATTTAAAACGCTTAGAGCTGTCTACTGGAATGTTCAAACAACAAATACACCTTAAACTATCGTCCTAAAATACACTAATACTGGTCGTTAAAAATTCTTAGACTACTGTTTATCATAAAAATGTATTTAGTTCCGAAAAAATAAAATAATTAGCGATTTTTTTTGCATATGCTCTACGAAAAGAAGAAATGCGCGAATGCTGAACCGCGAATGGGCGGAGGTCAACTGTATTCTGGAAATTCGCCGTCATTTTACTAAAAAAGGTTCTTTATAGGAAATGTCTGCAACCTGTGGGTTCGTACTAATTAACAGCTGCCAACAGCCCCCAACACGTGCGCTTCGTATCCTGTTGCGTTTTTAATTCTGCAGCACGAAAGCGAACAGAATCAGGTGATTTGTATTCTAATAATGTTCCCCCCGCTGACAGCTATACGACTATAGGGGAATACATAAAGATAGGAAAAAAAAACCCACCGCAAAGGTCAGTCACTTGTCGAACCGCAAAGGGGACAAATAAAACAGAACTTACTGGCAATACACCTTCCCCGACTGCTCATGTGCTGTCGTGCTGTCGGTGAAGGGGATGTGGCAGGACTGACAAAAGAAGTGGTCCGGATGCCAGAAGACGCCCATGGCCTCGAGACAGCGCTGAAAGGGGACAAAAATAAGAGGGCATAAACTTTGCAGACGGAGTGGTTCAGAAACCCGAACGTCAAGGGGTAAGTAATAAACAGAATGTGTTGCCAGCCTCGATTAGTTCGCACCTAACGGTTAACTCATCATAAGCAATAAAGACCACGACGATCAGCCAGTTGGGTGCAGTAGTGACTTGCGCGTCAGACTTCAGCGGTCGGTCTAAAATCTCACGGAAGTGAGAGTCGCCATAAGGCTCACGTTAAGTAGAAGCCCCCATGTTTGATCCTAACTTCAGTGGATGATCAAATTACCCCATCAGCAATTAACCCTCAAAACCACGGCTATAAGAGTTTCATGCTAGTTTCTAGTGCGTCGTGCTCACTGTGGTGAGAAATGAGCTCAGTTGGCACGAGAAGTGATACGTCAGGATTGGCCTCACTTCCTCTTCTTTGTCCCCCCCCCCCAGGTTCCAGTGGCCTGTACCAGCCACTCGGCCAAATGATGATGAGATCGGGCGTGATGGTTGCATGGCATAAGGCCTCAGTCTATAAAGGTGCTGCGCGGCACTAGTCAAGGACTCACACAGACTTGGGACAACCCAAATGACATACCAGAAATCTGCTAATAGAAACGAAGAGGCGGGTTCCAGGAAGAAGTCGCGAAGAAGGAGACACGATTGCTGCAACACCTGGGCAACTTACTCCCCCCCTTATTTGCCTCTGTCTCTGATGATGGATTCGAGTGAGAATCCGAAACGTTAGGCTTATAAAGCTCCTATACCAGGAATCATCGTGGATCCTGCTTGTACTAGCGCAGCAGTAAGGCGGCCAGTCTGGATGCCGCAGTAGCAGCTTGGGCCACTTTCTCGTGCGCTTACCTTACCTACTAGCGTAATCAGTCCAAAATTTGGATAGACATCTAATCATTGTAGTAAAGGTCACGGGCAATCGTGGGCCGCTGGTGATAATGATGGTGGTGAACGGTTCGGGATGAAGGGGGGGGGAGAGCGAGGGTTAGGGTGCGATGGTGATGCTAAGCGTAACTTGGATGCTGGTAAGAACAGGGCTAGTGGTTAAGCACCTCTGTGCTCCATCCTCGATTGTGAGGAAATGGATTGCTCTGAACAAATTTGCTACTAGTTGCACAATACGAACAGTTTATGAAACTACAGCGGTTTCAGAGTAGTTAGAACTGCATACGTTTTGTCGAGTTAATCCAGCTAGGAAACGAGGAGCATCACTTGATACCCTAGCAAGCTGATCCGTAAGCACCATATTCTGGTTTATATGGTCTGATGAGTTTATTTACTTGAAGTGGAACAAACTACGTTGTTCTGTAAAGCTGCGAGTTTACAGGAAGACGATAACGTAATAAAAGATCATGCAAGATGACTTTACGTCCAGAGGTGATTATTCGAAATTGGCGTGGCTGTTCAGATTGCACAGGCCTCATAAGAAACCGCGCAGCTGGCCAGCAAATATCCACAAGTTTTCGTCTGACAGGCAGGTGACTATGGAGTTCCGATACGCTTGATAGGCGCGTGCTCTCTTTCAAAAACGTATTGCAGAAAAAGCCGCAACCAAAGGAGTTAGGTCCGGTTTGGACCGCACACAGCACGTTTCTAGCAGTAGTCATGGGAATCTGAGAAAGTACACAGTAACTCATTTTTAAAGCAAAACGGCTTCTTTTTTTCCAATCGGACGGTTGTTGCAGTACGCAGCTGTTATAAGCATCCCCAGCCTAGATTATCGAAAAGGCAGAAATTGTTCTCGTTTGCAGTCGAGCATTGAGCCCAGCAGTAACCAAGGATCAGCCAGATCAAATTGGAGTCATGGATCTAAGCAACTATTCTATAAACAATGCATTCATTTGGAGGAGGAGGTTAGCATTAAAGAAACTAGAATGACAAATTAACGCGCGAGCCAGCAAAACATGTACCCGTGTAAATATGATCACATAGACCAATGTCAGGTAACGGCAGTTCGACCGTCATGACCGACGATGTCCACCGAGTGCTCCATAACAGGGCAAGAGCAGGCACGGTGATTTGCGCGTATTTTTTTTAATAGTGAATGTAGACTTTTGCAGCATCTACCGCACTCTCCCCTCCCCTACTGGGCCCGGTGTCAAGGCATAGTCAGGAAGATTGGAGGCGGGAGGGGGGTGCATGTGACTTGCATGGCGTAAATCCGCGCCTAGGCGTGTCGCCACACATCCCGGTCCACAACACGCACTTGACCAGGAGTTTAACTAACGAAAACAGTGGAGGGACGAGTGACAGGGATCCCAGCATACGCGATATGAGCCGGGAACTGGGCCTGACACTTGTTATAGGCGCGCATTCGCGATTACGCCTGCCAGAATCTGATGTGCCCCCCCGGTGTTGGTCCAGCACATCTACCGTGTGGTACCTTTAAGGGGCACAATGTCAGGTAACAAGGGGATGCTCACGGAGAGAATAGTTTTGGCGACTTACATCGACGATTGCCTCTCCACAGTAGGCGCATTTGGGCGCGAAGAGGGAAAGGTGGCACTCCGTGCAGTAGGGCTCCGAGTCGTGCTCAAAAAAGTCCTCATGGATGAGACTGATGCGGCAGCACGCGCAGGTAAAGTGCTCTGGATGCCAGACGCCACCCAAAGCTTGGATGACCTTGAATACAAAGCGGTCAAACACAAACTAAGTGCTTTCAGGAACATTTGGGGAGAGTAAAGTTGAAGGGCTGAGACTTATCTTCACTAAGCGTAGCTTGTCGGCACCATTTCCTGAATAAAGAGAACCCCTTTTAACGTCAGACCTGATAAAAAATTGGCAAAGCACAAAGAGCTAAGCTCGGTCGATGAACTGCCTTTCGAATGGGTTTACAAAGGCGACCTACGATGTGAGCAAATAGGAAACCACAGAACCAAATCAAAACTCTGCGGCATGCATATGCCAGTAAAAAAGTTCTAGTTTATGGCAGTTAGAGAACTGAAACCTGTGTTCTTCCGTAGTCATTGTTGACAATTTGTGAAAAATAGCGCATATACTACACTACGAGTTCCGTAGTTGCATAGGCTGGGAACTTGACCACATAAAATGCCTCACTTCAATAACGAAGACAGCCTTATATCTGGGAAGCTCTTTTTGCATAGCGTCATAGTTTTACGTCCTATGCACAGCATGGATTTGGCAAACACGTTCAAATGTTGTGAATCTACTCGTAAAAATTCCCCTCTCACAACTTTATTGTTTCCGTTAGCACTGTAAGCTTCTGTAGGAGACACGAGGAATTCCATCCGGTGGTCCGGCATGCTGCGTTTGGTTGAAAAAATCGTTAGACACGAAAGATCACACGCCTGGTCATCGCACATTACATGACACAAAGATGTGCATAACCACGATGAACTTAGACACGTGTGAAAAGAGTGGGACACCAACTCACGGAATGTGATGAAATAAATCTAGATTAGCGGTGCGGAACAAAAGTGGACGTTCCGGAAAATGATTTCTTCGAATGCAGTATATGCTTCGAAACAGTCCATAATTTTGAACGGGTACCAACGCCCCATAATATTTAAACTATTTCAAATAGAAGTTGCCGCGCGTGGCTGCGCGTCCTTCTAGTGAGGAGAATTATTCTGACGAGGCATAATTTACTAAAAAATCATAACCAACTTGAAATTTGATTTTTCAGTTCGTGTAAATTAGGTGAGGCAAGATGTGGGCAACCACATTGTTTTAAGGAAAACAGAAGTTTGTTCTCTTGCAAAAACACAGACCTGTGAGCATGTGCAATTTTATGTCCCAGAACGAGGCAATAACGCATACAGGCACCCGTAATTTCCAAACACAAAAATATTCAATAAGCAATCACGAAAAGGTCTATCGTCAAATGGCCATTTCAACATTTGCGTACAGAACAAGATGCGTCTTGCGTAGTCTAGTTCCTGGTAAATTACGTAATTTGGGAAAAGAACCAGCACAGTGTTCGTCGTTTGAGAAATATTTCACTACTTATATAATTACTACAGTGCATTTAGGGTAAAGAACAAAATCTACGCGTGGGAAAATGCAACAAAATGGCTAGAAGATGGAGAGCAAGGCTGGAAGTGTTGTTTGCGGAAAAAATGTTCCGATTCCTTCCTTGCTTTTGAAAAAAGATGAGGGACGTGTACAGTCATAATCGAAATAACCTAGTATGGAACTTAAAGAGATGTGAGATTTTTCGTTAATTTCCGCGTATCTGATGAGTCACGTCATCTACTACCTGCCAAGCGGATGTTAATCGGGCCACAATCAGAGGTTAAACCCCCAGAAATGGACCCTGTATGTGGGTGGAGGTCAGAAATTTTGGTCCAAAAGACAGAAACTTGTGAGACTCGGTCGGTCAGTTCAATATCCCTGACCATGAACCGGCCAAAAAGATCAGTTTTTGCGCATACAATTCTTGCTTGAGGGCGAAATCCGTGTTGTTTCTTCTACACGCGATTGATGGGCACCTGCAACATAAAATTCCCATAACAAGCTCTCCTGATATACAATGCCTGCACACAAGGAGGGTCTTGCAAACCTTCTAGTGTCAAAGACTGCGGTCCTGCCGTGTCAACGCCCTTTGACACACTTAGGGCACCTTAAGCGTTAACGTCACAATGTACGTTATCGGCACATCAATAGTCATACGACCCAGCCAAGTTTCCTTTAAAAATAGGCAAGAAGCTCAAGTTGGAATGAGCGAAGTAATTGCAACATGGCATACGTCGGTCAGTCCGCAAAACTTAAATCATCGAACACTTAAATCAGTGTTATGTCGAGTAAACGATCTCATGGAAGTTTGTGACTCCGGCTTGTCTGCAAAAAAGTTTTACTTCCTTCCTAAGCGATGCAACGTTAACGTTTGCTTTGCGAAACTGTGTTAGGCATAATGCGTGCTTCGAATTCACCGCATTAAATGAATTTATTTGTGTCAACTTGAGCGTTGTATTCGCCTTTTGGCTGCCCACCTTCCCAATGACCGGCTGGCCACATTGCAAACATGCAGCGCCACGGTAAAAATTCGTTCCGCCTAGTTGCTTTTGTGCGGCTTCAGCGTGGGGTGACTGTCCAACTAGACCATTGAAGCTGTTAGCTTCAGGGCTGCTGTCATTGGGTGTCCTCCTGCCTGGCATGCGGCACTCTTCATCTGTATCTTTGCCGGGCAACCGGATCGATGGATCGGGACCAGGCACCAAGAGGTCCGGATGGCCAACTTCCGGCTCAGGCGGTCCGAGGAGATCAATTGGTCTCTGGGCGAACGGTGCTCGCAGGCTGGAAGGACTCAGACTGGGCACTGTAGGTTGGGCAGGAGAAGGCGGTTGATCGACAACAGCAGACTGGTTCTGCATCTAGACGAGAAAAACAGTCCCCTGTAGTAGAAGGGAAAGAAAAGCTCCAAGATATTCAGTTGCAGTAAAGGCTGTCTACTACTACTACTACTACTACTACTACTACTACTACTACTACTACTGACAGTTCGACCATCGATTTCGATGATGTCCACCGTATGTCCCACAGCAGGTGGGAGCAGGGACGGTGGTGATGATGATGATGATGGTGGTGGTGGTGGTGGTGGTAGTAGTAGTAGTAGTAGTAGTAGTAGTCGGAGAACCTGGACTACTACTACTACTACTACCATCATCATCATCATCATCATCATCATCATCATCATCATCATCATCATCGTCGTCGTCGTCATCATCATCATCACCACCATCACCATCACCACCACCATCATCATCATCACCAGCGGCAGCAGCAGCAGCATCATAATTCTAATCATCATCAGCGTCATCATTGCCGTTGTCGTAGACGTCGTCATTGTCACTAACATCTTTATCATCTCCACCATTCCTGGCCAACTGGCCGCCTATGAAGAAACACCTCAAACCGTCAAGACCATCGTTCCGCACAACTCTGTAGACTACCAAGAGAAGGGCTTACGAAAGGGCAGGTAGTTTAAAGCTGAAAGAGTTAAAGAGGAATTATCTGGCACTGAATATTCTCAAAGGTGGCGGTAATGCAAAGAAACCACTGAGGAAAGCAAGAAATCAGGAGCGACAACGCTCGGTTTTCCGTATCTACCTTTGTCCAGTCAGTCAAACACTCTCACTTCACTGGGCTTTACGTCAAAGTTTTCAGTATGCTATGAAAGGCATGGGCCACTGATGAATGTTTTTAACAGTGTTTTCTGATGGATAGGAATGCTAGTGTCGGACTTCGATGCTCATTAGAACAGAAAGGTAAACGCCGTGGATTATCAACTTCGACTGAAGACGATCATAGATACTTAGGAAGATATCATTTGAAATAAAATTACTGAGACAGAGGGTGTTCATTTTCCACTGGCTGGTGATAAACTACAGTCAACTACGTCTAGTAGAGTTGATTAAGTGAAAAACTGATTGCATGAACGCTTGTGCGAAGTCGACAAAACAGAGTATCCGGAGAAGCAGAATGTTTTAGCTTTTTAAACAATCAAGAGCGCCTGCTTCTATGCTCCATCCACTCACACTTGCAAGAGGATCTTGCCGATTGGTTTAAATATGCGCCATATTTTCTTCGTTGTGGGATCTCGTCTGTACAAATGCAAACAGTACTAGGATAAGGCAATGCGGCAAAACACGCAGAATTTAACGGCTTCATGGATTTCGTGACCTACCGCTTAACTATGAACAGTCATTGTGTAGTTATATAACTGGCGGATCAACTCGAATACAGCCTAGGGCAATCAAACGGGAAAGACGCACAAACGGCACTCGCCTGCTATCCTGCATGGCCAACCTCCGCCAGGCCCTTCCACAGTGCTCATTAGCATTCCCAACAGTCGATGTACCTATCACGTTTTTTTGCTCTGGGCTGCATTTTTAATGAACTGCCGTTCGCAGTTAAAGAGGAGATCGAGAAACTGATTATGTCAAGTTTTGTCACGTTTAACGGGAGAAAAATACTCCAACTTCAGAAAAAATACTGCGAAAGCCATTTCAGGGAGCACGTTAAGCATGAAGTTCGAAATTAATGACAGATCATGTTTCAGAAATCCTACTGAGTACTCAACTTAGAAACTGCGCTGGCCATTAGTAATATCTTAAAATTCGTAAATAGTCGGAGTATCCCTCAGACACAACGGACTGCTGGGAGTGCGAAAGTGCATATGGTCAGAAGACTGCTCCGCTTGACAAGGTCGAGCCATCGGACTCCCAGGGATGATCGCTCCTCGTAAGGATGACAACGAGCGGCTAACAATGAGAATCAACCTGATAGGGAGAAACAAATCGCCTCTTATGGTGTTTTTTCACCTAAGTGCCGTAAAGATACTGAAGACAGGCCTAGTTAACTTTCTATACGCCGTCCATTTACCGGTGCTTCATTTCCCAATTCTCAGCAGCGTCATCAAATGGGAAAAATAGCAAGCTGGAGGGAAAATTTTAACAGTCGTCAAATCAGAAACTGAAAAAGTTGCGACCTCTACAGACCTCCTCTTCCCAACCTAAGGAAGGCGTCGTGGATGCACACGCTTCCATGCCACCGCCACGTACTTCAGTAATTGACAGAGGGAGACACCGCATGGGTGAATATTTGACAATGACGATGAGCAGAGTTGGATTTTGCCACCGACAACCCCTTACTCAGCTGGATGACGAAAATAAAGATGACTTAAAGCGAACAGCCCTTAGAGAGACTGAACAGCTGCACATCTTGCTAGGCAAAAATGGGAAACGTCTTAATACCGGAGTTAGGAAAACTGCAACACAAGTATACTCTAATCAGACTGTGAATACCATGAACCGGAGAGACGCTGGCTACGTTTCTGTAGCAGACGAAAAAGGATCTCAGGGCTCGTAGGACAAGGATGAGGGGAGGGATTCCCAGGTTGTTTATCGAAAACCAACTCAACCCCACATAGTAAGAATAAAGTCGATTCGTAAATATGCGATGCTGTGCAGACTATTGACAATTTGCGGTTGACGGTACAGATTCGAGGCAGTATTAAGGAGACGAACTGCGACGTAGACGTCTGGGTTTCCATAAAGCCGACTGTCACAAATACGCATATAATAGATAAGCATAATTCGTACTCGCAGCTGCCTTAGAGATAGCATCAGTTCGTCCAGCTGTCGACTGGCATGTTCCGCAGCATGCCGAGTCTCCGCCGACAGGTCTTCTGCAGTCCCCGCCTGATCTCCTGACGAAGCCGCAGTTCCGTGCGTTGGGACTCTGTAATTAGCAGAAAAAATTACGTATCACACTTCCGTCTGCAGACCTTTCCAGCGGTGGACCGCTTCGTCAATGTGCAAATTGTGTCTTAGCTAAAAAAACGGGCAGAGGGGATTTTAAATTACACACCAGCAGTTGCCCAAAGGCTGTAAATTCGGGGAGGAGAACACTTTCTGAAATGCCCACAAGCCACCACTGAGCTGGGAGGACGAATTTCGAAAAGAGCATTGAGGTGAAGTTTCTGTGCATGACGTGGAATGATAGATTAATAGAAAATAAAACCGTGTTAAAACTACAACAGCCAGGCGGAAGGCAAATACCGCTGTCATTGTCACGCTCAAGTAGGGTCTGATTGCACTGGCAAAATTGCCGTTAGGCCAACCCCTGTTTGCAAAAAGTGTCGTAATTACAGACATCACAGGACATTGAGAGGGAATAAAATAAGGGCGTGTTGCACTTTCTTTGGAAACAGATTTTTTTCCTCCCTGGGGATTCTGGATACTGCACTCCGAAACTGATTCATGCTGTTTCAAAGGAAAAACGATTACTTGCTGTTTCACGAGCGGGATTCAGTTTCACGTGGCAAAATCCATATTTTTCGTGTTAACAAAGATACTAAACTTGGAAAAACAAAATAAATGAGCTGAGCGGACTACCACTGTAAAAGCATAAGGGTAAAACCGCTTACAACAATATATACCTTACAAATGAAATGGCCACATCCAGTTAGTTTTGAAGTGCAGAGAGTGAAACTTGCAGGGGCATAATGAGAACTCCCTACACCTCCAATCCATGTTCACACGTTCACAACATGGCAGTCCTCCCAGGGTAAAGTACGCCCCTCAAACTGTAAGTATGAACAAGGTTCAACTGGCAAAGACCGCGTGGCGATTCCGCCTAAACTGCAAAGTAACCACATTTCATTAAGCTAGATTAAATCACAGCGCGCGGGTTGCGTTTTCTCCGTGCAAGAAAATCGTATGAGGTCTGGGAGGATTCTCGCGGAGAGCAAAAACGACATGGTGTACGAGACGGCAGGATAAACTACTACATGCTCATCGGCACCGCAACCGCAGATGAGTAATATTTCCAAGTTTAACACATATTTAGTGAACTAGGTTAAGAGTTCACGCGTTTGGGGCTATGGTTTCCGTCAATAAGCAAGCGAAGGGGTGGCAGCGGTCAAACTGCTGATGCAAGGCCTTTAATCGAACGGGATCTTTTGCCCACCCCTCAATTAAGTGCACCTGACACGGTTACTTGCTCAACTCAGCCTTTTTGCCAGTTTAGCCTTCCCCACAAATGCTTAAATAAACAGGGTTAGATTCTAGAGCAGAAGGCCTGATAATTCAGAGAGCGCGTAATAGGGACGCTAACTCACGCTTAAATCCGAAAACTCTGCTAAAGCCTCTGGTTCTGGTAAACACACCCGTGATGCATTAACAGGCAGTCTATTGATTAGTAAATCGATATTCATGGCAGCATTTGTAGCACTACCAACAGTATGACATAGTCTATAAAATGCATGGAAGATGTTCACTTGTG
This sequence comes from Spirometra erinaceieuropaei, assembly GCA_902702965.1. NCBI lineage: Eukaryota > Metazoa > Platyhelminthes > Cestoda > Diphyllobothriidea > Diphyllobothriidae > Spirometra > Spirometra erinaceieuropaei. Next base: position 816,929 of record CACRXP010000230.1, read on the forward strand.
GCCAAGTCGAACTGTCACGGGAAGTCTAAGATAAATAAAAAACAGCCCTAACTTTTTATGTTGTCATTCCTCTTGAGAAGTGAGTTGAAAAAATGCGGCATACACACTTGGAATACATAGTTCGGGATCATCCCGACTTCGCTTCTCTACCATACAACGGTGACAAAATATACCGAGCAGGCATCGAAATGATGGTCCATTATGCGTATTGCAACCAGTTTTAGTGCAAATTTAGGCGTTTTTACAGCAAAATAAGGGTTTATAGCTTTCCTGCTCAACTATTTCAACTTCAGGTTTGCATGAATAACGAAAACATTAAGCATTCTGTCATCATCACACATCTTAACATGGTGGAAAATTGCACCCTCGACGCTTCCTGCTGGCACGACCAACACAAATGGGAGTTAGATACTTCTTCACTGGCAAAAGACTGGCATGAAAACGGTCGAAAGTGACCCCAGACGTGATATATCTTCTTGCTCGAAAAACTAGGTAGATACTAAAACTGCGGAGTATACTGTGATTTACGGGCAGAGAGCAGTACCGCGTCTAATTACGGATACCCGAGGATTAATGATAATTTCGCTGAATCGTACTTTCCTTAATGTTCACCTATCAGTAAAGTTCATAAACTGAGTGTGGAGAGTGGCACCCAAAATGCTGCAGAATGACTTTATTATTTAAAGTGAAATTTCCGGTTAGCAGGGGTAAGCAATTTGTAACCGGAAATCAAACGTAGATTCAGTTTCCACGACCCAGACTTAGAACAACAGTCGACGGGATGGCAAGGCCATATTCTCGGACAAAAGACGAAAACAGTTACGGTCAATGGCATTACTTGATATGGGGAACCAAGATTTATATTTCACGAGGGTCCAGCTTACGGCGACCGTCCGGCCGATTTGGCTCGATGTCTGTGCGACAAACTTTCAATCACCGCTTTCTTTACGATCTTACAACAGCCTTCTTAGTGAGGAAAGACGTCTCCGTGTAACTTGTACGTGTCCAAAACTGAAGTATAACTTTCAGAATGACTGAGATGGAGAAGTACCGAAGTTAATACCACAAAATGGGATAAACGACCAATCCAAAACCTCTTATTTGATCAGCATTTAAAATCTCCATAGGAGCATAAAACTTCAGTAGCTCTCCGAGGGTAATGCAGTAAGAAAACCGTCCTGACATGTTAGACTTTGTTTTTATAGGCTAGGCGAAAGGGCCTTCTACGTTGACTATCGAGGCAGCTAATAGTCAGCTGAAGGGAGGATGGACCATTAATCTAGGTAACACTATTAGTTTTCGTGGGATCAAATGGCACAAATGAGCTCCTGGTTTTGGGCTTGACAATAAAGGATGTCAAACTACTAATCTGGCAAATGTTAGAGTGACTTTGGACTCGGTTTTTCAGAGTCGACGAGAAAGATTGGCGAACATACAAATCAAAGCTGAAATAACTGCGTAATATCAATTCTACCAGTATTATAATTAGGTCCCACCATACTTTGGATACGGACACTAGTCAAAAGTCGACATGACGTTTTGTCGGGCACCTTACCGCAGGTTATTCACCCAATAAACTGTAAAATTATGGGTTTAGCATCAATATCTGAAGTTCATAGGCCAGAAGTCGCGCATACGACTGGGAGACCCAGTGACGAGGCGAACCCTCGCAGCAGCAGAAACATCCACAAAACCCGTGCCGGAGTTTTTATGTGTGGTGGAGCCATTCCTATTGCAGGACGCTTCCAGACCTATGATGAACACGTACATACCTTCCCGAATAAATTCGCCATATTCACTCAGTATGGCGGGCTACGCTTAAAAAACACGATTTTCATGCCGAAAGTTGTACGCCTCAAAAGCGCACCGATGCCAGTCTGCTCACATAATTAAGGTCAGTTTGTGAAAAGAAACAGAGGACGAACAAGGCCATCAGGCTCATCAATGTCAGGATCTGGGACAACTTATTCAGTCGTTATCTTTGACAGCGCAGTCATATCTTACACACAATTTGTATTCAATACTTTTTATTGTTTCCCTTAGATTTCTGATGAAAAATATGCTTTTTATCATTTTAGTAACAGCATAAATTTCGTATCTGAGTGGACGCCACGATACGGGACTTTAAATATACTCCTTTTCGACCGCCTGTAAAAACCACACTTGGTGCAAAAACGACTACTTATACGGTAGGGTTTTCCGATTGATTTTCGATGCCCTTATAAATTTACATATATTTTGTCGAAAATATGCATGAAAGTATTCTTTTGTGTACACGTTTGATAATAAATTACCTCTTCTTCAAATTTCGCACTCAAAAAGGATATCTTCTGGTTGTTGTAAGCTTTTTTCAAATCCCAAATAAGTATTTTGGCAGATTTCGAATAATTCATATTGACCCAATTGTGAAAAACTCGGCGCTTCGGTGGGTTTCGAAGCCACACAGCAAGGAGAAGGCTGTAGTGCAGCCAACGCTCTAACCACTTGAGCTACGAGGCCCCGCCGGACGACGCGAGTTTAATATTGACCCAAATGTGATTAAACTCGCGTCGTCCGGCGGGGCCTCGTAGCTCAAGTGGTTAGAGCGTTGGCTGTACTACAGCCTTCTCCTTACTGCGTGGGTTCGATTCCCACCGAGGCGCCGAGTTTTTCACAGTTGGGTCAATATGAAATCCCAAATAATTTTGAACACAACCTAAGGCTGCCCTTGCATTGCGGGTTATAAATTACATACTGTGTACCTGCCGTGTGAGGAAATCATGCGTCTTTCTACCTTATCATCAAGATGTGATATAGAGCTCATATAATTTGGCAATGGACTACGTGCTACATTAATCCATGGTCCTCATATCTCGGGATATGTGTCAAAGAAAATTCGTCATTTATGTAAATTCAAAGTTTTTCCACCGTACAAACGTCATTTAGACACATGATTGGGCAGAAAAGTTTGTCTTCATGTGCAAAAAATGTCAAAATTTCCCACTTTTAGTGCTGTCTGAGGATGAGTGGGTAAACTGACGCCCTGCTACCAGTCCATCCTTCACAACTCGTGATCCTCCGAGTTCCCCGTATAAGACAGAACATTTTGAGCGGAATTTACTAATAGGCTGAGGTCCTGCCAAGAGAACAACGCTTCAGTTTATAGAAAAAACACTTTGCAAAAAGGAATGGTTCACAAAACTCCGACCGCGAGCGCAGTAACTTCAGAGTTAAGGTCGTAGGACAAACTGGTGCTAAAGCTGGAGGCGGCCTAAGCGACTCGAAATACTGGACCACAGCGACCACCGTTGTCGCTGCCGCATTTGAATGAGGCCTTTGAGGAGTGCTGCACTTTGGATTCACCAAAGCCGAACTGCTGTAGTCTGAGGTGCCCTTTGAACAGCTGCCATCCCGCACAAAAAAGTTCAATGAGTAAGGCCAGCAGAATGCGCCCTGAGCGTGTGTGTGTGTATTTTTTCGTCAGCAGTGACTACAACATCCGCGCAAATAGCTCTCCGAATTCCAGACGAAACGCAAAGACTAGGTGGTACACACAGGCGACAACAAAAAAACCGCGGATTACCACGCCCAACTGTGCCAAGCGTAAACAGACATATCTCGCAAAAACAGGTAATGAGGTTCAAACAGTGGTTTTTCTGAACGCTAATTGGAGGCGGAAAGGCGAGACAGTTCTGTGTGTGGACAGAATGCATGCTGTCGGCTAGGTTTGGCAGATTTATTCCCTTATTCTACGATAGTTGCAGGGGATTCAAGCACCGAGGAGCCTAATCAAAACCTCAAACGATCAGGTCGAATATTTGTGTTAGTAACCTTCGAAAGCTTCCACACCTGGGAAAGTGAAAATTCAACTTCTGGTGAGGGAATTGGTTTTCTAAAGCGTGGCTAGTCAGAGAATTAAAAGTGAGATAGACTTAGATGCTGACGCAAGGTAGAAGATGATGGGCAATTATCAAATAGTCTTATTTCATGCACACTTTTGCCCACGTCTGGGTCATTCTATAAAGCTGACGTTTGAAAGTTCACATCAGCATTTTAGCGCTTCGATTTGATCACGACGTACATGATGTTTCAGAGACTTGTGTCTTGCACCAAAAAAGTAACTTAAAAACACCACGCACGCTTCAGAATGCGTTGCCACTTTGCAGCTCCAGCAACCGCAAGTGAACGCATTGACGAAAACCGAATACACCAGGTTTTGTCTGGGTCAATATAAGTTTGTATCCCAAAAACACGCTCTAGAAATTGTTTAGGCAGTCCAATGACGGGAACAAGGGATTCATTTGTAGTCGTGAGACAGTCATACCTCAGCCTCTGACCTACAAGACCTGGACGTGGAATCAAAGAAGTTAACTGCAAAACACTCCACTGCGCTATAAACATTCGGCCTTAACACAATGCATTTTATGCGTAAACATACGGACGAATAAAGATCGCATGGCCGACGGTGGAGGACTAAAAAGGCAAGATTCTTTGAACTGCCGCATAACTGCGAAACGTGAGCAAAACGCAGGCTATGTACTTCGGCCGACGGCCTTTACGCCCCACTGTCTGGGTAAAATGTTTAGGCAGCTGTTGACCCAACAAACGATCCCAGTATAGGAGCCCGCCGCTCCTCCCAGAGGAGCGTAAGGCACCTCAAGGAATGCTGACTTCTGCCTTGCCGCCTGTGCTGATGGGAAGGCCAGCAAGTCGCACAGCTGACATTACGGTTAGTGTAAATGGGTCCGACATATTCTACCACTACCTCGAAAGGCAGAGCACGTAAAATGGGCGACGCTAACATATGCAACCCTACCGACTGTTCTACACATCTTAGTGCGAATTTCGCCGAGAAATAGCAACCAATCAAAATATGAGTGAATCGGTTTGGTCTTACCAAAAGGAGGGAGAGTTAGATAAATTCACAAAGGTATCTAGTTAAACCAATGGACAAGTTTTATGCACTGCCAAGAGGGGAGAAATGTGGATGCAAAGTGCACACGACGTCACTAGGTTCAAGGATGAAGGTTAGAACTGGTAATCTCCGAGGGCTCAACATAACTGCAAGTATTAACAGGAAACACAGTAGGAAAACCAATGAATGGCGGAGTAGGACCTTGGACGAGAGAAGAACTAATGTGTCGCCACACTAAACTTGTAGAGCTTGCTTTGCATAGCATGTTCAGAAAAGCACTCATAAGTACAAGAGATCAGTCATTCGAAAGACAGGCAACTAATGGAATAAAGAGTACGAACTCTCCAAAAATGTAAAAGGTCATGCGATCGAAATAGCCCTTTTTCTCGGGTAGACCTTAGCTGTGTAAATAGCCCGTTACGGCGTTCTACGCGCTTCAACCTTATATAAAACAGTACATTATCCTAAAACAAATAAGATAAGCATCAAAAAGCACTGTTAGAAAGCGCTTCATGACGGGAATAAATGATGAGTTTTGCAAGTTCGCCCCTCGGGATAATGATCACACGATTCCCAGAAGACTAGACATTCCCTTATTTAAAAGTTAAAGTTAACCATCGGCAGACTTTTAACTGCCGAGTTAAATTACACCACATAGTAGAGAATCCAGTAGAAAGCACGCGCGGATAGGAAGGCCAAGGAGCGAAAAAGTAGGTTCTCTCGTAGGTCGCAGTCGGACGCCGAAATAAGAGCTACGTTTTAGTTCTAAATCTCAGTGGATGGTCTTAGGTTTTAAGTGCTTATGCGAAATTACACATGTCAAATCCCGACGTACTGTGAATCCAATTTTATCTTTGCCTTGAAATCTGAACAGAAGCCCATCGACTGTGAGACTGCCGCATCAAAATAAAGATGTAGAATCAACAGTTTGCTAATTGCAAATTTGGAGTTGGCGACTAGAACACGTAAACGGCCCAGAATGAATTTTAGACCAGAAACACGGTTTCGGAAGACTAAAAGTTCATCCGAAATCATGAGTAGTTTTAAGTTTAAATACCGAAAAACGTTGCCTGCTTACTAAAGAAAGGGTGTCCAGTAAGTCCAACAAGGTTGAAACGGACACTCTTCGTAAGGCCGGAGAGTTCAGGCATTTGTATTACAAAACGTCCGGTCGCAAAACCGCCACTGATCTCTGATACAAGTACTAGCCAACCCAAGCGCTGGCAGGCGTCCGCTAGAGTGTGACTGGGACCTTAAATGTTTCTATTCAACTCATTTCCATTCATGGGCTATTCACTTTTTTCTGCTGTCTCAACTACTTCATGTCCTTTATCTTTAAATGGGACTATGTGTCGTAAGAATTTCGGTATTGTGCACAGCTCAGTTTACTCATTCAGAAGACGTGTGTTTGAAGCTGACAACGCATCTGCGAAATTAATCGTACAAGCAAGTCGATATTATAAAAGGCAAACAGTGAAGTCTTCAATGCCAAATTGTCATTAAAGCTGATCACTTCGGTGAATTAAACTAGCAATAACGGCGGAAATGACGTCTCCGCCTGCCTGGTCTCAATAAATCTTGCGTTTCCTCTGTTCACGCACGATGACGGCGGTGTAGATTTCGTGGAGCCACTGAACCGGAAATGATCAGTTGGAAAAAATGCGCGAACTTAGCGCGATTGCGCGATATTATGAGCAAACGCAACGCCTAGGGCCCTGATTAGGTGAATTAATACACCATTTTGTGGAATGCTCCCAAAATTAACGATAAACGATGGGTGGGAGGAGCGGAATCGGAACTCTGTACCCCTCCTCCCGTACTACAGATAATCTCGCGGTAAATTCTATGAGGGTACCAAATCCCAACTCCCTAGCCCTAGCTCCAGCCCTAACCCACCTCGAATTTTGAGCAAGGCCGCCCGTAATGCGGCTGTCCATATTCCCGTGCCCAGACAGTGAGAAAGCAAGAGCATTTGAGACACCAGATGATGCTGGCAGGACTAAGTTGATTTACTTACTCAGTACTACACTCCCATCGGTGATTGCTCATGGCTTCGTATGGCGGAGCTGAAAGGAAAAAACAGTCAACACATTAGGCATTCATTGGGAAGGCCAGCGGGGCCGAAAAAGATTATAGCGCCATTATTACACTGACCACGTTTTCTTTCGGTACTAGCAAGACACGTCTGTCCTATTTGCTCAATCTGTCGTGTTGTATTCTGTCTCCCTATCCCAGAATTTGAACGTACACACACACACACACACACACTACTAGGCGGTCCCACCTCTGAGGAGATGGCTTCCTGCTCGCAACGCAGCCAGCGTATCCTACCAGCGAGTGCAGAGAAGAGAACAGTGGAGGGAGGGCGGTGGGCGATGACGACGCAACGCCCGTGTCTGCTGCCCTGATGACTAGTCGCACTGTCTGTGACGACACCGCGACTAGTCATCTGGGTTTTTAAGGTGGGGCCCACGGGTGCGTGCGTTCGTGAGCCCAGCGCCAGAGCGCCATGCGCGAGTCAAACGCCCGAGCGACGTCCATCATCAGTCTAATCGACCCCACCTTCGGTTATTCACCCGGAGGAAGAACCATCGCCCTCCTGATCACAGCGGCCATTCTAGAGACGACCAATGGGAAGTGAGGAGAAGACCCGTGTTAGTTTAGTCGACGCCATGGATGTCTAAGAACGCCGTGATAGGATGACGTGGCACAATCAGTTTTCGCCAAAACCTTAGACAGTTTACTTCAGGACACGAAGATGACACACACACGTAAATGAAATGATCACTGACTCCTTAGACGAAAATCCATCGTCCACCTGGGCACAATTTCGAAGCGCCCGTGCATGGGTAGATAGCCAACTTCAGCGAACGGCAACTCTACGAATTCGGCGCATAATCGACGCATAATTTATTTTCAAACACTAGCTGATAAGGTCTGTCGGGAAGCAAAAAACAGATAACAGACCACTATCAGACAACTGACAAAAGCGCAAATCACATGTACAGTATTGACCGGAAGTAAGATGATTATTCTCGACAGGGAAAAAATCTCCTACGGACTAAAGGTGGCAATTTTAAGAACTCGAGCTACTGTTATGCAGCATTCAGACATTTGGGACTATAACGCTAAACTATGAAGTGTTGTCTTCAAGAATAAAAATGCCGAGGGATGGCCGCCGTCCATCTAGATGGGAAAGCGGTAGTCGGTGAGAGTAAGAAGAGTGGCTAGGTAAAACGGAATGGGAAATCAAAACAGTCGGGTTATAAAAACGCGCCCTCTTCAGGCGAGTGACAAAGTGTACGTTTTTAATGTTCAACAGCAACAAATCATCCGAAGGATTAAATTTGCTCGTGAGAGTAACTTCAAATGATTTACAACATTTCGCAGTCTAAAATTATTTTATAGGTGGGTCAAAATCGTAGAAACTAAGGCGATTTTCGCTGAAACAGTTCCCTAGCCACATCAGACAATGCAGGAATCGATAAATCCTATATCAGTTTCCCCGACTCACCCCTGCCCTATGACTTTAGGATTGGGTGACCACTACTACTACTACTACTACTACTACTACTACTACTACTACTATTACTACTACTACTACTACTACTACTACTACTACTACTACTGTGCACGCCTGAGAAATTTCACTTGAGACAAATAAATCTAAGAAAGGACGAAGACCAGTCGAGCACCGGGCCCGTTTATTTGTTTCAGCTTTGAAACTCGAGCTTGAGTTCAAAGTCAGGGATAAAAGCATCAGCAAAACATGCGACAATTTTAGTGAGTATCAGCCAATCAACGGTGGCGCATGTACGGAGGTGATTATGGCCGACAGTTGTGGTACAGTGCCCATTTTTCATCTCTGATGGTAAGTAATCAACCAAAGGATCGGATTCGTTCGTAAGAGCAATCCCGACTGATGAAACTAAAGCTACTTTCTGCCAAAGCAGAGATCTACAAAGTTAAGAATAGTTCCCCCAGCCAACCTCGGCCCTTCGACCTTCAGGCTGAACGATACTACTAAGAGTACTACCTTGCGCTTGAGAAAGTCCGCTCAAGACAAATAAGTCTTCACTGGCATCCGCCCTCAGGGGAATGCGCCGAACTTCTGAACGCAGGTTTTGACTTCCAGTAGACTTTCGAGGTGAAATAAGGGTCGAGGTTAAGCGCACCTCATCAGTTATTAGACCATACATAAAGGCAGGCCACTTTATACGAAGCAATTGGCAAGGTTTACTGTGTGCTCAGCCTTGTCCCTATCTGCCCTGCAGACAATGAGCACTATGTATGTGTATTTGGGGGCTTTGACTTTTGATGAGACCAAAAAACGTCTACTTGGAAACAATTGACCAGCCTCCTAGATGACAGGTAAAGGCAACCTGGGGGAGTTCTGTACACAGCAGCTGCTGATTATATACAACACGAAATCACACAGGTTTCAGGGTTAGGAGAAAGTCGCTCGAGGGAGGGGACCACAGAGCTACAGTGCCCTAAACTTGTTCGACTCAGCTCATCAAGGTTTATCCATTGTCAGGCGCTGCAAACTTGAGGAATGTGACATAGGCCATGAAATTTCCGTCAAACCAGAGAAACTTTTCAGTTCATTTTACGGCGGCTAAAGCCAAGTAGTTGTGGGCAAACGTCAATTCTACTGAAAAAACCGAAAATATTTGAACTGGAGCTAGAGAAGACCATTAAGTTCGGGTAGCCGCAGGTTTTCAACGATAATTCGCGCAGAGGAACCACTGACAAAGAACTGTGAGTAAGGTTTCGAAAAGTGCTAGCTGGTTGTAATAGGAGTTAGGTTAATGCGTGGGTTCGACAAACAGAACACAACAACGATGCTGCTGACTGGGATAAAAGCTTGCGGAGTTTCCTGGGGGTAGTCTACTCCGAGTTGGACGGAGAAGTCAGGACGATTTCAAAAACCCTCCCTTCCTCACCCAAAGACAAAGGATCGCGACGACAGCAGTGTCATTAACTTGATGGGGAGAGTGGATCGGGGCCTGAGGGAACGGCTACTTATTGAATGACTAAAGAGCTTTTTAAGAACTGGCGTGACGGAGGGGGCGGGAAATTATTCTTGTGGCTGACAATAAAAACAACAGGTGGCAAAAACACAACTAGGATCGAAATGAGTCAGTTCTTTTGAATGAAAAGCATGGTGGTTTAGCCAACAAGACTAAGGCCTATCTTGCCTTCATTGCTTTTTTTTCTTTTCCCAGTATTTAAGCTCAACGACCGGTCGGTAGGGCAGAAACCCGCTGCCAAATAAGAACTCTTAGTCTGTAATCTAACTGTGTATACGAACATGCATCTTACCGGCCGCCTCCATGGGGCCTGATCTCCCGCAATCTCCAACATGACTCTCTGAATGCCGCGACACCTTTGAGTGTCTGCAGTTGGTGATGGTGGGGAGAAAAGTAGGCAAGTGCGTTATAATGGAGGGCTTCGCACCGGAAGAAGAGAGGCAGAAGTTCCTGGCAATAAATCAACTGACAGAGGCACTCTGCCAAAGAAAGAAATGGTGGCGCGCTTAATTTGGGCAGCAGAATTGCCGCCGGCCCCTGCACGGGGCGAACGGAAGTGAGATATTTCATCCTATTATCGGCAACCTACATAGACGGAGCGCTCCCAAGTGCATGGCGTTTGGAACTCTTGCACTTATGAAATGCCTCCAAATCGTTTGAAATATCATCCAGATGTTGCTGAATAACAACCAGAAACAGTCCTCTGAATGCATCGCTGTTTTCCGCAAGTGCCTCCTTAACAGTGCAACAGAGGTGCTTCAGCCATTTATTCGGACCAAATGTGGAAGAGAAGAAACAGATTGCATGCGTTTATACATACGAAATTACATCGCTCACGGGAGTCTGTATTCAGCTAAATTGGAGCAAGACTGAGAAGGTGGTCTACGTTTCGGACAGAAAACTGGACGGCATATCGGCTGCAAGTCCAATCAACTGGTCTAGTATAGGCCACGTCTGCCTCGACGCCGTGAGAATTCGTTGTAAACACTGGAAGGGTGGATTATGGAATGGCGGGTGTTTCGGAGGGGGGGGGGGGAGAGGACTTTATCACCGAACAAAAATGTTCTCTTAACTTCTTGGCCACAACCAGGTGTGGTTCTCCCTGATGTGCAGTCCACGTTACTCACTTCCACACAGCGAAGATGCCAAAGACAGAATAAGCTATTGCCGATAAAATTTCCTTAGTAAACCACATAACAAGCCAACAGCCTAACACTAGTAATTATCAGCTGGCACAGAAGTTACGTGCTGGAAGGCCGCGATCACACATACCGTGCAACAGAATGGACTACAATGGGTGGCATGAGCAACACTCGAAGGAGGCCAGAGAAAGTCCGAAAGACGTGAACCAAAAGAGGAGAGCCCAGACTTCGAGGAGCACCTCACTTAATGGTGCGCCAGTGAAACCAGTGAGGAAAACTTGCCAATGGATCAGTGCTAAAAATCAATTCAAAATAAATGGCTAGAAGACCGAGTTATGAGAATCTAAAAACAGTAGATGGTTGGTTTTCTCATACATGCCATGAAATTCGGAGGAGTACGTGAAAATACTGGTACCGTGGGCACCAGACTCTGACACTCAATATGTCTTCCAGAATCGTGCGGTAAGTCCAGTAAATATAACCTCCATAATACTGATGAAGCAGAACTACTTTATCGTACCCCACCGGTGGAGTTTTCAGCAAAAAAAACATGCAGTAATGTTAGGCTCGGGAAAGGCCTTGGATCGCGCAACCGTTTTATGCCTGCTTAAATATCTTTGGAAACGATAAAAGAAATATGGTCAAAAGCCTGGACGTTAAACTTTAATGCCCCAAGATGCCTACAACAGATATCTTGTTCGTTCTGTATTATACAATAAAAAGAACGAGTGGACGGTTTTGGATATTTCTAAAAAAGGATTGCGGACTCAAAAAGACGATTCAGTTAGCGGAAAACTTCCTGGGCCAAATAAACAGGTGAGGCTGAACACAGTGAGGAAATGGCTTCTTTTGATTTCACCTCCTTTACGTCATACCACAGACCCTCAATGACGGGATTTTCAGTGGTCTGCTTCGTCAAAACTACGGTGAAAGTGACGTCCAGCTCACAACTCAGGGTCTCAATGAGCTCTTGGACTACTGTCCCAGAACATGCCTCTCCCTCGATGTGACCACGTATGAACCAACCAAGGGTACCCCGACGGGTTCACCAACTTCCGAGTTACTGTCGTGACGTTCCACCAAAATCTTGAAAGCACATTCTAGGCGCGAGAATTCAAACGTCGAGCTAGTTACGTTGACGACATCTCTCTCAATGCTTAGTGGTGTAAAAAATGACTTAATTTCCGGAATCACAGTTCCTGAAGATAGAAAAAAAGAGGACGGACTTCCGTTCCCCGTCGTCACGCCCACCTGCAAACCCGGTGGCATATTGGTGACAGCGCTATGGACGAAACCGATAAACACACTGTAAATACAAAGCTACAACAACCGCCGCTCGCCGCAGTACAAATGAAGCTGTATACATACGTTACAGAGGCAAACGGAAATTCATTGCATTATCCCAGTCGCCAATGGAGACGAGATCAGGGGCCTCTGGGCTCTCTGTTCAGAGCTCACATGTATCCGCGGGGATTCATGAAGAGAAATAGACCTGCCTGAAAGAACTGGAAAAAAAGAGTCTAACCAGTGTAGACTACGACGGGGCATCTCCTGAGGCGCGTCTTTGACACCGTAGCTAGATCCTTCACGTCACGCGGAATAGGAGTCGATCACAGGCCCGACTCAACACTCTGAGGAAAGTTGATATGACCGAAAGACTCGTTCCCCAAAAAGGAGAAGTCACCGGTCGTCTGCCGACTTCCATGAAGCTACGGAGAGGGCAACTGCGTCACAGAGGCCATTCGACAACGGCGAACCCGTAGACACAAACACCAATTGACAGCCTGGGGGTTAGACCCGAAACCAGAGGTGGCAATGCATGCCACGTAGGTGGAACATATCTTTAGATCTAACACCACTGCGGTTGTGGGACAAGGCGACGATCACACTTCGAAACACGTGCAAGAAGTCTGGACGTCGACCGCCGTATAAGCTTGCCCGTGCTCTACCTACCGTTGGACATCTACTCTACAAGAGGCGATTAACGCGTGAGATCGTCAGGGCTGTCAACTATTGAAGTGGTCGAAAAGGACAGGTGTGACAAAGATTACGGCAAAAAGGGGATCTATTTCGTATCCTCGGTCTGCCTTGCAATCAATGCATGTGGCACAAAGCGCTTGCAGCCCGGGCGCCATATAAGGAGAGTTGTGCACTGGAATCCCCAATCTTTGAAGATGAGAAGTCTACTTCGGAACCTGAAAGACTAGAACGCGAATAGGCTTCTCTTACTGGGAATCTCTCCCTTGTATAACATTCGGGCTTGTCAGTCGTCTTGTAGGTCCTTTTCAAAAGCTGCGGAGTAATCTAAGATCCTTGAACTCCGTAAATACAATATTTATATTGAAACCTAAAACCTGTTGGACTTAGTTCACAGTCTAATTGCGAAGTCATATGTGCGCTACCAGTAATACTGCATCGCGTCTGAAAGTATTCGAATCTCGCCTGAGTCGAGATTTGGTGGCTCGTAACAATATACTTATTATCGGTTATATCTACTGAAAGTGCCCCTCACTTGAGCTCTAATCCGGCTGTAAATGGCGGTTTTGTGACCGTTTTTAAAAGACAACAGGGACACTGTCAGGGGAATCTAATGAATGCTCTCAAGAGGCCGACTTGGCAAGCATTGAAACTCATGGGAGTGTTCGTCACCACCAGTGATAATCTACGGTCCCAAGCAGTTGGCATTCACTAGATTTTTTAGGTACATTGGTGACAAAACAACATAACAAGGCATACTGCATGAACATTTCGTAGTTTGCAGCCTACTCAAGTCAGAAAACCTATCTTCAGGCGCGCCTGTCCTCACGGCTTGATGACTTTGTTAGCGAAATCACACAATGCCGCAGACATCCGCGGCGCGTTTGTGTGCAGAGGAAAGCGCACCCTCTCAGGCCAGTTTAAATTAAGTCAGGAAAGGAAAGTAGGAAACAGAAGGGCAATGGTGTTGGGAGAGTCAATGATGCTTTAATTTCGTTAATCTTGTCTTGAGCCCACTATGGCGTAGTTGAATCTAGCAACTGACGCCATATTTGTGTGGGGCGTCACCCCTAACAGAGAAGGGAAGGCAAGACAAGTAAAGGGACCAGCTGCTATCGGGCACTCGAACACCACTGAATCTTTCTATTACCACTGCCGAAGCTGGTTTTCGAATTTTGTTGGTCCGCATACGCATCAATTTTGCAACTCAGCCAACCAGTGCGCGCGCAAAAAAACACATCGTAATTGGCTCAAAGGTACTTCGAGAACACAACATCGCGAGTTTGTGCGCAAGCAAGCATGCCTGCCCGTACTTTTCGGGTCAGCTTGAGATGACAGGAAAACGTGACACGTTCGGCAACAAAACCCACGTTTGGTACCTACACACGGTCATCAAGAAAGGTCATCTAGGCCCTCCCTCTCTCTCTCTTTCTGCCTCTCTGAGGACAGTTAGTCAGGAGATTATGCAAATTTGGAACTGGGAGAAGAGAGTATAGGCGAACATTGGCCTGCTCGATGGATAAAGATTAGCCTTTTTTCAAAAGTGTGAATAGGGCCCTGAGGGTAGACGTAGTAGGCCTGACCGCTGAAACAAAAGCATCATTAGGTGATTTACCAAAAACACAGGGAACATCCGTATTATTTGAGGGCTAGTAAAAATTCTTGCTACAACAGATTACTGAAACCGAAACTCCTCCAGGACAGCAACGACCACGGACCTCCCCCACCCCAACCCTTAATGACGTCAGATTCTTCGCTTAGAAAGTTGGGAAAGGCAGCCCAAACAGTCGAAATTCCGTTATTCTGGGTACCAGGCATACCTAGTTTTTAGTCCCACACCTAGTCAGCTGGGATTGTGATGGCAAAGCTCTTCTGTGTGTGATATTCGCGCTCCCTCAGTCTGCATTAATAAGCGTTTTATTTGCTCAACGCTCTGAACGGGTTCATACAAGAATCTGAGGTTAGACACGAAACAAAGCCACGCGGACATGCGCAAAGACTACAATAGTTACAGAATGAGATTGTTATTCAGGCCCATCCATCGCTTGAGTCACCTACCACCGCGCCTTCATTGCGGGTGTTCCTATTTGGTGCAATGATAGCGCACTGACATGAATTCAGAAAATCAAGCGAATAAAGCTATTGTTTAACGACCTGACCAATTTATCATAAATTGCTACCCGGAATTCCTCTCCCAAGTTTCAAGAGCCGACAGCTCATTCAGATAGAGAAGGAAGAAGAATAGAGGAGCGAGAGGCCGGAAGCTTTGCAAGCCCGCCTGTCTGAGGGGCACTAGTAAAGTGAAATTGAAGAAGTAGCATGCAAGCCCATACACAGTGAACGGTTATTTTAGACGTTCTACCTCCCACCTAGTCCGCTCCACGTGAATGCTGCTATCTGCACGAGCGCGAACGGCAGAGAACATGCACGGGACGACGGCTCTTCATAGCTAAAAGTGCAAAAAGTTTTTTGTGCGCATCAGAGTTTACCCCGGCAGATGATAAAAGTGCTGTATATTCGAAGACAGGGATGTAGATGTGACCAGGTAGGGGGTTAACAGCGCAGGTATGGCAGGTCGCGACATGTGTCTCGTGCAGGTGCTGACTGCTCCGTCCGACCCTTAACTGGCGTCCAACTCTCATTTGCGGTTACCCGAGGTTAGATACCACCTAGCGACCACACCCCGGTAACCGCCTCGACCGGTGGGCTAAACCAGATGAAGGTATCTGACGTTCTCTGATGCAACACCCGGTAATTCAGCTTCCTTTGTTGATAGAAGCGAACAGGCGAGTCCCAGGTAGCAGTTCAGAAGACGAAGACCTGGTCATATTTTCAAATTTCAAGAGGCCGAAATTCTCGCAAGGCGTGACAACCGCGTGAGCCGCGAGCTGCTCGAGTCATGGTTCTCAGGCCCGCAATCCATCGACAAGCGCAATGACCTCCCGCTACCATATTCCGTGCTGGGTTTTTCCCTAGGCAGGGGAATCAGTCACGTGGGAGGGCGCGGGCGAGCAGCGAGCCAATTTGTCGAGCAATCGTCACACCAGCATCCAGCACGGATGACGAAATCATGGCCATTAATGACTCGGACGCGGACTGACAAGCCATCAGCGTATCAATTACGACCCCAGTGGTGATTGAGAGAACTGTTAATTGCAGTGCGCATATGGTCCCACTGCATCCAAGTGCTATAAATATGGCACTCATTGTGCCACCATTACCCTTATCTGCGAATGTCTATGACGATGGGTCTGAGTAAGAAACCGAAACGTCAGGCCAATGAACTTCTTGTTCCAGTGATCGCATCTTCGTTTTCTGATCTGCTTTCTTTCCCATCCCCCTTTGCCTTCTACGAAGGACGACGGGAAATCCTGTAGGCGACCCATGCTAACTCAGCCAGTTCTCTACTGCACAAAATTGTCACCCATAGTAGTGTTCGTTAGCCGTCTGCGATGTCTAATTCGCCCTATTTAGAATAATGTGGACCCTACAGCAGCCTGTCCTCGTTGCGATCGCACCTTCGCACCACACATTAGCCTGGTTGGTCACTTGCGAATCCATCGCACAGAGATTGGCTAGCTGGTGCCTAGAGCTCCGACGTACACATGTGGCCTATTCGGCCACATGTGCATCCACGACAGCGGAAGTCACCGCAATGCTGACATGCCAAACGCACTTTGCATACGCCCATCTCCAGCATTGCCAACTCCCTATACACCAGCGTTGCCACCATTAACAGATTCGGCCACAGATGCCTTAACAAGAATCTGCGGCAAACCAATGCAGACCAAAACCCATCTTCACACATCTCCCCGCTGGCCCACGCACCACACACGAACTAGTCCTAAATCCCCACCACAGGTACGGAATAAGCAGCTCTCACTTAAGTTGGACGTGTGCTTTTGGCTCCTCACGGCACTTAGGCACATTTCCTAACTATGATAAATCTGACGCGTCAAAAGTCGTGGATTGAGAGGTTGCCAACTGACAATACAACTCAGACTTCGTAGTCGCCCCTGTGTGTGTGTTTGTGTGGAGTGGTCGGCCGGTGGATTATGAATAAGGCTCAACGGCGCCTTCTCAACAGGGCCTCTATGAAATTCCCACGCATGTGAGAATCGAGCAGTTCAGCCCCTTCCGTGAAAGCCCGATGCGTCGTTTTGGACGCCAGGTCGTGTGTGGGACGCACAGACGGACTGTTTAACTCTGTCAGCTAATGCGCCCAAGTCCCGCGTCAGGTGACTAACTGGCCGTGACAGTTGATTAGTGCCTAGGTGAGGGAAGAGAGAACAAGATCGACTCTGGAGGCTCCATCACCAAGTCACTCAGCGCATATGCTTCGCCCTAAACAACTTGACGCACTATTAACCTATCACGGCATTCTAAAAGTCGTAGTTTGGAAGCCTGTAACTAACTCGGTCTTCCTAGGACGGAAAGTCAGGCTGAAATTGCTTATCCTCAATGTGGCCTCTATGGCGTCCTCACTCACTTGGAAGCTGAGTCTTGCTCTTCCTGCTTGTGCGAAAACCCGGTCCCAGTGCGAAGACCAGGCGTGTGTGGCACGCGCAAACGGGCTATTTAGCTTCGTCGGCCACCTAGCAGTGTACAAAATACCAAACTCGAATGCAGTTTGAAGTTTCTTGGCATAGAATAAAAGCGATTCCCAGGCAAGGTCTTAGCAGCGTCCGACGAAGGATGACAAAGGGCAGGAAGTGCTGGGGAAGGCTGAAAGGAGAAAGGCTGAATCCACAGGTCGAGATGTTGGGAGTTTGAGGCGAGCGATCTGCCAGTAAGCTGACCGGGACATTTGGTGGAGTGGTGGGTATTTTACGAAGATTTGTGCTTGTCCAGGAGTCCATCGCAAAACGAACGCGCAGGCAGTCATGCAGACGTAAGTGTGACGATAAGGCGCAGCGGTTGGTTAGCCTTCTCACCGAGGTGATGCAACGATCGACAGAAGCGACACAGCGGCGAGGTATCGAAATGAGTGCACACGCACACACGCGCGCCCGCACACCCGAGATCGCACACACATAAGATCGCCTGCACACCTTCACTTCCCGAGACATGTTGCAATGCGGTGAGCGCGAAAAGTTCAGGGAAGTCGCGGTTTAGCGTGGTAACCTGGTTTGTACACAGGACAAGTACTCACCTCCGGGTCAGTTGCTGACAAACTAGACACATAGGTCCTAGTAAGAATTGTGAGCGGAATGCGTATACTTGGACTCAATTTTTAAGCAACGAGTTGAGTGCAGGTGTAGCTCTAATTTTCACACAGATTTTGATACGAGTCCTGACGCCTTGATCTACAGTTACTGAAAAAATAACAGGAATAGCAAGTTGACTAAAACTACATTTATAAAAGAAAACATACGCCACTTACCTCATACTGTCAGAGAGCTCATATGCACTGCTGTTCATGTTATCTATCCTGGCGTATCAGTTATTATTACGGGAAGTTGGCGATAGCAGTTAGTTTACTTCTACAAATAAACATATTCGCGGCTTTGTCTTCTAAATTTACTAGCGTAAACTTCTCTATACATTGAAGAGTGCGTTACACTCTACTTCAATCAGTATGTAGAAAGCACTTTTTTTGAAAATTCATGCGGTAGCTTGCAGGTGTCCGTTTTTCTAGACTGAGATCTCGCAATTTCAATTTACATGAAGGCAGGCTTTTTTTGACCACTCCGCTACAAAGGCAGGTGCAAAGTAATTTGTTTGCAAAAAGTAGGGTCAGAGATAAAAGCCAACGGATTCTACATGTATTAAACTCGCCGTAATAAGGTCGTTCCGTAGACGGATACCGCAGAAAAAGTTTACGCAAGCACCTTCCGCGGATTCGTGTAATCCCATGCAGTATTCACGAAGGGTCGCCATGCTTTTGAGCCCAAAGCTACAGTTATTAACTCCTTCTTGAATAGGCTTTTTATTCATGTCAAAATTCGAAGGCTCGTATCACAACTAAAATACTGGTTTAGCTAAGCTGCTAACTATTCGCAGACAGCTGACGGACAGGAGCAAGCGTATACCAAACTGGTAAGTTTTTTGTTCATTCCCTGTCAGACAAACCACGCAAATATAAGGCGTTTTTCCGAAGTCTAGCGACTGACATGCTGCAAACCTGAAGTACAGCCTGCTATCGGAAAGGGCTAAACTTGGAAGTAATTAATCGACTATCGCCCAGCAGACTCGCAGACTTTGGACGCCCAAAAATGATTTGATGGAAGTTCCACTTAGCAGTGGTATGATAACGTACCATGCCGAGGCCTCACTAAAGGGACGGAGCCCCAGCAGACAGCTCTAAATTTTAACTACTGGGGGACCCATGATTGCGACCCAATGGCTTAACCCATCTGCCATTACTTGGAAAAAGCACACATATCCTCATCGGCCTGTTAAAATGTGTAAAGTGAAGCAGAAGATTGCCTTTTTAAGTCGCATTTAGAAATGAGTGTATCATGGATAAGAAAGGTGGTGTGTTGCCTGAAATTGCAGTAGCGAAGCTTCTGTTTGTTTTGGCAGTCACAAGGACTCCCGACACTTCAAATGGCCCTGTGGAAGTGGCATCGATCACCATTACAGAGAGCAGAAAGTTCGGTGGACGTAAGCAGATAAGCAGGCTTGCAATCCGTCGTTCAGTAGCCAAAATAATTACAACCTATACTATCTTAAATCTCATCGATAACAAGAAACCGCTTGCGCGCTGAAGTGGAACAGCTGCCTTCGCCTCGTTTGACCGGAAGTAGCCTGCGGCCTGCCTTCCAGACAAATCATTCATCATTTTGGGGTGAGTCGACTGGGTTGCCGATTTTTCACCAACAAATTATGACGTTCTTTAAAGGTTTAAGGCCTCCGAGAATTTGAAACTGCATGGTAGGGGATAAGAACAGTCTGAGACAGATTCGTTGATGACTCACAAATTGTTGCGGAGCCAACTCATTGCTCTCACTTTCAGGCAGCATATACGCTAAAGTACGCTGCATGCCAAGCCTACGAGAAAACCCGTTTTCCGCAATAAATTCCAGATTTTTACGACCTGGACGTCAAGGAGCAGCATGATGTGCGGCATAAATGCACACCAGTTTAGTAAACATAAAAAACTGTGGCTGTCCCGAAACTGTGAGGGCGTCGATCTCTCAAGCGTTCTAAGTATAGCCGCATATGGCTCATGGTGTCCTCTCGCATTACCCATCTCCTCTTTTTGCCAAAATTCTTGATATATTCTTCTGGAGCAACTTTTTTGAGCAACTTATAAGCCAGTCCAGTATCCCTACATTCGGTAAAGGAAGTGGACTTTTGTCCCTTTGTTGGGTGCAGCCGATAATTATTGTGCAGGTAAAGACGTTTTCTATCAAGAGGAGGCCATTTAAATAGAAGTAGCTGGCTAACAATAATGATCTATAAAACGGATACTTTGCCCATAGGTAAAAGTCAGGTCTTTTAGGTCAGGTTTTTTTAACTCTTCCAATATTTGAAAACTGTCAACCCCACTTTTACATATACTAAGAAATCACGGATCCTCTTAACAGTTGTGTTTTTCGTCTGACCAATGACTTTGTGAAGGACAGTTAGAGGGAATCCGTAAATTAATCACCCGCAGTAAATGTTTAGTTGCCGCCTGGTATCGCTTAGACTACAGATTGCACTTGGACCCTCCAGAATTATTCGCCAAGCCTTCATATCCAGGCCGTTTTTGGCAACTTTTAGAGCCTCAGATCAAATACTAACATGGAGCATCGTCTTCGGGATACCATAGTCAGACCGACTTCATCTTCTTGAACGACACACATATGATTTTTCGACAGCATCGTTGTCCTCTACGTACTCTGGATTCAGTAGTGGGAACTCGCTAGTGGTGGACAGGCGAGAGATATCCACATATAGACTCCAATTTCTTTGCTCGCAATCGCACCCCGTTTACATGGACAGCACATACGACAATCTGACTGTGGTCTCCGACAATGCCCACCGTGTGCGTCACAGCAGAGTGGACGCAGGTACTTGCGTAGTATCCACGAAACGCCCTCCCGCCCCTCCCTCCATCCGGACCCGATGTCAAGAAAATCGGAGACAGGAAAGGACGCAGGCGGCTGGAACGGAGAAAAACCCCACCTAGGCGTACCACCACACCCCCTAGTCTACAAGCACAGTAACCAGCATTTTATACAAGGAAAAAGGAGGACAGCTCAAATCCCGATTGGCGTGGAGTGGAACTGTACCTGAGCGTGCTGCCACACCCCCAATGTTGGCATTTGTTATAGGGGCACACTCCCAGCAACGCCTGTCGGACGCCAATTTAGCAACACATACAATGCCCAAAACAGACTGGCCCGGTGATGAGAAATTGATCACTCTGAGTGCCTCCTTGCACTCGAAACTACTACGTTAGTCATTTCGGCGTACTGAAATTAAAAGCTAGCTTCGAGTTGCATATTCGTCTTTTTTAACCACTAAAATAGAAACTGATAATAAAGTACAGAAAAAGGGATGCTACTGGAAACGAACTGACGCATTCCTACCCATTGAAACTGTTGCCCACATTTGACCTATTAAAAATTATTTGTGTTCTCGTGATCAGCTATTTCCAGAGGACAATAGTGACATTAGGATTCATTCTAAAGTCCTACCGTTCGAATGTTCTCAATCATCTTGCTTAAGTGCTGATAAGCAAACAAAACTTCAAGGCTTTGCCGCTGTTTGAGATAAAACTGGACAACTAAGAAATATTTAACGTTCGTGCAAGCGTAAAAATTAGAATTTTTACGACTGACATTAATCATCTACTTTAAACGTGTACCCGATAATAAAGGCACAGGGAGAGAAGAGTAGTAACTTCTCGTCCCAGAGCTTGAAGTGCGTATATTTGCAGCATGATGACAGCGAAACGTTCGTCTCCAATGCTGTTGATATCATTCCGAAGCTACTGAGCAAATTTTCTGGAAGAGACATGTAATGACAAGGACGTAGAGACCAGGAAGACCACTCCTCGTTAGTTGACCATTTTCACCAGCTTTATAGAAGCATCAATCCAAACTACGATGGAGCTGAAAGACAGTCAGGAGCGTCGACGCAATTCAAAGTCTAAAAAACCACCACCGGGCTGCGGTTCCATGCCCCAAAATGAATTTTCATATTGATACGGAAGAACACTCGGAAGCACCGATACCTACGAGCAAAACATATCTAAAGCCCCTATTTTAAATTCGTTCATCTCTCCGTTAGCGGGCAATAAAGGGGGAGGAGGTAATAAATTACGAGCCAAAAAACGCATTTCGGTTTCCTGAATAGAATTTGTGAAATCATGCCTACAAACTATGCGCTTATCCACGATGACAAAGGCGTTAAGGCGCAAACACTCGTCAACCTACGTTCACAGATGAATAGTCACATAATAAAGGGAAGGGCTCTACCCACTTATTGCAACGAGACCTGTGACACCTTGCAGCGGGGCAAAGCTTAAAAAACAAAACTACCGTACATGGCGATCAGTTCACTCAACACTGCACACATTCGTGTAAAAAGATCCCTAACTAGAAGGATTTCAAAGCGTTAATTCTCATTGCTGGGAGCTGAAACCGAAATTGAATGATGGGCCTTAGATAGAGCAAGTAAACGGTGCTTGCGTCCACTTTGAGGTTCTCAGAAACATACGAACAGTTTCCATCACCAAGAAAGCATCAGCCTAGAGGAAAATGGTTAATAAACCCAATTCAAAGCATAGTGAGGACAACCTCAAGAATTTCGAGATGGGAAACGTTTCGACGTTTTTGTTCCCTTCTTGTGACTCTGTCTGGTTGACCGATGCAATTTCCCCAGCATATTTTTATATGACGTTCCCGATAATTTTAAGGACGGAAGACATACGTTGAAGGCAGTAGGGACTAGTACGACTTAAACTGAGAAAGATGCACTAGAAAATATGCGGCGGTCGATATAGGTGTGATTTTATCCGTCATATATTCAGAACTGCTAAAATCGTGTAGTGATTGGAGAGTCGCAGTTATGAGATGGAAATTTTTCTTTAACGCAACAGCGTTCATAATTCCGCCCATGTCTAGATGAGGAGGTCCATTTTACACTCACACTTTAGAAGAATTTTGTTCTAAGTTTATGGAATGAATTCGAAGTTACACTTCAAAAGCTTACTCTCCACTGGGTATTCATCCTCACTGTTGTACACTGCATGCAATCCACGCAACATACTGTCCAGCAAGTTTAAATTTTCCTGAAGTGGGCGGTGGACCTGCTGTTGGTATGCCATAGATCCATTGATTCCATTTTCATTACCAGGACGCCGATAACTGTCCGCGGTATAGGAGGAACCTTCTTGCAAGGTCGGGGTTTTGGTAATTATATTATGTGTTTGGTAGGCCGTCTGGCCAGTGTCGAAAGTCTGCTGGCTGTTGGAGCTCTGTTTGCGAAGCACCTGCTGTTTAGTCGCATGGAGGTCCTCCAGAAGCGCGTCTAAACGGAATTGTTGTTCAGTCGATAATTAAATACGGTATCGTATCACTGTTGTACATGTCATGAGGTTTCGCAACTGCTGTATCATATGCACTAAACACTTTGACCTAATAATGACGACAACATTCCGCAAGGCATAAACAGGTTTTACGCAATCCAGGCGTCTTCATCTTTGATACCAAAACGCTATGTGCTGTTATGACCTGAATATTTGCTTTTCCCGTATGGAGTTGCGTCACGTTGTGGACTAGAAACCTTATAAACGCTACGGGTACTTCATGATTCAAATATATGCCTCTGTTAACACAATATTACATAACCAGGATGATTAACTTTGAAAGACAGCTTATATTGTGATCATTTTACTGACAAAGGTGAACAAGTTTGATGATGAAAAATTCTAAAAGCACACCTCCCCGAAAGTTGAGAATGCAAACAAAAATTAATTTTTATCAAATAAAATAAGAAAGCAGTAGGCAAAGTGGGCTTTGTTTTATGTGTATGTGCAACTATAGCATCAAACAGGAGGGCCAATACGTCAAAAAAGAAATGTTGTTGGTAAGTAAGTCTATTTCGACCATTTTGAAACTTGTGACAGAACAGGAGAACCGTTCATTTTTTTTACAAGAGCACTGCCTTTACGGGGACAAGTTTGCGGCAATAATTAAGTAGTTTTATGCCAGCACAACTTACACCGGTAGCCTTTGTTTCTGGATTTAGTCATTTTTTGTGAATTGTAGTTATATATGATGGAAACATCATTTAAGAAAATATGGACGGTGAATTAGACATAGACCTCGATGCTAGTACGTCTTCAAGCAGTATGTGGTCGCGTTATGCTATCTTTGAAGTTTCCAAACGTTTTACACTATCGGAAATCTCGTAGATTTCAGGACTCCTGAAGTCAGGGATTAAATGGGTCATCAAACCGGTTATTCTTGTGTTATACTCTTGTGCAAATAAAATTCTCCACTGCTGACTTGTATATTCCTCTCGATGTTATTAAAATAAATTGTCATATCGATTCGTCCGTTGGCATCAGACTTAAACGATAAGAAATGGCATGCCCGCTTGTTGGCGTACATATCAATGGTCGTCAACGCGTTTGACTGCACTTTCAAAACTCGACTGCGAATGTGTTTGCAAAGAAAGATTTTTCACAATGGCCATAAAAAATAATCCTTAAATGCAGTCGCATTGAAGCATCAGAGTCAAGGCAAATTAGCTGCAAACTTTAATTTCAAAATCGTAGCTGTGTTTCCAAGAACTAAATAGAGTAAAATCTGTGCATGCGAAATAAACGTTACCTTTCAAAAGACAGAATAACGGAACCCGTTGGTGCTTTTAAAATCAGTCAATCTCTATGGACGAGCATGGATTTACTTAATAAAAAGCTACTTTGGTCCAATATTCTACACCAGGATTCTGAAGTAGCCGCGAAGCGCACGGCAACATGTTTGATTTCAGTTTCGATGGCTATTGGACCAAATTTATTTTGATGCGTTACGAGTAAACGTGTAAGATTATCTAGTGGTTCAGTCGCCGTTAGGATTAGGAGGAAAATGGCTATTTCTGAGACTGTTGTAAGAAATCGGAAATTTTTCAATGACATGAAAATTCGACCGTCATTGCCAATGATGTCCACCGTGTGCTCTATAACAGGGTGATAGCAGGATCGGGGAGATGCGCGTGAATTATTTCATAGTGACAGTAGACTTGCGCGGCGCTTACCGCACTCTATCCGCCTGCCCCGCCTGGGCCTGATGTCAAGACATAGCCAAGAAGATCGGAGGCAGAAAAGGGCGCGGGTAGCTGTCACAGCCGAACAAGCACACAGGCGTACCGTCACACCCCCTGGTCCACAACAAACACTTGACCGGAGTTTTACCCGACGATAAAAATACGTGAGGCGGCAGGAACCCATGTTGGCGGACGTCAGCTGACAACTGGAACTGCCACCGCATCCCGCTTGTTCACATTTATTATGGTGCCTGATAACGTCTGCCAGAATTTGATATGGCCCCGCGTTGGCCCGCTGCATCTAACGTTTTGGAGGCACTCCCAATGACATACCAACATATACTCGAACAGAGCAAACAAACTCCGTCAATTCATGAAATACCCCATTCTAACGATAGTTCTGCGGCAACGCGTCCTGCACTTTTATGCATAAATAGTAGCATGACACAATTGTGAGAGTCCAATTTTATCAAAGGCTTTTTTGAAGTCATCACCGCTTTTTTACCTTATCCCACGGCCGTGTGAAGACCCGGACCCGAGCAAGGCCTCTTTGATCAGTTAGCAGTAAAACAGATACATTTTTGTTGAGCCGATATGTAGCGTTCCACCTGATGTGATTCGTGGTAGTGAAGGTCGCACAGACGTTGCGTGAACGGGCAAATAAGCCAAAGACGTCCATTCCAGTACCCCAAGTCCTTGACGACAACACTGCTCAATAAGTGATTGCTCCTAACCATGCAATAACCTGTGTGGGTTCCGGTTTTAAGGTAAAGCGGAGCATTAACATCCGATCGAGCAATGGAAAGTGACCGGTGAACGCCACTCCAGTGCGATTTTTACTATTTAATTCCACAACCGACTGGGCATACGTGACCGGTTCAGTAGTAGAATGTCTCGATTGATGCTCAATGACCAAAAATCCGATGTTTGTTTCTCAGGTCTGAAGGTGCGGACGGCTTTCCGAAGATGGTGCATAAGACACAAGCAGTCATTGCGGTTGCCCGACTCCTATACTGAGATAAGATTCTTCCATATAAAAGGAACTGAGTATCCCCTGATAAAATTTTGCTGTTCAGTTGCCGGCTATAGAGGCCACAAAGTTGCTGTAATCGCGGACCGGTGCGAACGGCC
Source organism: Spirometra erinaceieuropaei (assembly GCA_902702965.1). Taxonomy (NCBI): domain Eukaryota; kingdom Metazoa; phylum Platyhelminthes; class Cestoda; order Diphyllobothriidea; family Diphyllobothriidae; genus Spirometra; species Spirometra erinaceieuropaei. The sequence goes on from CACRXP010000230.1 coordinate 843,313, forward strand.
TCAATTTCGTATGCAAACGCAGGCACGCACCTTCTCATGGGGAGAATCGCATAGCTCTCGGGTCGAGTAGGCTGCAAAGTACCCGGAATGCTCATGAGGGGAGGACAGTCCGTTTGGCCGCGTAAAGTGCACTTACACGAGTGAGCGCGTACGCATGAGCACGACCTTTCTATTGGAGAGTTGCTTGCTGTTACTCAACTCTGAGTTGTCCCTGTAACAACCAAAATGTAGCTTCGATTGTGCTATCGGGGTCGTGCACGTGAAACATATATTTTATGAAGCGTTATGTTTCTAACGCAAATTCTTAGACGTGCTGAATATGCCAATTTGGGCCACGCAAACTGTTTGCGAAATATCTTGTTAAATCTAAACGAACTCAAAGTATTGCACGGCAAAGTATTGGTACCAATGCTGCGTATCTCACCAATACTTCCAAAAACAAAATTCTAAAAACTGCGTTTTCTATATCACGAAATAAATTAAGTTACAAATAGCGACACATCTGGAGAAAAACGTGTTTACAGACCGCGTTTTTCTAACTGCCCTTGTCAAACTATGTCCATCACGTCTTACCGAGGTTTTCCATCGTACAGTTTGAAAGCGCGCGGTGTTTATATGCGCTCTAGAGTAGTCTGCCATGGACGCGAACGCAGTATTTATCAAAATCCAAACCATAAATATCTCGTTGTTTGTCTGGTGCGATCAGCACAAACAGAAAAAAGTAGATTAGAGGCAACTTGAACAAATGGATCGAAAATTTCCTTGTGGGTCGACACCATGTTGTGTGCATCGGGCAAGGGAAATCAGATCCTGCTGTGGTCGACTGTGGTGTTCCCCAGGCGTCAGTAATGAAACCCATTTTGTTCCTTATATACGTGGACGACTGTGCAAGAGCTTCGGACTGCGAAATGGCAATGTTTGCAGATGGCATGAAGATATGGGGTGTACCTCGGGATCCTGACGACGACGACAGAATGCAGATGAACCTAAATCGGTTGGAAGAGTTGTCAAACCATTGGCTCCTGTAGTTTATTGTTGGTAAATGTAGCATACTTCGCATAGGCAACACAGCCAGATCCGCCAGCACAAGAGACTACTTTCTGAGCGGTGCAGCCTTGCGAGACTTCAAAGCCCAAAAGGATTCCGGTGTGCTAACGACGAACTCCCTAAAACCATTCGCCCGTTGTTCGAGAGTGACAAAAAGCGCAATGTCCGTACTGTACGCCATCAAGCGTGCGTTTATGGACTATGATGATGACGCTTTCTCAATGACACTCGGAACATTCGCGCGGCCGCACTTTAAATACGGCATACAACCCTATGCATATATTAGGAGCTATACGAAAAACCGGGACCATCTGGCAACTTTAAAGGACAAAAAACGAATTGTGAGCGATGGCCTTCAAAAAGCCCAGCTTCTTTCTGAGTTTTTCCAAAGTGTCTACACCACGGAACCACCCCTCCAGTCCTGTTCTCTTCCACTGCCCGCCAACCAACCACTTATAAGCACAGTATTTTTTTACTCCGCAGTTAGTTTTAGCAGAGCTAAATAAGCTGGATCCAGCCAAGTCACCTGGACCAGATGAGATCCCAGGTGTACTCCTGCGTCAGCTAGCCGAAGGATTAGCAGAGCAACTTTCTATAATCTTCCAAAAATGGCTGGAAGCTGGCAGACTGCCTGACACATGGAAGTTGGCAAACGTCGTACCTATCCACAAGGGAGGATCACGGCTATGTCCCACGAACTACCGGCCGGTTAGTTTGGCATGCATTTGCTGCAAACTCATGGAAAAAGTAGTTAAAAAATCTATTACACCACTCGATACTTTCCGCTGCCACATCGCCTCAGTTCAACATGGCTTCTGCGAAAAGAGGTCGTGCCTCACAAACCTGCTTTCGTCACTCGAACACTGGTTGAAGGCCATGGATGAAGTACATCCAGTTGATGTCATTTACTTCGACTTCAGCAAGGCGTTCGACTGCGTCCCACATAAACGCCTCATTCAAAAGTTGTCAGAAGTAGGGATAAGAGAAAAGCTTCTGAACTGGATTCAAGATTTCCTAAACGGACGGCGACAAAAAGTAACTGCAGGCGGCTACTGCTCAGAATGGGCACCTGTTACGAGTGGAGTCCCATAGGGGTCAGTTCTTGGACCGCTCCTATTCATTATCTACATAAATAACCTAGTAGGGGAAGTGAAATCGGAAATAGCGCCCTTTGCAGACGATCTTAAACTTTGGAGAGCGATAAAAAAATAAAGATGACGTCAAGATACTACAAAAGGACGTAGAGAATTTGCACGCATGGAGCGAGGAATGGTGCATGAAATTCAACGTCAAAAAAATGTGTAGTAATGCACGTAGTATCAGCGAGGCGCAAAACAAATGCATCCTAACGACAGTATCTCCTGGACAATCAACCACTTAAGACCGTAGATGTGCAAAAAGATCTCGGTGTGTTCATTAAAGACGATCTAAGCGTCACCACGCAGTGTTCTAAAGCTGCTGCGCGAGCAATGTCCGTTATGAGCGCTAATCGCAGAACGTTTATACACTTGAATAAAGATGTTTTTAGCAAAGTATACTGGACATTCGTGCGACCGCACCTGGAATATGCGGTAAAGGCTTGGCGGCCGTGGCTTCGGAAGGATATGGATATCCTTGAAGGTGTACAACGGCGTGCTACAAAGGCTGTTCATGGCCTCACAAACTTCACGTACGAGCAGCGCCTGACGGCTTTGAACCTCTATCCCCTCCACTGCAGGCAGGACAGAGGTGCCCTCATAGCAACGTTCCAGTTTGTAAAAGGACTTAATCTGGATGTCGACTGGGAAAAGTTTTTTGTAATGGCACCCAAGTCCAATCTCAGACGACATGATTACCAGCTTAAAAGAGAACTGTGCCACATAACTCAACGCTCCTCGTTTTTCTCACAGAGGGTCATTCGCCAATGGAAGTCTTTGCCGGAGTTTGTTGTTAATTCCCCTACTGTGAACGTGTTCAAGAGACAACTGGATGCTTACCTGCTGAAAGGCAACCCGAACTGCCGAAGCCTGATCTAACTGATTACTGAAATGACTATAAATATACTACTAACAAGATTTCAACAGATCCTATTTTGTGTTGCAAACTTAGCCCATATTGCAATTTTCACAGTCCGAATGCGGTGAACAAAGGTTTTCGCAATAATTTCGCGATCATAATACCCCTTTCGCCTTTGGTTTACATTATTAGATTTATGAATTCTCCTTACTAAAACTACAAGCTTTGCAATTTACCTATTTTCCCTTATATCTGTACCCTCTAAATGGAGTTTTCAGGGCTTCTGTCGTTTACTCCAAATATACTGACTGACTGAATCCTGGAGACCGTGAGCAGCTCAAGGCCAAAATTGTCACGAAAGAGTTCAGAGGTGAGCCACGAAGGTGGTTAGGGGTGAAAGCTCCTTTCCTGACGTAACCCGCCTAGTTAATCTAAATCTCTTCACTTTTGAATTATAGGCAACTTCGCGGGGATGACTTGCAAACATTCAGTATTGTAAACGGGTGGATTACAGCCTGCCCTGTGGCGACTGTTTTCAATTCATTACCACGACCAACCTCCGAGGTCACCCGTTAAAACTACGCACTCAGCCGACGATAATGGATGTGCGGAAGTTCTCCTTCTCTGTCCGAGTGGTCAAACCATGGAATGTCTCCCCTGCAGGCATTATGATGTCACCATCGATACAAGCTTTGGAAAGAACCTTGACATATTTATGTTGCGAAATGACCAAGGGCGATGAGAGATCGAGCTCATCACTCGAGACTCACACCAATTGTGTTATACCATTATGGGTTCGTTTAAATTATTTCAGCCCAGTAGTTTCTCCGTAAACCGCACCTAACTGTACGTCGTAGAATAGCTCACGCCTATTTCCCTCAATAAACGGAACTGAACTGAACAGAACAGTCTGGAGGCTGAAATGCTTAGCGAAATGCAAAGATGGTGGTAGAGGCAGACAGGTTATCAGACGAACTAATAGCGGCAGCTAAAACGTCGCAAAAGGAGAGCTTACAGAATCTGGTAACCGAAAAGTGTAGAGAAACACAAACGGATTGCGTATGCGATAGCAACAAGAATGCCGCAAAAACAGTAGGAAGAGCATATAAATTCGGTTGACTTTATGCAATCAGAACTTATAGGAAGTTGGTGGGTTCTATCATTATGGCGTCGGACTGACTTGAACCGCCCCAGTGAACTGCTGTAACCTACACCTCTGCGAGATTAATCCCGCCTAGACCAATATTATAGGCTGAAAAGTCTGCATGAGGTGTTAGCGGCAATTCAAAACTCCGGCCTTTTCCATCCACACTGTCCAGGATAAAGGTGGTTTCTGTGTGTAGCATGTTGGTGAAACGAATGTTGCAGCTCACATACTTTTTATGGTGTACTGGTTAAAATACTGGCATAAATCGCGAGATAATGCAACGGTGCGTCTCTCCTCACCTTATATGTGGCGTTGTACATTGAGTGGATACGTCAAGTAAGGGTAACAGGTCGCTTCAGGACCCTCGTGCATGTGACGGGTACTCCGTACGGACCTTAATGGCATCTAACTCCTGATGGCCACACGCGAGTGAGTCCATCGACTAGAAAGTTAACCTGGATGAGCTTATCCGGTATTTGAGCGCGTATGTTTGTGTCCAAAATTCCGGAAGTTTCTCCACCTTTTCCATACTTCCTCAAATGATGAAATCCTATGGTGTGTGCGACAGTGTTTCCAGTGGCAGACCAAACTATTCTGGATAGTCTTCCGCAGTGGAGATCAGCAATTCACCTAGAATTACTAATCAGCCCTATTTGAGTCTTCGTTAGAGGCATAAATAGGCACTTCGGACTAATTTTTGGGACTCACAGCGAGCAAACTGACCGTGAATCTGAGACGCAGGAGACGCGATGGAAGCAATATACAAACGGCCATCTACGGTCTCCATTCTGCGACTCTCCCCGATGGTTTCTATAGTAACTTTGTCCTCCATGACAACCTGGGATGGCTGTTCGCCTCTGGGCTACTCCTGGGCTGTCGGTCGAAAAGGAGGACAGCGCTGGCTGCTCGAGAACTGACGGAATACAAGGTGAAAATCTCAGCTGCTAGTAAGAACCGATTCTCCGAGCAGGGTCGGCTGGAGGAGGACGGTGCAGCCTGCACATTCTTCTGAGTGGATGCCCGAAAACTAAATGACCCTATGTTGGTGTAGTGCTGCAAAAAGCGTTTGGTTCTAGTGAATTAAATTCCGTCCATAAACTAAAACGCAATCTTGGCATAAATCTCGACTGGAGCTACCCTCGGGGCTAAGTTGTTTCGGCCGAGGCCCAACAGGCGGCCACAGTGAGAAAACTTCTCTAGGTGGGTCGGGTACAACGGGATGGCGGTTTTGAGGGGAAGAACGGGCGAGGTTAACAGCAGAGGGCACTGGATGGACAGCTGGATGTCGAAAAATGTTGGAAATCGCAGAAAAATAATTATTTGTCTTAATGAAATCAAAAATACCGCAGGATGGCGCGCAAATAGGGAAAACCGTAGACAATGTCCAAGCGCAGGTGGGCTGGCCAGGGGACGTGATGTGATTGGCGGCCGGGGCGAGTAAACCTGAACCGCCAAGCGGCTAACCAATGGGATCGTTGGCGCCACACTTGAAGGTGGTGTGCATCAGATGGACGGGAAACAGACGATGCGCAAGGGGGACGGGAGGGGACAGCGATGTACTTCGGTTTGGTAAGAGTATTTGAATAAACTGCTTATGACAATTGCGTCACTTCCCAGCCCCTTACTAACCCCCTCCTCACCCCCTCCCTATTTGTTATATCGGTAATCTCCACCGCATGCACCGTTTAATACGCATAACGCGAAAAATGTTTAGGATACCTGGACGTACTCCAACGCCACCGCACCAACATACAGCAAGTCGGCAAATTCCCGAACTTGGCGGCCGCTGTGTGTAAGTTCGCTGTTTTACGGGATTTGTAAGTATCCATGGTGGGAGCAGTTTGTAGACCTACGTAACCCTTTTAAGTTTAAATTTAACCGTAGAGCATATTGCCGGGTGGGTATAAGTTGTGTGAGAAAATGCGGAGAAATTTACGGTATGTCCGAGTAGTTAGCACAGACCGCAGGATGGTCTACTATCTATAAGCAACCGGTAATTCAACTAAACCTCATTCTTAGGTGTACCATGATATATCTAGGCACACATAAGGGAAAAGAGGGGTAGGGGATATGTATAAGTTGACAGCAGCAGTATAGTAAACTCCTACTGTTTTATATCTAGATCGTCACCGAATGGAAGCGGACGTAGGCGCGGTCCTCAGCGGATTATACCGACGGCCGAGGATGAAATACAAGCTGTCCTTCAGTCAGCAGGTGTCGTTCAGTACCTGCAGCGGTGGAGTTTGCTGGCTACCACCCTAGCATGCCGATGTCGGCGTACTGTGCAGATGCAAGTGTTGCGGCAGCATACGGACGGTTATGCATTCCGTTGTGGATACTGCGGACGGAGGCGGTGCCTGCGGACGGGGTCAATTTTCGTTCGCAGTAAGCTCAGTCTGCAGGCACTGATGCGTATATGCTACAGGTTCGTCGAAGGTGTGCGGGCCAAGCGGTGTACGGCAAGTGTAGGTGTCAGTAGAAATACTGCCATGGGATGGTACGGCATTTGCCGCGGGGCCTGCTCACACGCACTTCTATCCGCCGTAACCCAAATTGGGGGACCAGGCGTGGAAGTACAGATAGACGAGACGCTTATAAGTCGCCGCAAGTATAACAGGGGACGACCGCGGCGGCAGTTGTGGGTCGTCGGTATGTACGATACACGCAGGCGGAACGCCCTATTTGTCAGATTAACAACCGCAGCTGGGAGGCCCTAAAGCCCGTCATAAGGCAGTGGGTGGCCGCTGGTAGTGTTATCGTAACCGATGAGTGGAAGGGTTACACCCGCCTGCCGTCGGAAGGTTATACGCACTACACTGTCAACCACCGTAGGGACTTCGTGAATCCCACAACGGGACGGCATACGAACGCCAAAGAGGCCTACTGGAGCAGATTAAAGAGGAACCTGCAGGAGTCTGGACCTGTCTGTGGCAGAGCAGTGTGGGCCCACCTAGGTGAGGTTCAGTACCGCCTATGGTTCGACCTAAGGGCCGACAACATGGCAGCCTCCAGGGAAAATTTCCTACGACATTGGGCAGAAGCGTATCCAATTGAAGAAAGCCAACCAACGGTGACTGGATAAGCTAGCCAACGGAGGCGCAGACAGAAGACGTGAAGGTAAGCATCGTTACTTCCTCCATTTGCTCTCCATGCCTACGGACAGTGAATGTGGCCGTTACCGGACGGTCAAAGAGGGAGCTGTCGATTGAGGAGAGCCAACCATCGACGATTGGAGAAGTTAACCAACGAAGGCGCAGACGGAAGACTGGAAGGTATGACTCTGTACTTCGTCCGCTTACTCTCCATGCCTACCTACAGTGCCTGTGGCCGTTACCTGCTGGCGATGGGAGAACTGGCGATTGAGGAGAGCCAACCAAGGACGTTTGCGGAAGCTAACCAACGAAGGCGCAGACGGAAGACTGGAAGGTATGACTCTGTACTTCGTCCACTTACTCTCCATGCCTACCAACAGCGCCTCTAGTTGTTACCGGCCGGTCAAAGAGGGAGCTGTCGATTGAGGAGAGCCAACCATCGACGATTGGAGAAGCTAACCAACGAAGGCGCAGATGGAAGACGTAAAAGGAAGACTCCATACTTCCTCCATTTACTGTCCATGCCTACCTACAGTGATTGTGCCATTGTCTGCTGGCGATGAGGATACCCTCTACCAAAAAATGGATGCTTAAGGTGATAGGGGGTACGGCATTGTATTGCAAGCGTGTAATCGCATACCCTTTTCGAGTACACCTAACTGTTGAATGTTACTGATGTGGCAAGCCGGCTGCCCAAGGCAGTCGGGGACGATTTTCCGTACTACGCAGTATGTCTAGTGTATTGTTCCTTTTCCTAATTCGGAGTAAATGTTGCATTTTGCTATGGCATTGTTCTTGCTTACGGTGCTGCTAAGCCTCCGGAATGAGAGAAGGTGTGATACGCAGTTGAGTAAATTTGAACCACAGGGCTGCGTTAGCTGATAGGTGCCTCTGGATCACTAATGGAAGAGTTGAACGGACGTTGTCTGTGGGATGGGCGGGTATCTCTAGCAGTGGTAACGGAGCCATCATCGCGCGGTAAGGATGGCGACTGATCGACCACCCTGGAGGCTTGGTACGTGAACATGTTTACCGACGTAGAATAATGCAATGACGTCCACTAAGCCTCGTCGATAAACCCTTATGGGGCAGGAAGGGAGTGATTACGGAAGGCCTTTAGAGCGGGAACAGGGAGGTGCGAACAGACTGTCTTAGGCCGCAGCCGTCCATGGTAGACGGTAAGCAGGAATCGGTGTAGCTGGTAACTGGCGACGTTAACCACCCGCTGGGAAGGGCATAGCAGGTCAACTAACAAAGCCGTGTGGGAGGGACAGTAGACTGTGAAACAGGCAGAAGTGGAAACAGCCGGTGAGGGAATTGTCGAATGCGGTAAGCTTGCCTAAAGGGGAGAGGGACTGCCGGGATTGATGTTTGGACGGCGTAGGTGACAGGCCTTTGGGAGGGGGGAGGGGGAAAGGCGTGGGCTAGACGATGCTGGAGCGGTAGGGGTGTATGTAAATACCGCAGTGGTCTAAGAGCCTGAAACCTTTGGTAGCAGCTGCCCCAAGTGGAAGTCTTATGTTTGGACGGCGTAGGCTGTAAGCCTTTGGGTGGGGGGGTGGGTGTTGCAGAATATGGGGAGGGAGTGCCGGAGGTTCATGTACACGCCCGGAAGTGGATGTCGGGCTGGAAACGTTAGTAAACAGCTGACGCAAGTGGTAGTCTGACTGACGAAAGGGGAATGCTGGCGCCTCAGTTAGGTGGACTCTGGAATGCATGGGAGGGGAGGTAAGTGGACCATGACCTGAAACCAAATGATGATGACGGTAAACTGCACGTAAACCACGAAACCGGCAACCCCGCAGTTAACAGCGCAACTGCCGCGCATGCGAACTGCCCAGAGGTGGTTTAGGAAAGGAGAAGTTTGTGTGCGTAAGGGTTTAAAAAGGGCATTGTATATTGGACATAAATTTTAGGCAACAGAGGATGCCGCGACGGCAAAAAAATACTACAAGCACACCTACTGAACAAACATTAGTACTTAAGGTAGCCGTGATGGAAGACCTGCGGCCGCGTATTTGGCACCCGTCGTTGTTTCTTCCAAATGGGCTAGAGTGTATAACTTGTGAACATTGACCGTTCACGTTAACTGACTGGCTGGTGTACATTCCGCATCAGTAAATCCTTCTCGTTCATATCGTCCTCTCTTTCGTTTTCGTGCTAAGCAAAATCGCCTCGATCTATCCCAGCCCTACTGCTCATCCGTCGTACTTCTAAAGCAGGTCTCAATTGCTTCCCGGCTTTGTGTACAAAATTTTCGACTCCTTCCTGTGTGGCCTTTAACTCTCAGCGTCAGCGCGTCAATCCTCCAGCTTAAGGTTCTAATCTCTGACTGACGTAGTTTGATCATGACTAGCAAGTCTACCAGTTAGCCCATAACTGGCATTCCCACTTTCTAACTCCAGCTGTGTGATTCAGTGATATTGCTCCGTGTATGTGCACAATGGAATCATGTTTTGCCTTGTAGCAGATCACAGGAATAAAAACAATATCCCATTATATCGTGGCTGCTTCGCCAATTTACGATATGCGGGAGCATTGAATTGGGCTGCAACATTTTGACCTCCGTGACCTTTCACAATTTTTCAACAGTGTATTTGGTTGGATGCATTTGCGACTTTGAGGTTCCAATAAGTGAGTAAGCACAAAGAGCGATTTCATTCTCAGGCTATTGCATGAATGAATAGACGCCCGTCTGACACATTTTTGTGATCACTTCTTCCGACCTTACGAAATCCAAGACGTTCGAGTCTTTTGGAACTTTGCTTAATGCCATTTGTAGTTTCAGCTTATTTGGTCATAGGTTTTACATAAACGTTTTAAATCACCGTCGACTGCGCACGGGCATAAACCTAGGGGAGTCTTAAGGGAATAAAGGTGGGCGGCTGAACGACGAAGCCGGTAAAAATGACCCAGAGGCAAGTGAGTCGACCACTAGACTACTCTGGTACAATATCAACGATGAAAATATTAGTCGGTTAAATATAACAAGAAACTCAGTATGTTTCGAAGACGTGACTGGCGGAAATAAAAGTCGTATCATCCCATGCAAACTCCTGTAGATGGAAGTAGAAACGGATAACCCGAAGGTCTTAACCCATTCTAAACTCCATCTTCCGAAGGACGAGGGAACACCAGGGGTCTGGTAAAAGAACGAGAGAGTTATAAGGTATCGCTATTGATGTCTAGCAACAAAATGTCGGACACAAGATAAAAGTCGGTAGGCTGGAATTCAGGGCCAATAAAAGCCTAAAAACTCATGCCAGGTTTAAAACACGACCATCCACCAAATCGACTGTTAATCTAACTACCTCCTATGTGTTTGCATGCAGACAGTCTTCAAAGCCCAGTATCTCAAATGAACCTGATTGTCTACAACACCCGATTTCTCGCGGAACCGAGAAAATACCGATTTAAGCAATTAGGCTAGCACAAGCAGGCGTTTCTCAGATAACATCATCGTTGAAGAGAACGAACCGGTTACCTCCGATTCAAGTGGCACTTAGTTGGGGCGTAAGTTGGCTGCCTTCTGAGCCACGGCGCTCGGCGCACTGTTTTCGCCTCAGACTCCGATGACACTTGTACCAGGGAGTCGCCTGGTGAAGTAGCCGAGACGCACACTTCCCACTTGAATGGGAGGCGACAGTTAAGTGCTTGCGGTGTGTGATGTTGATGTGCGGTGAGAAGCTGGTAAGGGAGGATGTGATGGTGTAGTGCAACCGGCGGTTGGCTACTGCAGATTTTCGTGGACGAGAATGTGGCCTAACAGACCCATGCGGTGAATAAATGTGCCAGTGCAATGTGAGTAGTGGAGGCGGATGCGGCGAGTGTAAACTGGTGTTCAAGGTACTGGTTCGCCAGTGTCTGTGCGGTGGGTTCGCAAATGGCCAGCCAGGCCGATGACCGAGGTCAATATATGGGGACAATGCGGACACGAGAATTCGACGTTGTCAGTATCAGCTTCGATGATTGAGATGGAAGAGCTGGTGATGAGGGCTCTCTGGGCTCTCTAGGCGTAGTCAACATCTGCAAACAAGTGAGCCACTCACGTCGATGGTCTGCTCAAATCAGTGGTCTTTCATGGTACGCGTATGACTGAATGTGTCACCATCAAGGACTTGGATTTAAACCACCCCAACAACCTAATAATTAATAATTATTAATAATTATTTTCATTAAAGACCCGTCGGGGTCATATCAAAGCAAGTAAAACTGAATTTTCATGCGAATTTTAGACGAGGTAGGCAAAATCTCTACAAAGTGCAATACACAGGTTTTGAATTAGAAGTCTGTTAAGAAAAATGATAAGCGAGGGATGAAAAAAACTCCACATGAAAATTTAAAAATGATTGGATTAATTTTACAGGAGAAAAAAAACCCCTCGAAAAAAATAGGAACAGAAAAATGCGGGCAGAACTGGCCTGCATGTGACGGTATAGAATGGATTATAATCGGACATCGTCAGGGCCGAAATAAATGTCAGCTGTATATGGCATTGTATAACGGATTTCATGAAGGGGTAAGTAGGCGGGTCGGTCAGGACTGGCCTGTATGTGGCCTTGAATAAGGCAAAGAAGTGGCGAAATCGAAAACCAGTCTCGAGGCGATAGGAACCCAGATGCGGTCGGTTACATTCATCCGAGTCCATCCGAGGATGGGGCAAGGGAGATGCGACCAGACTACTAGTATATGGCAAATACAGAACGCTTCTCCAAGAGCGTCGATGGAGCGCATTCTGTGAGGGCACAATGAAAACCAGTCTCGAGGCGATAGGAACCCAGATGCGGTCGGTTACATTCATCCGAATCCATCCGAGGATGGGGCAAAGGAGATGCGACCAGACTACTAGTAAATGGCGAATACAGAAGGTTTCGCCAAGAGCGTCGATGGAGCGTATTCTGTGAGGGCACGATGCATTAATTGAAAAATTGGAAAAATTAGCATTTCTGGTGAGGGAACTTAGGAAGCGAGACAACTGACAAAGGAAGAAAATGTGAACCTAGATCTCTCGCCACACGCCAACAGAATTAGGCCAAAGTTGCCCAGACTTGTGGCTTTATTTCCTACATTTTCTGTCCTCCTGAAATTAAGTTAAGAATCTATCGAACGTTCGTACTTCCCATTCTCTGGTATTGTTGGCCATTCTTTGGTTTGATGGACGAAGCTAGTCATTCAACAATTGAAAATTTTCAAAGACATTTCACAAGAAGACTCGCAAGTATGGTATAACCAAATATTTCCTACTCACATAGATTCCAGCTAATTAAACTAAAATTTCTACGGGCTCAACGATTAGGAGCAGGCTTCTGTCTCCTCGTTCTCATTAACAATGGTTCAAATCTTCCTCGGATTGCAGCCCATACCCCTATTAGTCGTCCCATACAGTCTTCAAAATTCTTCCTTTATTATGCCTCCTCCCGCTTCCTCCACCTCTGTGCGCTGTCTTTTTTCTCTTCCGGGTAAATTTTCCTCCCGAATAACCGTCCAACAGATATGAAATTATCGGAAAATCTACGTACTTTTAAGCGAAGGCTGCGCTCTTATCTGAAAACTGACTCGAATAAACGCTTATTCTCCTTATCCTTCCCTGGACAACATTCTCTACCACACTACTAGAAGGCCATCTGAAATTTAGGACGACACCACTAAATTGCCGTATCCGCTCACATTTTCTTCTCTCCGTGCGGTTTCGCTCTCTAGGCTCTCTCATCAGAAATTTCGATTGTTTGGACTTTTCTGTTCATGCATCGTGTCTTTCACGGAGCGCGATATCCTTCCCGTCAAATCCTCTCAGAGAAATGGCGGGGCTAGGTTGACGTGCACGCTTAAAACGGTCTCAGCTTTCCTAATCGCCGACAATCACCAGAATTCCACTCTGCCCCCTGCGATTTTGAACCCTCACCTCCAGTCAGTGATTTTCGCGGTTCTTAATTCCAACTCCTCACTTCAACCCGCAATGACCTGTCGTCGACCACGGCGGAATCGTATGTTTTTGCTAGTAGTTTTAACTGTCCGCGAAGGGGTCTTAGTGTCGCATTCGCCCATCTACGCTTTAACGATCGCCCTAGAATTTAGTGTCCTCTCCTCGGCAGCACTGTAAGCGGACTGTGGCCAATCGCGACTAGGTTCCTCATGTCTCGCCACTTCGCGGCGGATAGCCCATTCCGGTTTAGGAATTCTGTTTTGACGATTTTCGTTTTAAATCCCTTATACAATTCCGTATGCAGGCCACTCTGGTTCGACCCGTATATTTACAAATTCATGAGCGGCAGTTTTATTCTCCTTGAAAGCTAACTAATTCATATTCATTTTGTCTTATTCATTAGGAGTTTTTCTCACTACTCGTTGGCCGTTTTTAATATCTGACTGCTTATCCTACGACCGCGAACAGAATACTGCAGAGAATCTGTATACTTGTTCCAAAATGCACTTGGAAATATATAATCACTTGCGATGAAAGTACCCTCAAGAATACAGTAGAAAATAATTTATTTATTTACTGGCGAGGAAACACACACCACCCGTATTTTCAGTGATGAAGAACAGGCGAGCGAATGGCAACCGGCCAGCTGTAGCGGCCGACGTCACTGACCGGCTCGGTCGTTCAACTGCTGTGACGACTTTTGGGATGTGGAAGATAGAACACACATGCGGACTTTCGAGGCTCAGAGGCGATGCTATCACTGATAAAATCGAATAGGCGAGTTCCAGGTAGCAGTTCAGAAGACGAAGATGCGATCAGTGGAACACGAAATTTATTGGCCTGACGTTTTGGATTCTCACTCGAATCCATCATCAGAGACATTCACAGATAAAGGTGGTGGTGGCACAAAGAGTGCAGTATTTATAGCACGTGGCTGCCTTGGAATCGTATGCGCGCTGTAATTAACAGCTCTCGAAATCACCGCTGGGGTGTAATTGGTGCGGTGGTGGTTTGTCAGTCCGAGTCCGAGTCGTTAATTGCCGTGATTTCTTTATCCGGGCTGGATGCTGGTGTGGCGACTGCTCGGCAGATTGGCTCACTGTCATCGGGATAATTGATCGCCCGCGTCCTCCCCACGTGACTGATTACCCTGCACAGGGAAAATCTCAGCACGGAGTATGATGCCAGGAGGTCATTGCGCATGTTGATGGATTGCGGGCCTGAGAACCATGACTCAAGCAGCTGGCGGCTCACGCGGTTGTTACCCCTTGCGAGGATTTCGGCCTCTTGAAATTTGAAAATATGGCCGGGTCCCCTCGAGTATGCCGCCACCTGAGAGTTAACGTCTCCCCACCTCACTACTGCTGCGTGCTCGGCAATTCGCGTACGGAGAAACCTTTCAGTTTGTCCGACGTAGTTGCTTTGTCCGCAACTACACAAGATCCGGTAAACGACTCCAGACGTCTCCTGTCGTGGCAGCGGGTCTTTTGGCCTCATGACTTGGCGCATAATGGTTGGTTCCAGCCTGTGTGCAATCCCAACTCCAAGTGGAGTGAGAAGAAGACTAACGGCTTCCGAGACATTCTTCGAGTACGGAAAAGCCCGCAAAAATTTGGGGTCGGTTGGATTTGGTCTCTGGTGTCGTTTTTGTATGCACTGGGTGACAAAGTTGAGCGGGTAACCATTGGCTCTCGTTACCTGTCGAAAATATTGTAATCCAGCAACCTCGTCTTCCATTTTGCTGCAGTGCGTGTCAAGGCGCCGATATAGTGCCCTTATGCAACTGCGTTTGTGACTGATGGAGTGGCTGCTATTGCAGTTCAGTATTTTCATCTTTTTTATCGCTTTCCTGAACACTTTGGTTTTTAGTTTACCACAATCTTTTCGGCAGACGAGGACATCCAGGAAGGCCAGCTGATTGTTTTCCTCCTCTATCGTAAATTGAATGTCCGGGAAGACGGCGTTGCCAACAGCGTCGCGTTATTCTTGCGTTTTAGCGTTTTTATGGTGGTGGATTCGCATGGGACATAGGACTAACGATCCTCCAACAAGCTTTTGGATTTTTGATTGTAGTCTGTCCTGTCCAATAAGACCGTTGACCGTCCCGTGTGCGCAGGCACGATAACGAGGTCGTTGTCTGCCCTGAGTTCCTCAAGTGCATCGTGCTCGACCTTGGAAAGCACGTCGCGCGGACTATGAGCCATAGGGAGGAAGGGCACTTGGTGTCGAAGGAGGTTCTTCGTTTCGTCTGTCGCTCCCGTCTGGCTGAGGATGGATTCCACTACTGCGATCATGTTGGCAAGTTTGGCATCGACTGTGTTGAATGAGGCCTCATGCAATAAAACCTGCATTTGTTCCTCCGTCAGCTCCTTTGACGACAAGTTGTGCACCAGTTTGTCGTTCTTGGATGACATTGCAGCAGGCAGCTTACCAAACTTGCTCTCTAGGGCTGCTTCGCGTGTTGCTTTATGTTCGCAGGCTCGTTCGGCCGGCCTCTACTGAAGCAATTTTGTGTCGTCTTCGCCCATGAACTCGCATCACCTTGTTCGCTCTTGGTCAGTCCCCTGAAACTATTTGCGAATCCGTGAGTGACAGTCTTAAAGGAGCACTCGGATCATTCGTCAGCCGCGCTGAAGTACTGCGCGTTTCGCCAGCTCTTTGTTGACCGGAAGTTTGTATGAAACACACGGACGAATTACAATATCTTCGACGGGCAACGAGAGCCAATGGTTACCCGCTCAACTTTGTCACCCAGTGCATACAAAAACGACACCAGAGACCAAATCCAACCGACCCCAAATTTTTGCGGGCTTTTCCGTACTCGAAGAATGTCTCGGAAGCCGTTAGTCTTCTTCTCACTCCACTTGGAGTTGGGATTGCACACAGGCTGGAACCAACCATTATGCGCCAAGTCATGAGGCCAAAAGACCCGCTGCCACGACAGGAGACGTCTGGAGTCGTTTACCGTCAGGCCAATAAATTTCGTGTTCCACTGATCGCATCTTCGTCTTCTGAACGATGGTATCAGTTGACATTTTGCGAAATCTGTTTGCGTCGGCATCGGCATGTTGGACTTCGTGCGGACTGACTGCAATTAATTGTTTTTCAAATGGTGCTGAATTGGTTTGACAGATGACGTACGGTGTCTCTTAAGCCGTTTTAGTCGCTGCGGCATGTATCACTTGGCGGCCTTGTGAGGCCTTACATTGGTGTGCTTGCCAAGTAATGTAACAACAGGATGACATTTCCGAGAAAGAAGTGTGATTTTCTGACTTAGGAGTGTCTTTGGGATCAGGATTTACAAATCCTGCCGAGCGACGTCACGGTATCCTTTGATGTCACGTCTTCCTTTACTTCTATTCCTGAGTGCCTGGCTGTTGAGACAATTAAACTACTTTTAAGTGATAATGACGAGGAAACAGAGGATCACCTCGGGCACGCTCAAATCATCAACTCCTTAAGTCCTGTCTGCAAATGTTCTTTACGTTCGACGGAACAATCTACGAGCAAGTGAAGCGCGCGCCAGCAGGTGCGCTGCTTTCAGGACTCATAGCCGAGGCTCTCGTACAACGGTTCGATTCGCTCGTTCTCCGACACCACAGACCGAAATTTTGGGCTCAGTATGCGAATGATACCTTGGTTGTATGGCATTACCCGACAAAGACAAAGGAGACTGGAATGGCCATTTCTGGCTTATTAGCCGTCCTCAACCAGTCATACCCAACTCCGAATTGTGGAACACCCGATGCCCGAACTCGCGACCTGTTTGTTGGAAGTCCACTCCTCTAACCGTTGGGTCACGAGCCCGTTGCATTATCGGTTTTTCTATTGGGAATATACAGTGGTAGGGAGCGCTCGCATCGGGTGTTCCACACTTCGGGGTTGGGTACG
Source organism: Spirometra erinaceieuropaei (assembly GCA_902702965.1). NCBI lineage: Eukaryota > Metazoa > Platyhelminthes > Cestoda > Diphyllobothriidea > Diphyllobothriidae > Spirometra > Spirometra erinaceieuropaei. The sequence continues at coordinate 860,408 of CACRXP010000230.1, forward strand.
ACTGGCTGACGACAGCTAATAAGCCAGAAATGGTCATTCCAGTCTCCCTTGTCTTTGTCGGAAATGCCATGCTGTGTATATAATGCACTGCTGTGCAGCTGTTGGTTGGGCCCGAGAGAGAGCCCATAAGGCACAACGGAACGGGTAAGTTCCGTAAGAACGATCGGTGAGCGTTCCTATCATGATACCTTGGTTGTCGTCGAACGGGGTCAGGCGATGGCATTCAAAAACGTCTCAACGCAGCTTTCCCGGACATTCAATTTACGATGGAAGAGAAATAGAACAACCAGCTGGTCTTTCTGGATGCCCTCGTTCGACGTAAAATTGCGGTAGTCTAAAAGCCAAAGTGTTTAGGAAAGCGACAATCAGGAAGCAATTACTGAATTTTAACAGAAACCACCACATCGGTCACAAACGCAGTTATGTAATAGCGAAATATCGGCGCGTTGAGACGCACTGAAGTGAAATGGAAGACAGGGTTACTGAACTGCGATGGCTAACCACACAACCTTGTCAACCAGTGCGTACGCAGGCGAAACCAGAAACCAAACACAACCGGCCATAGATTTTGGCGAGCGCTTCCGTACGTGAGAAACGTCTCGGAGGCCATTAGCCGACTTCTCACTCCATTTGGATTTGGGGTTACACACAGGCCGGAAGTAACCTTCATGCCCCAAGTCATGAGGTCGAAAGACCCACTGCCACGGTAGGAAACGTCAGGAGTCGCTTACCGTATCTGGTGCAGCTGCGAGCAAAGCAACTACGTCAGAGAAACTGGGAGAGGAATCTGGACGCTTATGGCTGAGCACGCAGCAGCGTTGAGGAGGAAGGACGCCAACTCATAGATAGCAACTAATTTCACGAAACCTGGCCATATATTCAAGTTTCCATAGGCCAAAATCCTCGCAAGAGACGATAACTGCGTGAGCCGCGAGCTGTTCGATTCATTAGTGGTACAGCGCGTCAAGAAAGTGGCCTTAATCGGCGAAAACACTGGTAGGTTGCTCGACGTTAATGTGCGTGATTTGAAAGAGAGGGTATTAATGTCGAGGGAGTCTGCATTGGACTCGTTATCGGTCATTGTAAGTAGAACTGTGCGCAAAAGTGTGAGATCAAGACCAAAACTCTAGTTGTGTAATGAACGATTAAAAGTACAAAAAACAATAGATACAGTACAACCTTCTCTCCAAGATTTTCGGAACATTCGTGAGACCGCACTTCAAACATGGCATACAAGCCTGTCGATCATGAACAGTTTAAGATCTTAATTGTCTTGCGAGAGTCCAAAGGAGAGCGACGAAAATATTTAGGGATCAAAACAACTTCTCCAATGCAGCCAGCATGTCAAATCCGAGTCACTTTCCTTTTAGTGACGAGCATCGGGGCGGGGATCTCTTACGAGCATTTCGCATTATGAGGGTATAAATTTGCAGTCTGAGTTTTGAGGACTTTTCAGAATTTGCTACCATAACCGAACTCCGAAGAAACACATAAAAGTGTGCATTCATTAAGCAAGCCTGGAAGTGCAGAAATTCTCCGCTGTCAGATCGGCCAAACTATGGAATGCCTTCCCCGCAGATGTTTTTGCCGCATTGATAGAAAGTTTTAAAAGGAACCTTGACATATTTATTTTCTGAAATGAACAAGAGTAATGGAAGACCGAAATAAACTCTTGAGACTCACATACAAATTGCCATAGTATTATGACCCACTTCAAACTATTTCAGCCCATACGATTTCTCTGCACACAGAACCAAATTTTACTTTGCAATTAAGTTACTAAAGTCTCAAGCCTATTTTCCTCAATAAACTGAACTGGCCTGATTAAGTCAGCAAAGAATAATTGCACACATTAATGAAAGTAGTCCAAACTACATCGACACACCCCTGTGCCATGACAGGTTCTCAAGTGTTCCACAATCTACCTTATGATTGGTTGAGGACACCCGGCGTGTAAATAACTGGATTTTTATATCCGCCTGGATCGGGTTGTATTAAACATACACTTCGCGGCTGCGCAGTATCGGGCCGCGAACAAGAAACCACCAAAACACCAAGAAATTATAAACTAACTCAGGAAAGTTAAACAAACCGAAAGAAGAAAGCGAATAATGCAAACAAATGCAGAATGTCAAAGATTACCTTTAATTAAATGGAAAACGTACGACATCAAA
>CACRXP010000230.1:885631-900214 GCA_902702965.1 Spirometra erinaceieuropaei
GTTCTTTTTTGTTCTCATTTGGTAGCAAATCACGTCTTCAAACTGTCTCTTAGTTTTAAAAGGTTTTTCAATTCTTGAATAATTTTGGACCTGGTCTGCTGTTTCATCTGCGTTTAGGGTTTACAGACTGCAAGCTGTATGCCATTCACATACGGAAAGTAATTAGGACGCAATTCTGCTATGGATGTGGACATGGTTGAATACATCATGAGAAGCATTAATGAACGGGCAGATACGTTGTCATGTGAACGGGCATTTCACCTCTTGAAAACCCGTAGTCGGAAATGCTTTAAAACGCGGAGACACGCTTGCTTCGCGTGTGTAACTTGCAAAAAGCGTGATTTGCTACCAAATGAGTATATGAAAAATTACCTTCATTTTTGCTTTCTTTAAAATGCATTTAAATTTATAAAAGGATGGAAATATAGTGGAACAATTTTGTACTACCTAAGTAATCCGTGTTTACCGAGTGTGGTTTCTGCACGCGACCAGACAAAGGTCGCATTTGGAATCCGACATCCTGGACTGAGACCTCTTGAGATTATACCAGACAAAAATCAGTGTTACAAACCCGCTTAAGTAAGCTTTTCTAATGGGAAAGGGGATTTCAGCATGTCGGCTGGTTGTGTATTTTGGGTATTTTTGATGTACTTGCGCGTGCTTCATACGTCTTTGATCATGTCTGAGCTAGCCGAACTCAGTGATTTCACCTACCTGCGACCGTGGATGTAGTAAGCGTGACCCATTCTTTTCGCCGTTGTCAAAGTCTGAATGCCATAAGTCTAGCAATCATTCCAATCTCTTGATGGTCTGTTTCAAGACAGTTCTTGAGTTTGCCTCGACACTCAGCAAGACGACATCGCCAGAATGGAATGGGTGACGGAAAACGCATCCGAACTACCTTTGTCTTCTTTCTTGGGCGATCTAGTATATCCTTGCGGTATCGCAGAAAGTACGGACCGTCTCATCGGAGACGGAATTTGTGTAAGTTGCTCAAAGGAGGCTTTTTGGCAGCGGTAGGCAGACACCACTGGCTTTTGTTTGTCTTCCTCACGCACTGTTTGACATTCATGTCCGTATGGGAGAATGTCACTCATATTTTGTCCAGTTAACGATCGCTTGACTGGGAAATATCTGGAACTATCCACATCTTCAAGCCGACAGCTGCTAATCACGAAGACTGCCTCTTGCCAACCAGCGTTCAACTCAGTACTATTTTTGCCGCGTTCATGTAAGGACTGACTGATTTGTCTATCTCGTCCATCCAATACCCAGCGTTCTGCCTAACGTCATCAGTTGACGCTAGTTGGGCAGCATCACCGGTTCACTTGAGGTTGTTCAGCCGCTTGGACGAAGTCGAAACACCATCCTAGATAACAATCACTGTGATAGTTAAGCAGAACTGTTGACAGAATACAATCTTATCTAACGGAAAACCTGATCTTGTGCGATTACGAGGAACTGTTGTCAACAAGGACTGGGGTTGTAGTGCGGCCACAGTAGGCCCTGGTCGATGCTACGGTTTATGTGGGCGCATCATGCCGGTATGTCCAAATGGACGGAAACCGGGCGCTCCGGCAGAGTTAGTGAAATAGGTAGCCATGGCCTAGAGTGAGAGCTTGTCACATTGTAAATTCCTAGTCCTTTGTATCTGCGTGCTCTCATTTCTTCATCTGCTTTTATCATCTCATCTTAATTCCATATTAACTGTACCATATTCAAATGTGCTGTTGCCAACGGGTGTTTAATTTGACTTACGATTAACTCGTCTACACTCTCCCTCTCTCTGCTGCCATGCGCTGGGATGAAAACTACAATTTTCGCTGTTAGAAACTAAGTGGCAAGTTCCAGGAAGCAGTTCGAAAGAAGCAAATGTGATCGCTAGCACAAGACCTTTCAGATGCCCAGTCGAACCTGTCATCCAGGACAGTCAGAGATAAGGCTGACGGAAGCACAAGGAGTGCATTACTCAAAGGATACGGTTGCTATGCAACCACACGCCTACTATAATTAGCAGCCACTGCGTTATTTTCTGGGGGTCGTATTTGACGCGATGAGGTCATTAGCATTTCTTCCACTGAGAGCCCTCGCCAGATGAACGGCTCTTCTACAAACAGTCACTCCTGTACCACCAGCGCTCACACTTGTATCCAAGCCTCAGTTTTCGCTCAATTCAGGAGAACAACCTGAGGAGAAGGGGTGGAGATCGCAAACATCTCTGGCATAAAACTGTACTGTGTTGATCCCGATCAAGAATCCCTCACTGCGACTGAATTGGTCGTGCATTTGTTTCACAGAAGGTTACTTTGTTCTGAAAGAGGCCCCGTTAATGGCTGATACTTGTGACCCAGTTGGGATGGTACTGTAGTCGGAAATCTGGAAGACAACATTCTTTCACAAAGCTCTGAGCTCTTACTTTGGCTCCTGTAGTCGAAATAACCGCTTTTTGGCATTTAGCGTTCATCTGTGTGAACTCTCCACACTGACGCTGCTCTGTCTGTAAGGACCTAAGCTCATTTTTGCGTTTCCTCCCCAAATCTCCCCTACCCCCTGTCGCACGCAAACATCCGAAAACGCGGTGCGCACCGGAGGACCGGTTGACTACCAGTAAACAGAAAACTGCGCATAAACGGCTGAACCTGTCGGTAGATAAACCGAGTCTTGGCGACTGTATCCGGTCGCAAGTCTTCACTGGGGTTGGGTGAGCCGGTGTTGCGTTTGGATTTTCAATCAAAGGACCAGGTTGACAGTTGTGTACGCACTTCGCCTCTGCTCCGTCCAACCGCTTACACTGTTCGTACGGACCTGTGCACCTCGAAAGTCTTAACCAGTACCAAATACGCACATAAAAGCCCTCATTTGCGTCACCTGGGTGTCACATTTATCGGCATCAAAGAACAATTGCATTCACCCGAATGGCCTAGTATGCTCACAACGAAGCCGCATGGACAAAAAAGTTAAAGTTTTTTTCTTCCATGATGTTCAGCCTTAAGCATAGCAAAACTAGGACAGTTACGAGTCGTGGGTAGTATTTTGCACTTAGCTCCTTAAGGTTGTTCGTCAGTTTATTGTCACTTGGGCCTGCCCCAGTTCAACTGACGGGGGGCGTTCTTTCGAGACCGTAAAACAGGTGCCTACGGATTCATTTCGCTCTCCGGGGCCGCCCCTCAAAGCCATCTTTTCATGATGGATTCTGGGGAATTATGCTGACAAGAGTAGTTGTTGGATATCTGATCAGAGCTGTTTTCCAAGGAAGTGAAGCTATATACGCTCCTCGACATCTGCCTGGGCAAGTTCAACTCGTGGGGCCACTTCTACAGCCATCAAGGATCTGCCTAAAGCCCAGTGTGTTGTGCGAGGGACAGGTTGTGCGTGGCACACACAGACGGGTTCTTCATCCCTGTCAACCACTGCGCCCAGTCCCTGCATCAGATAATTGACTGGCTCGGACAGGGGACAAATGTCTGGAAGATGCAAGAGAGAATGAGGTTGGTTCTGGGGACTGCGTCCTCCGCGCATATTCATCCCTATGAATAATCTGTTGCGCTGTTAAACTGCCACGGTGCGCCAAAAGCCGCGGCTTTGAAGGTTGCCAACCGACGAGATAGGTCGGTCTTCCTCGCAGGGTGGGGAGTTAGGCTCCAATTACACCGTTATATGGCCTCTATTGCCGATACAAACGAAGATGCGAGTTCCCGGAACTAGTTGGTAAGAAGTGGAAGCGACCGCTAGAACAAGAGCCCAAGGTTTCGGATTCACGCTTGGACTCATCATCAGAGACAGTGGCAGATACGGGTGATTCGCGCACAGGAAGCTGCAGTATTTATAGGACGCAGTCGCTATGCTACTGCATCCCTGTGATAATTGACCGCTCTCCCCCTCAGCGAAGATTGTTGCCCGCTGGTGTGCTAATTGCTTGATGGCCGGCATGCGAGTTGTTAATTGCTGAAATTTTGCCGCGCGTTCCGGATGTTAGCGGGATGATTCCTCGGCCACCTGGCCCATCGGCCTGCGCGCTTGCCGAGTGGCTAATTACTTTGGCCAGACTATGTCTCAGCACCGAATATGAGGTGGGAATGTAATTGCACTTGTTGATAGACTGGGGTCCCGTGAACCATGACTCAAGCAACTTGCAACTTGCGACTATCACCCCTCGCGAGAATCTCGGCCCCGTCGAACGCGAATGTATTGGCGGGGTCTCGTTGAATGGTCCGCGACCTGAGAGTTGCCGTCATTTCTCGGCACTGCTGGCACGGTCTCTATAACACTCTCATTCAGATGTGCATTGCGCGCGAGCCAGGCGGCATGTGGCACGCGCAGACGGACTTTTTGACTTTTACAGCTACTATGCCCGATCTCACCTCTAGTCTTCTTGACTCAGTTTTTTCACGGGGCCCAGGTTGTTGGGCGAAGAGAGAGTACGCTGGATGCAGTGAAATTCCGCTATCACTATAAACTAATTCATTTGCAAGTCCACGTCGTGCGCTCACCCTGCTCTGGGGCACACAGTGGACGTCGTCGTTGATGACAACTGAACTGTCACCTAAGTCCTGGACGAGTTTAATCTCATATCTCACCAATTTAACTTATTTTTCACCCTTTTAAAACGTTTCCAAACTCTCCCGGCATGCGTTTTTCAGCCAATCAGGCCGTCTGCTTGAATGCACAGAAAGATCCATGGTCTAGTAGAGAGGGGGAACTGTCGGTCCAATTTCGAAATCCATCAAGTTATTTACTGGTCATGGATCTGGAAACTCGACTGATGCTGCTCTTTCTCTCTTTTTAGACCGAACACGAGGCAAAGTTGTTCTGGGGTGCGAAAAAGAGGCTAACCTCGTCCCTCTTAGCCATCTTCCCGGCCGCCCTCACGGGTAAAAAGGTGTCAGTCACTCTTCTGGATGACACTCTTGTTACTGGACGCCTCGCCAGCATGGACGGCTTTCTGAATTTGGAATTGGACTCCGGTGTGACAGTTGTTTCCCCCATGGATGCCGTCGCTCCTCTGCATGTTGATGTAGGACTCCAGTCCTGCTGAAATTGCTGTTCATTTACTGTCATTGCATCTAACACATTTTCAGCCTTTAATTTAGAAAACCACAGCTACTAGGGAAGTCGCGTAGTTATCTGTTGAGTGATATATCTAATTGTCGCACCAACCGACGCCTTCCATTTGCATTGGAGTCCTGTTAAACGAGCCATTTATTTCGAGAGAGTGTTTAGGAACAGTTGAATATCATGTGTACTTTCATGAACTTACTCCACTCATTGGTTCCATCTTTTTATTTAAGACGTTGGCTGTCCCACGGCAGAATTCAGGGCTACAATGTTGACAAGATAACGTGTACAGTGCGTGACCGATCTCATGAAATGCTAGCCGAAATTCTGAAATGCGTTTTCAATTAGAAAGGATTACTTAGGTGGGTTTGTGATACTGATTATCATTCAACATAGTCCTATAGCATTTCGGACTCGCCAGGATGTCGGCTTTCGAAGGCACTTCTTTTTGACCTCCTGCAGAAACCACACTGGCTAAAAAGTTACTACTTAAGTGGTATACAGTTTCAAATTGATTTTCGGTGGTCTTATAAATTCAAATATGTTTCGTTAAAATCATGGACAAAAAGTTTCTAATTATGAGATTTTTAAGACCGTGCGGTGTCCATGCATGCAGGACCACACAAGTGCGTTTACCAATGCTCCTCATTAAATGTACAACACAGTCCGGATCCATTGCGAAATTTTATGAACTCTAGGTGCTATCTTCTTAAAGGCATGGAGAAATATATGATTTACTTTACGCGGAAAGCATGTACCTTGTAGACTGAAATCGCTAAACGCTAATGCAATGGCAGATCAGACTGAATATTATTCGGGAATTGGGAAACTCTGTAAAATCTTAATATACATCTTCTTCGAGTATAAAATATGAAGACAATGTGATTTTCCACCAAGCGAACAAACGAAGGCATGTCTTTGCGCATGTTTTCTATAAAATATATTTGAACTTATGACTATCGAAAATCAGTAGGAAAAATGCATGCTACTTAAGTACTCATTTTTACCGACTGTGGTTTCTGCAAGAGGTCAAGAAGAAGTGCATTCAAAAGCTGACAACTGGCGAGTCGGAAACGCTATAGGATCATGCTGTATGCTAATCAGTATCACAACTCCACCTAAGTAATCCTTCCTGATCGAAAATGCATTCCAGAATTTTGGCTAACATTTCATGAGATCGGTCACGCACTGTATTCTGGACAGAACAGGCGACATTTTCCTGGTGGAGAGTTTACTAAAAGATCCTGCATAGGTTTGTAACCGGTGTTTCAGGGCAGTGGGCTTAGCGAGCAGTCCAGCGAACGCCGACGGCTGTAGTGACGTCCCACCCACAGGGTCGCAATGGCCAATGAGGACGGCGGCGGACCCCTGAGAAGGGGAGAGAGACAGGGGGACACTCATGGCGCCGATCGATAATTGCGCTTTGCACTGGGTATCATAGACTGGCATTGGTCTGGTTGTAAATTAACATCGCTTGCATGTGACCAAGGTGCCAAGGGTGGACTTTCTTTAGGTCATCGCCAGCTGTCGGAACAGACCTGCTTTGGTCTAAAATGACACAGGATACAAAAATAAGGCAAACGTGTGAGGGGTGGGCATTCGAAGGACACTAGGGGCCGTTTCGGAGACGGTGCCGAATGAAAAACCCCAGCCGTTAAGACAGCTCTTATCCAGTGGCCCTACTTTGCTATTCCGAGTAAATGAACCACCCGCTTGGTTGATCCAAAACGCTCTAACCCGAATCCACTGTATGCAGCATTCTTGGCGCACTGGACACATCTTCAATTTTCGGGTTTTAATCGGCTCATGCAAACAATCACCTTTAGTTGACCTGAATTTACCTGTCCTCAAGGTTTTCTGAATGTTTTGTAGACTATGCAGATATCCGGAAAACGCGTTCGCTACATCGGCCTTCCTAGTAATCTGGACGTGCACGAGAAGCTTCGAAAGTACTTGGAGTCGGCGAATCAGCCGGCATTTGGTCAGCGTAAATATAGGAAAGACAAGTACGCCCACCTGCGTAATCAACAATTGTCAGGTTTGCCAGGACTCTCGCATGACGTCAGCGAGGACAAGGAGAACGAAGCCGTCCCAGATCGACGTTCTCTCTAACACCGTCATCCTGTATATTAATGTGCTCCCAGCCGAAAATCACACCAAAGTCGGGCATCCCCTGTGCTTTGGTGCTCTCCTACCGCCCCTGCTCTTTGTACACACTTTCGGCTGGTCGAATCTTCTTTCCAGCGACCGAAATAGTAACTGGTCTTTTCTTTCAAATGTCACTTTGAAATTCAGCACGAGCCAATAAAAGTGAATTGACAGACGCCTAATAATACACTTTTTGTCCGCGACTTAGGTGGAAACCCAATGCAGCAAGAAGTCATCACAAAAAACCGCTGCGTCAGGTATAAAGCAAGGCCCGTGAGAATTGTAGCTAGAGTCGAAACTTGTGAAATATGGGCTTGACATCCAAAATGGACCTCTAAATAAAAATTCTTAGTTATGCGGGGTAGCTGTGTCGATTAGTTACAGCCATCTGATCTCGCTGATTAGTTTGGTAGTGTCTTCTTCACTGATTCATAATGTTTGTCCAGATAAAATAATGCGACCTGGAAAGGGAACGTAGAAATTTCATACATCATTATCATTGGGCAAGAATTTACATTGGTTCCACACCTCATACTATGGAGATTGTATTCTTGCTCTACGAAGTCTTGTAGTCCCTGAACCTCAGATGGTCATTTATCTGCTATCTACATCGTTAGATCTCTGCACGAGGACATGGGAAGGTATACGATTTTGCTTTACGGAAGATAAATGGCATGTGGTTTGGAAACCTTTGGTGTGAGTAAAAACTTGGATTGCGTTCCAATATACGCAGTAGATGGTTGGTTGTCAGGGCTTATGTACGCCCTTCTTCCACGTCGGAATTCAAAGAGTTCGATTTCACGCAAAATAAATATTATTGATGAAGTACTTGGATCCGAGTCTCCTTTCCATTCCCAATGTCTTAGGGTCGTCCGGCACGCTGACAGTGTAGAATATTATCAGGGAACAGGTGTAATTGAGCAATGTTAAAAGGTAGGCCGGTCATGTGGAGTGATGCCCCTCAGTCACCCGTATTTCGCCTTCTGAGATGCAGGCCGATGTGTTAACGTTTCATATCCCTCGCGTGTTTAGTTCTGACGCAGTTGCCATATTAGTAAAACCCACTAGTAGCGTGTGTAGCTACGATGGATGTTAATGAATTCTAACGGGCTTCGGCGTACATCATCCTGTTCCCGTTCTTTTTCCCTTCTCATGTATGTTGAACTTTATTTGTAATCTGACAGACGAGGGGTTCAAAGGTCTACGTCTACCTTTCGTCTCTAAAGTAGTTAAAATGATTAAATGCACTGAAAGACTTCAGGCGTTGGCGTTTCTATTTCTAGGTCTGCAATACAAACCACGTAATAAAGCCCTGAACCAAAATATGTCACAAGTAAATTTAGAAACGCTAATTTCTTGGATGCTTTAGGTTTTGAAAGTACATGCCCACCTCCTTCATTTGGTCAGTCTCAGTCCCTGTGCACAGCGCTCATGAGGGCGATCGCTAGCGCCTCAGCCACTTCGATGAACAATTGGCCGTCCCATTATTTCCTGACTGAGAAGCGAGCATAATAATAGTTTCGAACGATTGTAATAATGATCGGTGAGTGCCCCCTACCATAGCTTTGATAAAAGCAGTATTTTGTGCATAGGAAAGTGGGTCAACGATAGACTAGGGCGGAGACCAGGAAGAAGAGGATGAAGAAGAAGAAGAAGAAGAAGAAGAAGAAGAAGAAGAAGAAGAAGAAGAAGAAGAAAAAAGAAAACGAAGAAGAAGAAGAAGAAGAAGAAGAAGAGGGAAGAGGTGGAGGAAGTGGCGAAAGGGGAGGGGAGGAGTGAGGTCTGCGTGATGTGACCCAATTCTGCTTGATGGCGGAGGAGAGGCCGACAATCAACTGACATATGTACTCTGGGGCGCGAGAAAAGTTGGCCACATTCGTGGGACTTGCGGACGGTGACCGATCTCATGGAATGTCCACCAAAATTGTTAAGTACGGTTTCGATTAGGGGAGAGGTTACTTAATTTGGATTGTAATATCGATTATCATGCAGCGGGATCCCAATATATATTTAGGTTTGTCAGTACGTTATCCTTTGCATGCACTTATTCTGTCCACCGACAGGATCGGGACTCTGCAAAAGTGTCTACTTTTGTAATATTCAGCAGTACGTATTTTTATATTGATTTTATTGTCATCTATCTTAATATATTTTTCAGGAACTGTAAACAAAGATATTTATTCCGTACGTATTCGATATCAAATCGTGTCCTCAAATTTTATACGCACGGAAAGTATATACTTAGGATTTAGATGAGTGAGCGTGAACTACCGTTGCGTTGGTGTTAAGAGTCTTCCGTCTACAAACTGCACACTTTTTTGTGCAAGGAAAATCAAGCATTCCCTATGTTATTGAGACGATAGAACATAGGTTTTGTCAAATTTTGCAATGAATATAGATTATGTTAGTTGCATCGTGTGGGCATTAATAAGTGTACAGGTACCATGCTACTGAAACGTGCGCTGTACGGTCTTGAAAATCCCCATAATAAGAGACTTTTTTAAAACAAAAGTTACCATTTCTTTTAGTATAGAAATTGAATAAGATGCAATTTGATAGCAAACTAGTACAAAAGCCGCATTTTGTTTTCGTTTTCTATAAAGTATATTTTAATTTATGAGGGCATTGAAAGTAATGGAATAAACGCACATTAGCTAAGTAGCCACTGTTTATAGATTGCGGATCTTGCAAGCGCCGAAAAGAAGTAGATGAGCTTTTGGATCCTACTAAATGGACAAGAGCTCATTTTCTGATCTTGCATCTAGCGACCTTTCCATGGGACTTGATAATTTAGAAACGAAAATTCCACTTGTTCATTTCCGTCGGCAATATCTATCGACAGGCATAGAAAACAGATCTTTCTAGATTGAAGGTTTGCGAGGCATCTGTTATCGACGATTCGCATGAAGCTTCGAGTGAACTATGATACCGTGAAATTTACACTGCAACTGTCGTATCTCTTTGGGTGCTAACGATTTTCATGGATCAGAACCTCATTTGAGACATAAATCTCTGCATAAATAAAAAAAAAATGACAAAGCAGATTAGTTCTTTACATTCGCATTCCTGCATGAGTTTTTATAAAAGAAAATTCCTGTCTACTTCCTTAGAGTTTCAAGTACAATTCCGTGAAACCACTGACAAAGTAACAAACTGTCATGCACAGCAGGCAGTAGGAATTTTCGCATGTCTCCTCGTTCTGAAATATGTGTGACAGATAACCCTATAACTATCTACCACCTTTAAAAAAAATAAACCGGAATATTTTTATTATTTGGACTGCTCTTTAAGCATAGTTCTGAACCGAGGCCTGTTAAAGCAACGTTTTTTTATGAAATCCGTCAGGCCATAAATGTGATTTTAATGCCCCATTTTTGATGTTCATGTCTTATTTTAATCGGCCGAGACAAATACGCACACAGGCATCTTATAAACTGTGGTCAAGTCTTCAGAAATAACCTTATTAGACGACGACTAGATTACGCAGATAGTAGCGAAATGCATGTGGCTCCCAGACAGGCAGATCAAAAACAACTTACTGGATTTTCCCCAGAGTTGCACATCATATTTTTTGAGTTGATATCTACGGATTTTTTTGCCGACGATGGGAACTTAACGCAACCATTCACAAGAAGATGGCCATAACTCTCATATTATTAACAACCACAACAATCATTTTATTGTGCACAGACGCACTCACATAAGGATGCACTAAAGCCCAGTTAAACTGTACCGCAGGGAGGTGGAACAACATTCCAAGCGAGCAGATAAATAGTGCTGCTAAAGTTACATATTTCGCTGCAGGAATGATCGAATTTTGACTAAACTATATCTTTTGACCTACCCGTGGCAATGAATTACTGTGCGATTGTGAAACAATGAAATGATGATTTTATGCCTGGAACTCTCCTTCCATCTTGGCATTTACGTATATGCACAGTTTACGACCGATATCAATGTCACTTAAAATTAAACCAATCATATGTTTATCAGTACATCAACTTTACTTTTTTAAAAATGAATTTGAGAATGGTCGGAGTCTTAATTTTATAAGAGACCTCATATTACACGATCGACCCCTGTTTTCGGCTCGGAAACCATTGGCTACTTTTATGGTCTTCTCTCTAACGACTCCTAACACGTCTGACGCCAGCGTTTCAATAACTCCTCGAATGTTGCTCCTAAGGTGTTTGCCGCCGTCCGTTTACTGGCCTATACCGTATACTTCAGGCTGTTCGAAAGTAACTGGTGCTATTAAGTCGGGCAGACAGTGAGGTCAACAGAAATCTCAGCTGCTGAGCGCGTCCAATAACTTCTCACTTAACGTACTGAATGCGACATCCGTTCTTGTAGCGCATCACTCACTATTACCTGCCGTTGAACGGGTTGAATCAGATTATGGGTGAATGTGAAGAGAAGGTACATGCGTTTAACTTTGTCCCACGGAGGAATCAGTCGCGCAGAAATGCAGTGTCAGTTACTTGGGATGAAGTAGTATATAAAATCATAGATCATTCACCATAAAATTTTCTTACGGCCATTATTGCATAAATAGTGTCAATAGCTGGCCGAAATATAGAGCGGCGCTGCCTTCTAGTGTCAGTTTTGGGTTAGACTTTGGGTTAGGCTGAGATCAGAAGAAGAGGAAGAAGATGCGATCATTGGAACACTGGCATGCTATTTGTCCGGGAACTACACATCTGTATGTATAGAGCTGTTGTCCCAACTACAATCCCAACTACGCCGAACGCGTCGTTGCCAATTATTTTAAACGGGGACGTCTCCCCTCAAACGCCATGCACAATCTGTTTCCTAATGTCAGTGTTTCACACGCCTGAAACATTACTCACGTAATAAAGTCGAAGTTGCCAGTTGATTCAAAAAAACCCGCTTAATATGAAAGACAGATGGCCATTATAGTCTCCCTAGACTTTGTCGGTAATGTTCCTCTGCCTATATTACGCCCCACTGTGTGGTTGGTTGGACTCGAGGGAGAGCCCTAAGGTACAACGGGACGAGTGAGCTCCTCAACCCGATCGGTGAATACCCTTCTATCATTCGTTTGCACAAAACTGCATAAGTATTTTAAAGTTCAGTCTCCTTACACGTAAGACATTGTGCCAGAAATGGTAGTACGGAACGTCGGTACTCTGACATACGGCAAGTGATACACCGGAAGCCACGGCACCTAGGTTGGAAAGACCTCCTGGAAATTAATTCAGAATGGAGGGGTTGAATAACGTTAATTGGGACCCGATCAGCATACAGCCTGACCGTTTTGAAATACTTTTCTACTATGACGTCGATTGAAAAACATAAAAAAAACTGGTAACAGAAGAGGGCATTCGACGGACGAGTATCGAAATGAGCGTATCCCTTTTAAACAAAACAGGAAAAATAACAGGAGAACAACAAAGAATGTGGGTAAGAATGTAGGAATCCATAATTTACCAGGCCAAGGGCTGAGAGGTGTGGGGGAACCAAAATGTCAAACACAATAAACATGTTTACCACTTTTATTAAAAAGATTTTAGCATGAACGAGAACGAGACTTGAGGAATGAGTAATACCGAGGTGCCCGTAAGATGACACTTCATTGATAAGAATGTCAAAAGATTCAGGAATGTTAGATGACTGCGATCGAAGCGCACTGGGAAGGTTTCTGATTATTAAGTAGAAAACCATTTTCCAACGACCATGCAGTGACATGATCCAAAACATCCGTCAGAATAGAAGAGGAGTCTCATATTTACAGTGGTCAAGCAGCATATTGTCAACATACTTGACACATAAGCAGTCGTTGGGCGAGTTGAGATCACCAGCGCAAAGCTAAAAGATGTGCGGGATAAAATAGGAGCTGGAAGCATTTTACAGTCATTAGAAATAAGAGATTTCTGATCGCTAGTCAGAACAAACGGAATACGGAAAGCAAAGTAATCTGTAGGCCGGGAAAGACAGTCTGATATTTACAAAATTAAGAGGAGACGGGGAACAGTAAGGATGACAGAGGAAAGACCATTAAGTACACGCAGTAGATCTGCGATTATATGAAATGTAAACCTAAATTTCAAAATGTGCCTTCTACTTGAAAAAAGCACTTAAGTGGGGCCACAAGACTAGCCGTCGCGCAGCATAATCATAAAATATTTCGATCGCGTTAAGATGCCGGCTTTTGAACGAGCTTCTTTTCAGTCTCTTGTAAGAACTTCACTCTGCAAAAAATGAATACTTAAGCTGTATGGATTATTTCCATTGGTTTTCTGTGTCTTATACATTCAAATATTTTTATGAAAACATGCGCAAAAATATTTTTTGTTTCAATTTCATACTTGAAAAAACGGATCTGCCTGCTCTTAAAATATTATTTATTCCTCTAATAATTTTGAACGGAGTCTGTCGTTGCACTTACATTTGGGGCTTCCAAACTAGAAGATGAATTTTTTTCCTGTAAGGAAAATTAAACATCTACGTATGTTACTAAAAAGATGTCAACAGGGACTCGTAAACGCTTGCAGCGGATGTGGACAAGCAGCATTAATAAATGGACAGATACGATGATTCACGGGATGACATTTCACGGTCTTAACACATCTCACAACCAGAAACTTTTTAAAAGCGAAGACACAAGAATCTTTTTGTAAGCAAAATACTCTTTCTTCGAGCACAAATTTGTAAAAGACGTTGATTTCTGTCAAATGAGCACAAGGAAGAATATTTTTGCATATGTTTTCAGAAAATGCACTTGAATGCATAAGGGCATCGGAAATCAATGAGAATAATGCATGCTACATTTGTGGTCTTTTTTGCAGAAGACAGTTTTTACAAGCGACAGAAAAGTAGCTCATTTAAAAGTCAGCAGTTTGGTGTGACTGAAACACACTGTGATTATGCTACGCGACAATTAGACTCACTACCTCATTAAGTGATGCTTTGTAGTCAAAGAAACGTTTCAGAATTTCAATTAATATTTCATTTCTAGTGCGTATGTACGCACGGCAGGCCTTGTCTACCTCTCTTATAGCAGAGTGGACCAAAAGAGCAACAGTGCCCAGGGTACCGCGCCTGGATTTATATTCAAGTTATAAGGGGCCTGAAACGTTGGATGGAAGCGACACAAAAGTATTTAGGACAATTCATTCAGCATGTTTCGGAAGTAAGGATGAATATGTTATTGGAAGGAAGGATTCAAAATCAAAATTAAAATTAAATTTTTTGGGGATGAGGGTGATTCCGACAGTACGCCAAACGTGGAGAATCTTTGAATTCATGAAAAACGTATGAATAAGATGGGCTTAAACAGGTGCTATCTTAATAAAACACGATTTAGGGTAAAATGGTACGGCACCGTTCGGCCCGGCAACTGTTAAACAACCTTTTGAA
>CACRXP010000231.1:0-48324 GCA_902702965.1 Spirometra erinaceieuropaei
CAGCTGGCAGTTTTTAAACCCTAAATGTCCTTATATCAGCAGGTCGGGTTCAAAATTAAGCAGGAACTGAGAACATTTTTTTTTAAAAACTACAGTTACTCTTCCTTCAAGTATAAATTCAAAAATGACGTAATTTGCTAACAAATAAGTAAAATAAGTATATGATTTTCCTTTCGCGAAAAGCATACAGCTGGTTTATGGGAAACCTTGGAATGCAAGCGAACCAGGTGGTCATGCTCGAAATAGCTCGGGAAGAAAGAACGGTTTTAAAACAAAAAGATACTCCTTGAGTGTAAAATTTGAAGACAACATGATTGACTACCTAATAAGTAAAAAACGTTTTATGTATGTTTTTACAAAATGTATTTGAATTTATGACGGTATTGAAAATTAGCCAGACAAATTCAGGCTATTTGAGTAGTTGATTTTTTCGAAATATAGTTGAAGCAAGCGTCCGATAAAAAGTTCGTCTGAAAGCAGGCATCTTGGCATGACTGGAATATTTTAGCATTATGTAGTATGGTAACAAATGTCGTTGTCCTGCTAAAGTAATATTTTAGAATAGGAAACAGAACTCCAGTCAACAGTTCGCGAGACTATTGACATTGTTATTGTTGGAAAAGGTTCTTTGTTTTCATATATTTTGTGTGGAAGGTCTTGATTTGTAACCTATTTATGACATATTTCCGAGTAGGCATTATGCTTTTGGCTAAATGTTTTTTTAAAACAGCCTTCCTCACCAACCAAGAATTAATGTTGTTCCATATAGTAAATCCTTTAAAATGATACCCTATCAGCTGGAGCCAAGAAATAGCACGAATATTTGAGCTACAAACTATCAACTTCAATGTAATAACGCGTAATATTTATAAACTAGCAACAGGAGTCAGTATAGTACTCATGTTGCGTGGTATTAACTAGAAAAATGTGTGTTTCGCTGAACATGACAAAGCTGCAAGAGATTTGGCTCAGTGGTATGGCAAATCATGCCCCACGAATATAGTACTGGCTTTCTATTGAGAGTTTGTGAATATTACACGGTTATCCCGCTGTAGCCGATGGAGCTCGTCCCAAAAACCAACGTCAGTCTTCGGACTAACCCTATAAAACTACATCCCAAAAAATTTACTTTAGGATAACACACTAATTTCCAACGCTATTAAAAAGCTGAAGGGTTTAAACTAAAGTACCTAACAGAACAAACACGGAGAACGCTTGCGGATCTACTGATGAGCCGAGTTTCTCACAACTGTGCCATACGAAGGCAGAATATCGGCAAAACGCATGTCTGGGAATTTAACTAATAGCAGTGTTGCCAGTATGAAAAATCATACAAAATCATAAAGTAGTCTAGATTTAGAACGGATACATTTTACGATATGCTTAATGCGCCTCAGTCATTTTCCAAAACAGCCACTTTATCGCGAGTAAACCCTAATTTTAAATATTATTTTAAGCCACAAATTTTAGTGAAGGAGTTACATAAGAAGACATCTTAACGGTTTTTCTCACAACCGTGACCGAAAAATAACAAAGAATGTAATGGTTTAAATCCTCTTCAAAGTATTTCCCAGAATTGTATCTCGGGTTGTTTTACTTAATTAGTCCTGCAACCCTCAATCTAAGTGAACAATAAAGCTGATCTTTTGGGTTGCTCTGTCAAATATTTGATCATGTGACTTCTTTCTGCCTTCGTTTATACCTTTTTAACATTTTGGACATCCTTCGCCCTCGTAAGGAGGTACACTTCACTCTAAGAAGAGACACTGACACTACCCTCAGTGGGATAAAATGGTGTTTCATCGAGCGTGCGCCATTGAGAAATGAGGTTTGCAAAATTCAAGTTTTTATTCCCGGTACAAGGTTGCCCTCTGCCGACTCTTTCATGATGTCATTATCATGGCCGCAGTCGAGTGTGCTTGGACTTGAGACGACTATGACACTCTTTTTTTAAATCTGTTGCGTACACTGTGCTTCGTCGCCAATTTCTGTTCCAACTTGTCTCGGTATTTGTTGGAGCAGTCATCTCCGCTAAGCGGTTCAATTGTCTGCGGAGAATCCGCGTCTTAATTGGAATCTTCAGTGTGAGCGTTTAACATATCGTTCCTTCGAGTATAAGATTAGAAGAAAACGTATTTTTCTACAGAATGAGCGTAAGAATGAATATTTTTACGCATGTTTTCTATAAAATATAATTGGACTTTAAGGGGTATCGGAAATCAAGGAGGAGAATGCGTGCTACATAAGTAGTCATTTTTTGCAGAGTATAGTTTTTGTATGCAGTCGAAGAAAGTTCATTCGAAAGTCGGCATCCTGAGGTAACTGAATTATTATAGAATTATACTGCAGACTCATTAGTTTTACAACCCCACTTAATAAATCTCTTCAAAACGAAAATGCATTTTGGAATCTCAGTTCACATTTCATGAGTTAGCTCACCTACTGTACTCAACCGTAAACCTGCCACAAACCCTAGCGCTTACTCCAGCCCTGACGCAAATCCTAACCCCAACCCTAACCGTAACCCAATCACTAACCCTAACCTTAACCATAACCCTAACCCCAACTTTAACCGTAATCCCGCCCTCACCCTGACTCCAATTTTAACACTAAAGGTAAACTTAAGCCGCAATCCAAACCCTAAGTCTAACCGGAAACCTTAAACTTAACACACCCAAATCCTTAGCTCATTTCTCTCAACCTGACACTAACCCAGACGCTTAAACCAACCCTAACTTTAAACCAAAACATCAGTGGCGGTTTTCCACTATCGATTTTAGCATCCCGCTTCAGCTACCTTTACTTGCAATGCCTACACTGCGCTTATGCCTAAGACCAGGACAGCGAAACCGACCCCTACTCCGTGGTTCAACGTCAACTGGCCATTATGGGCGGTGGTAGGTAGAATTTTGGGTTCAGTTTTGAGGATTTTTCGCTGGCAGGAAGTGTGAAGTGAATCGATTCACACAGGTTGGACTTACCATAAGCATAAGCACTGGTGTATTCGAGACTGAGAGGCGGGCTGCAGTCTGGGATGTCTTTCTAGGTCTGTGTAGTCACAATACTTGATATCTTCCCAAGACTGTCTTGTTTAGGGCCTGCGTTCTGGACTCAAAATGTCCGATTGATAGCTGCGTACTCATTCCATTCATTGTATACTCAATAGAAACTGACCGACCTGATCTGCTTCCTACTATGTGCAGTAGATCGTGGACAATTTAAGTAGTATATGGTGTCCCAAACTGACTTTTTGGTTGTGTAATGACACCAAATGAATAAACCCGGTTTTAAAGCCTTATAAAAAAACGTTTATAGAGAGGTTTCACCTCGTGTTGAACATTTAAAGTTACCTGCTGTCACCTGCTTCGATTCCATTTCGGTTAAGTCTTCCTCCTTTTAGTCCACTTCGTTCGTTAATTTGCTCCTACCTGATAACTTCATCCCAGCGAATGCGCTTATCTGCTGATTTGACGGGATGAAGGACTACGGCAACATTCCGTGTTCTCCATTGGCAAGGGGATGAAATCGCAAATCGTTGCGATCACTTCTTACACTCTGGTCGTGCACAGCAGCAGCAGCAGAGCTCTGCCACAATGACGTTTTTTCCACTTCAAACGTTTGGTGTGTCAGACGCCACTCTGCTATAACCACTCCATGTAACGACATGCTGTGGGGGGAGGTAGGGGCAACTGCACTCGCAAATGCTTGCTTTTAAGAGCTTTTTCTGAGGCGTTTCCCCTCTCTCCTCTCCCCCCCCGTCTACCTCTCATGCTGGAAGAAAAGCCCCCTTCGAGGCTGGATGCTCCTACGTACAGGCAGAATGAAGTCGCGAAATTTTTCAGAAGGAATGAAACTGTGTGCGGTCGGTCGAACTGTGTGAAAGCGTTGTCTGAATTTGCGTAGAGCCTTCTCACGCCCGACTGACTCTTTTATATGAATTCGATCTATTAAATGTACCCAACAGTCAACTGATTCAAACAAAATTAGGACCTAGTGGGTCAAGAATCCTCCAAGAAAAATTGCTGGCTTAAGTAGCCTTAGAGTACTGGGTAGCTGCAAACGCAAGCTTAAAACTATAAACCCCAAGCCCATATACCGATTATTACTTTCGAAGTCTCTTAACCATTTTTGTCACCTTTGTGCATAAAATTACCCACTTAGATCGCAAGTAGGTAAATACCTTGTTCTTTTCTATGGCAAACGAATGGTTTTTCACTCCGTGTGTCCAAAGGAATACTCTGTGATTAAAATCGTTTGAACAAAACTGTGGCCTTTTCTCCCCAAAATAGGGCCATCTGCAGACTTGCCTAGTTTAGAAGCCTTTAGGTTTTCTCTTGACGTTGCTCATAATTCCATCCATGGTTTCATAACACCGCTGTGGACAGCGCAAATGAATTATTTCACTTTTTGAGTGAAGATAATTTGTCAAGGCAAGACAAAGACATCGATTAAGTATCATCAAAAACGTATACATCGAGGCTGCACATAAAAGACGGGAAGGGGTCATAGGTTGGCCAATTTACGATAATTTGAATCCGGCCTTCAGCGCACCGGAAATTATGGAACTTAAGAAGACGCACACTTCGGCAGATTGGCCGCATAATACTTACCTCTTTCATTTTCCTTTAAAGCAGGTTGAAAATACATAAGCAGCTCAATGAGAGTGCAACAAGTCAGATGCAGACAGGTGTTTTACTGTCGTAACCGATCTTCATTGCGTCACAGGTCGTATGAAGTGAGGTACATAAACACTTCAGGTAAGCGTGCGACCCTCACTGTTGTGGTTAGAATCTCACTCGATTTCTATATACCTCATATGGGCTATGACGTACTGGTGATCAGTACCGACCGTGAAACAGCTGTCTACGTCTGCCCCGCTGCAATCTTAGTGAGCTGTTTATGTAGTATGTGTGGTATGTGTCCTAGGACACGACGTTCGTTGTCGCCAGTGGCAAGCCGGCGAGCGGACAGAATGGGATCGAGTGAGACCTTAACCACAACAGTAAGGGTCACACGTTTACTATACACGTTATAATTGTCGACTAAGTTCCTGGAGCCAATATTTTTGTATGATGGATGTCCTTCATGTCGACGTAAAGTTATTCAGCTAAAATCCAGCATTCCATGTTGCGTTGGTTGACTTAAGATTGTTTTTTAAGTTGATAAAGATTGTTGTTCATCCGAAGTGCTATTTCGCCAATGGAAGAGATTATGCGCATCCCAGGTTCTTGTTTAAAAGGAGGCGAAGGCATGATCACTGGGACAGTAGATTTATTGACCTTAGATTTCGAACTCGAACTGGAGTTCATCATCAGAGACTACTAGAGTGCAGCAACGTGTAAACATTTATATCATTGTTCCGTGCGGATGGGGGGACTACGCCCGAGACTAGGTCTGCTTTGTGCCGCCTGGTCCACAATGATCCCCCGGCGTGGTGAGACCGTTTGTACGCGTGGTGATGTGAACTGCACCACCTGGTCAGAGTGTGTGATAACACGCACGCAAATCAATGTGTCTATTGATAGAGTTGGTGTCCGACACTCAGGCCTCCAACAGTTCTCGCCCCGTCTTTTTGTCGACTCGCGCCAATATCCGCGTGTTGGAGAAACCGAACTCATGGCCTCCCTCCAGAGTGTGAGTGGCGACTTGAGATGGTGGATCGCCTTTCCGAACGGCCCGTTCGTGCTCAAGTATTCCCGAGCTGAGACGTCGTCTTGTTTGGCCTGTATAGTGGCAAGGACAGTTTTGGCGAGGGATTTGATAGACTACGCCCGACTGCTCACCTGCGTCCAGCCGATCCTTCATTTTCATGATCCTGCTACACGTGGTAGCCGCCGGATGATGAGCGATGCCCACGCTTAACTCTCTGCTATTTTCTTTAGATTCGTGTCACGTTTTTTATAAGTTTTCATGCACAGGGTGGATTATTATTTTCATGATAAGTAGGACGACATAAGAAAATGTCCTCCACTAGGAAGTGAATAAGCAGTCCATTAAATGGACGGCACGTCATCTCACCGCTGTCCACAACCAGACAAAGACATCATCGGAGGGCAGAATTGGAAAAAAACAGCCTGTCTACAGTCTACACATATAAAATAGTTGTTTATTAGAATCATGGACCAACAGAGGCTTCATCTGCGCATATTCACATACAGACATATATTAAGATATATATTAAGACATCTATTAAGGGCCGTCGAAAGCCGATCTCGCTTAGTCCGAAGTTTTTGGTGAGATCGACTCGAACCTGCTATCGTTTTGTTGTTGGTCCTACGCTCTTGTCATTGAGCCAAGCGCCGTTGTCTCGTTTGTTGAGATGGGCTTTTTTTAACTACAGCTAGTGACCAATCTCATGAACTGTTGGCTGAAATTCTGAAATGCATTTTCTATCAGGAAGGATTACTTGGTCGCGGTTGTAATACTGATTATCTTGCGACATAATCTTATAACATTTTGCACTCGGCAGGATGTCAGCTTTTCAATCTCCTGTGAAAACCGTACTCGGTAAAAAGTGATTACTTAAATGGCATGCATTTTTCCCAATGATCTTTGCTGTTCTTGAAAATTCGAATAAATCTTATAGAAATCCCGAACAAAAATATACTTTGTTTCAGTCGTTTGGTAGAGAATCATATCTTATTATACTTTATACTCAAAAAAGGAGTAGCATTAGATTTTAAGAAACGTTTTCTAATTGCCGAATAATTTGGAGCCTGATTTTTCGTTGCATTCGTGCTTAGTGCTTTTAATCTACAAGGTACATGCGTTCCGCGTAAGGAAAATCACATATTTGTCTACACCATAAAAAATATATCATACAGAGTCAATACAATTTCGCAGTGGATGTGGACTATGTTGTATATTTCATGAGGAGTAGTGGAAAATGGCGAGGTACGGTACTATGTGGATGGACATTGCGAGGCCTTAAAAATCTCATAATTAGAAACTTTTTAAAACCTTGCTATACTCCTTCTTTAAGTATACAATATAAAGAAAATGTGATTATCTATTAATGGACTGAAACAAAGCGTATTTTTGTTCGGGGTTTCTATAAGATATATTTGAATTTTCAAGAACAGCAAATATCAACGGGAAAAATGAATGCCATATAAGTAGTCATTTTTCACCGAGTTTCTAGAGGAGAATGGAAAGCAATGTATTCAAAAGCTGACATCCTGCCGAATCCGAAGTGTTATAAGATTAGGCCGCAAGATAATCAGTATTACAACCACGACCAAGTAATCATTCCTGGTCGAAAACGCGTTTTAGAATTTCAGCCAACATTTCATGAGAGCGGTCGCTCGCTGTATGGCAAATTAAGCCTTACAATCGGCTTGAGGAACATACACTTCCCGTTGTGCATTGGGCTCGATCCAAGGCTCTGTTGACAGTCGCGCAGCGACTGGTAGTACATCCAAAAGGGAGGCTGATGTGGTCTTTTCTGACTGTCCGACTGTCTATTGGGTGCAGCTGGGCAAACATGTCCCGCTGCGCGATTGGTAAGTGCCTCCCCCCTCCATCACATTTAGTACACCCGATCGCAATCGATAGGACAACGGGTCCGTGTCTCAGTGGTAGTTATGATACCTAAGAATAAAGGTACAAGTTATCCGCAGCCCTTAAAACAGGATAGTTTTACCCTTTGTACAAACTTTAAAGCGATTTCTTTGACGAATGTGGCCTGTTTGTAGTAAGGAGCACCTAAATAGTTCAAATGAATCAATACTTGGAGTTTTATTTTTTCACCGATCCTCCTCTTAGAAAACGCAGCCCAGAAGATAAAGGGAAATAAGTGAGATAACTCACAGAAAAATAAAATAAGTAGTGCGAATTCAACTTAACTTCCGCTGTTTAGCCGTGGCAACTTTTTGGATACCACATGAGTCGACAGGATACTGTCTTTGGCAGCAACGATAAACCTGAGATACAGTGCGTGACCTATCTCATGAAATGTTGGCTGAAATTCTGAAATGCCTTTTCGATTAGGAAGGATTACTTGGTCGCGGTTGTGGTAATGATTAGCTTTAGGAATACTTTTATAACATTTTGGACTCGGCTAGATGTCAGCTTTTAAATGCATTTCTTTTTAATCTCCTGTAGAAGGCGTGCTCGATAAAAAATGACTACTTAAGTAGCACGTGTTTTTTCCCATTGACTTTCGATGGTCTTGGAAATTCAAATATACTTTATAGAAACAATAAACGAAAATATGCTTTCTTTTAGTCAACCAATAGAGAATAACGTCTTCTTTGTATTTTATACTTAAGAAAGGAGTATGATTAGGTCTATAAAAAGTTTCTAATTATGAGTTTTTTTAAGACCGCGAAATGTTCATTCACATAGCATCGTACCTGGCCGTTTACCAATGCTCCTCATGAATTGTACAACATGGTCACCATCCATTGCAAATTTTTATGAACCCCGTATGATATCTATTTAATGACATAGAAAAATATGAATTTTTATTTACGCGGAACGCATGCATTATGTAGAGTGTAATCACTATGCGCTAATGCAACGAATGATCAGGCTCCAAATTTTTCGGCAATTAGAAAACTTTTTAAAACCTAATTATACTCATTCGTTAAGTATAAAATATAAAAAAGACGCAATTTTCTGTTGAATGACTAAAAGAAAGCATATTTTTGTTGGTGATTTCTATAAAATATATTTGAATTTCAAAGACCATCGAAAATCAATGGGAAAAATGCATGCTACTTAAGTAGTCACTTTTTTACCGAGCACGCTTTCTACAGGAGATTGAAAAGAAGTGCATTTAACAGCCGACATCCTGCGGAGTCCAAAATGTTATAAGTGTATGTCTTAAGATAATCAGTATCACAACCGCGACCAAGTAATCCTTTTTAATCGAATTTCAGCCAACATTTCATGAGATAGGTCACGCACTGTACATGTCCAGTCAAGTGCGTTTACGCATATCTTTAGTCCACAACGCGGATGTCACCGTTTTTTCACGTACAATCCGCAATTAACACATCTAACGGAAAACTGTTTTATTTGAATATGATTGGCGCCCATCGGAAGGCCAGCACGTAAGACCTCGTCATTTCTGAAGGAGAGAGAACGTACTGAGATCGATGCCGCCCCCACTTTACACCTCTGTACTCCATCCAAGGTTTACAGGAAACATTCTGAAGTCCTTGATATTGCGGTTTTATGGCTTTTGCATATCAAAACTGAGAGCTTGGTGGTAACACTTCCTTTTTAACTAATCTTCATGTAAAATGTGGTGATTCTTGTTCATCAGTGCCCTGATACGAATTCCTGATATTTACAGTGCGTGACCGATCTCACGAAATGTTGACCGAAATTTTGAAATGTGTTTTCGATTAGGGAGGATTACTTGGGTGTGGTTGTAATATTGACTATCGTGCAGCATAATCTTATAGCATTTCGGACTCAGCAGGATGTCGGCTTTTGGAAATACATTTTTCTGACATTCTGCAGAGACCGCGATCTGCAAAAAATGGCTACTTATGAAGCATGCATTTTTCGTATTGATTTTCGACAGTCTTACAAATTCAAATATATTTTATAGAAAACGTGCAGAAAATATGCCTTCTTTTACTCGTTCGGTAGAAAATCACACTAGCTTCATACTTTATACCTGAAGAACGTTATATTTAGGTTTTAAAAAAGATTGTACTTATGAGATTTTCAAAACCGTATGATGTCCATATAAATAACATCGTACATGTCCAGTAACCAAGGCTTCGGATGAAATTTACAGCACAGTCCGGATCCAGTGCAAAATTTTATAAACCCTATGTGGTATCTTTTTAAAGGCATAGAGGAATATATGAGTTTCCTTACACGGAAAGCATGCCCTTTGTAAACTGAAATCGCTAAATGCTAATGCAATGGCAGATCTGACTCAAAATTATTCGGGTATTGGAAAATCTTTTTAAAAACTAAATAAACAGTTTTTTCGGTAATGTAATAGGAAGACAGTGTGATTTTCTACCAAAAGGAGTAAAAGAAAGCATATTTTTGTGCATGTTTTTCATAAAATATATTTTAATTTGTAAGGCCGTCGAAGATCAATAAGAAAAGTGCATGCTGCATAAGTACTCACTTTTTGCAGATCGCGGCCTCTGCAGAAGGTCAGAAAAGAGTACATCCAAAAGCCGACATCCTGCTGAGTCCGAAGTGCTATAAGATTATGCTGAATGGTAATCAATATTACACCCGCACATAAGTAATCCTCCCTAATCGAAACCCATTTCAAAATTTCGGCCAACATTTCAAGAGATCGGCCACGCACTATGAGCAGCCAGCACCTGCTTTACAGATGAAAGGAACTAAAGGGAAATCCGCTGGTTAACCATAGCAGCCAAATTCATATCGTGAAGTAAGCGGGATGAAAGGAAACAAGAATTGCAGTCTCCAATTCACACCTAGGTCACTTTTACACCTTCCTTTGAGTCGGAGGAGGACTCATGCGAGCATAACGGACAATATAAACAATTACTGACTTGGAATAATTTGCATGATAGTGACCTCATCTCGCAGAAACTGAGAATAAGATAACCAAAATTCGCCTACGTTGGTTTGGCCGCTCAAATTAAGGTTAGCTTATCTGTGCGGTAGAACTACTCATAAAGTGTGCTCTGAATAATTTTGTACAGAGCAAGGTTTTTTATAAGCTTTCCTTATGCTTTGGACTGACAGGAAGATCTTAACCACCACGTCCATTAGGTCATCAACCTCTGAGAAGTAGTGATAGAGATTTACGGGTAAAAACTCGGGAAATCAGAAGAAAGTCGTATTAAGGATCGAATAGATTGTGTCTCATCCTAAGTGGGAAGGACAGAATTGTCATTGGTAATAGTTCGTTAATGTTTAAGCCCCAAATCATAGTAAGAAGCAGAAAGTATATAGTCAGACTTTCGCAGAGAAAAAGTGCCTGGTCTTCTTAGATTAGATTCCTGTCCAAAGGCTCCGTCTTTTCTTTTCAGCAAGGACTTATTTAATGACACTGAAACTTCTCACAGCTTCTTTATACCCCCTCAAACTGCAAAAACAAGAGAAGTGTAACCAGATGAGATCAAACGTAAAACTCACTGAACTTCAATGGTGATGTCATTTGAATCTTGCACAGCCTTTCAGGTTAATCTCTAGAAGTGTTTTCTGGAAATATAAAAATTCCATTCAATTACACAGACTGAGGGAAGAAACAGCCCGTTCCGTAATTAACGACTGAAATTTTGAGATAACACTCCGCTTTTGACTTGCAAATGTCATAAAGACTGAAGATTCAGTGTTGTGGAAGCAGGTAGATTGAAGGCCAATGAGTCAACCATAGGAATTTGGACCCCCGTATTGCCGTCGGCCCTGCGCTTAACTTCGGACGGGCTGGAGTTAGTGTTACGGTCAGGCCTAAAGTTGGTATTCAGTTAGAGCTAGGGCCGAGGTAATGGTTTAGTAGGGTTAAGATTACGGTAAGTGTTCGGAGTAAACTTAGGACATGGGAATAGCTACCCCCTGGGGTCCGGCGAGAGGCCATCTGTAGTGCGAAGGGAGCACTTATTTACTCGTCCAACAGCTCGAAGATGCATGTGCGTCAACGCACGGGATTCTAAAGTCACTGAGACTGTCATTTCTTTGTAGAGAACACTTAAGAACGTTCTGGTGATCGCCAAATCAATACGCGCAACTTCTGTTTTTTTTTTATAATCAAACTGCTTTCAGTTTCCGACTTTTAGTTTAATCGACCTCCGTTTTTTACCATTGCTACTTCCAACCAAATCATTCGAAATATAGAGTTAGGGTATTTTGTAAATTGATTCCAACCCCGCGAGAACTTGTGATGCTCTTATTCGCAATTGGGCTCTATTATGCTTCAAAGTAAATCTACCTAACATCGTTGAATGCCACAGTTAATATTTGGCCCCGCCATTCCCGTATCTAACTGTAATGGCTATATTCATACCACGCGCTTGGGAAGATATTTTTTGTAAAAAACCGTTTCACTTCAGCTAAGACTGTTCAGCCATGAATAAGATCTTCAACAAAACTGTTTGTGATCTGATAGAATACGTTCGTCAGATATTGTGGAAGGAAACTTAAACAGACTGAGCCAGACTACATTCTATCTAGACATTTCAACTAAATTATATCAGATTTGGTCAAAACCTGCTCGACCGGCAGATTTATCAGCAGGGCGTGTTTTACTTGCAAAACTGCCTGTGCGAGATTTTGACGTTGCCACCGCATGAAACAACTCTTCAAAATTCATTTCGAAATCGAGTACCCATACACCTTTTGTCGTAACTTTATTTAGTAAACCTCGACTTTATTATTTTTCACGAAATTATCAAAAGTATCCAAAATAATGTCGGCGGAACAGTACTTGTCACATGACTTCCAATTTTTTAGGGATTTGATCTGAAGACTGCGAAGATTTCGCACTGCAAAGACTTTGCTCTAAATGGCGAGGGCTTGGAACAACGCTTGTTATGAAGTGACTCACTTCCACTATATATATATATATGTCTCACTTACACGATGAAGCTGACTGATGCTTCCAACTTACTTCGAGTACAATATCCCGAAAAAAGCGTACCCTTGCCAAAATTACTGCAGCAGGAGAGCGCATCCGACAAGCCTTCTCACCCTTTTTTGACTTTTTAAGCCTTACAGCATGGAATGCAAGAATTTATGTGATGGTCCAAAAGATTCAACACTCAAACTCTACAACGTTCAATGGTTCTTTTTGAAATATATTGGGTATTCCTCCTTGGAGTGCAAACGCGCTCATAAATAAGGGTCTATATTATTCAGAGCAGTCGATCGGTTATGGAAGCTTTATGGGATAGCATCAGAGTCCCATCACAAATGATGGCAATTTAATTCGTCCTGCCCAATATATCTGTGGTGTCAAATATTAATTTATTAAAGCGAAGATACTTTCGTCACGCGACGGGTAACAGGACTTGAGATTGGCGCGAGAGAAGCGAATGTCGAGACCAAAACGTATAATTTATTAATGTAGATTGGAAGATGTGTAAGAAAGAGTAGGCAACATTTCCAAAAGGGAAACGGCAAATTGAGTTTGCACGAATAAGTTGCAGTGAGGGCAGGTTCGATCCCGCGTGAAGGTTATTCCAGTCTCCCGGAAAAATCGTAGTCAGAAAACGACGTCATTTGAGAGTTAAAATCCTCCCAATTTTTTTCGATGATCGCATCAATTAAATCCTGCCTTTCAAAATTCAATAAACGTAACATTCTTGATGCGTCAGTGTTATTGTCAAGTATTCCACCTTTGTATGAGGTGCTGGAAGTAGGGTTTTATTTTCTTTTTAACGTTTACCCTGTCTTACAAGTATTTCGATTCAGTAAACTGCATACAGTCGGGAATTTTCCTCAGAAAATATCTGACAGTGGTCATATTACTAAAAAATATATAAATACGCAGGAGAGTATCGACAAATACAAGGGGACTGGGACAGTCATTTCTGGCTTGTCAGTCGCCGTCAACCAGCCCTGCCTAACCACAGGTTTCCAACAGCTGGGGTTCGAGCCCGGGAACTTTGGCCATCGAGTCGAACACTCCACCGATTAAACTACGCGACCGCTGTCCTGTGGTTACGACTGGATCATTAAATACGTCGGGATAACATTCCCCAAAAGGGCTACGGGACGAGATAGCCCAGTTCCACCCTGCAGACAGTTGTACAGCTACAGCCGAGGTTCGAGTCCAAGACCTCTGGCCATTGAGCCGAACGCTCTACCGATTAGGCTACGCGTCCTCTGTCGGTTACGATCGGATTATTAATTATGTCGGAATAACGTTCGCCGATAGGGCTACGTGACTTGACAGTCTAGTTCTGCTTTAAGGCTCGAGTTAGCGTCTTGCAGACAGTCGTACAGCCACGGCTGATGTCGGCTATTAAGCCAGGAGTGACAACTCTAGTCTCCCATGTCTCTGTCGGTAATCTTGTTCTACTGATACCAGTAGCTGCTGCGTGACTGCCCGTGGAACTCCAAAGCACACCGCGATGAGCAGGTTCCGTAACTCGGTCGACAAACGTCCTCCAAAATAATATGAATATATCGATTGATCAAATAGTAGTTTTCGTAAGCAGCTTTGGTGAACCCGCAAGTCCTGACTTAAAAACTAATCACCAAACTGCTGCACAGCGGCCTTAATCCTAGCCGACTAAGGAAGAATTACTGATATAACAGTATTATGGTAAAGGCATCTGTTTCAAAATCGGCATAACTCATTTCATTCTCTGGGGTGGTTTTTTGAACGATGATCTGAACTACGAAGGCATCGAAAATCATCGCAAAGATTTCTCAATATCTGTCAAGAAAGGACGCTTGACACTCGATGTTTCGCATTAAAAGCCTTTTTTGGCCGCATAGCTCAAGTACTCTCTACCAAAATATAACTTTTGCACACGGTACTAAAGATGCTTTCCCGAAAACGTGCATGGTATTCTAAAATTTTCAGAGACTTAGAAGGGACAGATTATGGACTGTTATTCTATGAGTCGCTTTTAATGACGAAACTGTGTTGAAATTAGGGTGATTGCAACTGAGTAGGAGCACATGGTGCTTAACGAAGTCTTCATATGTGCACAGTGTTGCCGCAAGGAGTACCTGGCCTTCTAATACGAGCTTAAATGTTCACACAAAGGATAGATTTTGAAAGGCGGTCTCCGAACTCTATCCAGTGCGCAATAATCCTATGTTCATTACTATGTCTAGACTACCCCTTTGCATCATTGACAGTTACAGAAAATCCCATTACGATTACAAGATCATTTCCACTGAATGTCCTCACTTTAGGACGCTATTCTCCGGCAATAAGAACCAAATACTCCAGCGCCTGAGTGTATTTCCATAATTCTGTATCTTCTGTGGCGTTACTGAATAAGACAACGGACTTGGCCACCCCATCCACCCAAGACTGTTTCGTGTTACAGTCGAAGGATGTCGTCCTACCTGTTACGATTGGTTGACAGACCTCTAAATGCAACTTTGACACCATAAATACCCTAAAGCGGTGAAAATGTCGGGCACAAATGCGATGTTTATGCAAAGCTATTATCTAGACCAGCAAATGTCTTCCGTCCCCAAATGCAAACTGCTAGTAATGAAAACATTAGTTTAAGACATTATATCCCGTAACTGTCTTCGCAGAGGTCGACAAACAGTTGAAAATAGTTTTCTACCTCGACCGGGCTACTTCTTTTAACACCTGTAAATTTGAAGAAGTGAACCGGTTACCTAACTGACTCTATTTCAGAGGAAAGCGTGGAAGATTGAAAAAATCTATTTTGCAGCTCCTATTGGCGTGCAGATAAAATTTCATTAAATAACAAATCAGCTGCCTTATGAGTGGGGTGAGATTCCTCTCCACAGAGAGCGTTTGTTCAGTATTCATTTTATACCTTCTCATTTTGGTGGATTTGATCAAAAGGGCAACTCGAATCTTCCTCCCAAAAGGTAAAATGTCTGCCAAATTGTAGTTATGCGGACATAACGCTTGCCTGCAAATAGTGTCCTAATTTTCAAGTTGGTTACAAAAAGCGACTACTGATGCTGGAGAGGCTGCTCTGTTGGAACGCGGGTCTGTTACTCTGAGATATCCTCACTTCGGTAAATTTTCCGTTAGGGGCCCGCAGTGGGTCTTCAATTAACATTTCTGCCTACATATCACAAGGACTGTGGGCCGAAATGCCCCAATATTTTCGGTTAGGAAGGCCTACTTTAGCCGATTTGCAACACTTATTATCGTGCAGCATAATTGCAAAGCGTTTCAGCCATTGCATGATTCTGGCTTTCAAAAGTGCTTCTTTTAACCTTATTCAAAAACCGCACTCGGTTAAACATGGCTATTTATGAAGCATAAATGTTTCTCATTTTCTTTCAGTCCTAATCTATTTTATAGAGAAATCAGGCAAACATATCCTTCCTTGAACCAGTTTGGTAGACAACTACATCTTTAAATTTCCTACTCAAAAGAGAATGCTGATTTTTGATGATCCAAAGCATTATAAGCAGTATTGCAGCCCACTAAGTTAATTCTTCCTAACATTTCATGGCACTGGTTACCGGCTACACATATCAATTCAGCCGATTGCGATTTATGTATTCTCCCGATCACATGAGAGCCCTGCTCGCAAGAAAACACAATGATATTGAGTCAAAAAGTTTATTTACCACACCCACCATTTATCTCAACGTCGACCCTCTACCTGTGAAAAACAATGCCTACCCTACTTAAACCAATGGCGTGCGTTTTCATTTGAACATCTATTCCAAATATGAATTCTAAGCTATTTTAAATATCGCAGTTAGAACAAGCGTTTCACTGCCTTGGAAAAGGACTGTGATAAGCAGTGTTAATGTGAATATTATGTAAATTACTTCAGCAGCGCGCGCTACAACAAGTGAATGACATACCATTCGACCGACTTGGGCATCGACAGTCAGAAAAGTTTTAAAACAAGCATGATGTTCATCACCGCTGTATTAAAAACTTCGACTGTATGGCGATCGCAGTTGCGGTTAATAAAAATCCAAGAATAGCAGTCTCTTTACCCAGTATGATGACGATGAGTAAGGGGAATATGGATGAATCATTTATTTTGGAGAAGTTAAGGCTCTCCAGCACGAGTAAAATCGTGTACACATACCCCGACTAAGCAACTCTCGATGATATGAACATTCGAATGCTTCAAGTCGTCCCTGATAAATAAATTACCTGCAATGACTTTACATATGCTCGAATGGAATCAAGATGTTCTGTATCCAAAGGACTCAGTTGCATGTTCTGTCAGGTCGATCCAGGATTCATTTACAAACCAATCGAAAGTTATAGAGAGATAAGGAAACAAAATTAGCACAATGTTCTGGATGTATGATATATCCACCAACAAGTCAGCCTTGCTATTAGTGACGACATTGTTTCAAAAAAGCAAACCATATACTGGCACTCAGGCGTCACGCAGAGGTATTTTTGGAGGAGATAACAGTAACGCCTTCACGAATGTAGACATGTAGTCGACATAAGCGCTCTAAATGCTGATTCTTTAGGAACACAGTTTGTCCACGTGATTATGCTAATTGAAAATTATCACAACATGGATTTACTTGCTTCCTGTCCTCCACGATCTGTATTTAACTAGTTAGGACCCATAAGCGGAATCATGCGAAATTCGTATTTATTTGGCATCCATCGTGAATTTAAATCAGTTCAATTTTTAAATTTCTCAGAAAACTTAACATCACCCGAACATGTGCTTTGTGCCAAATTGCTACCACTGATTCACTAGCATGTTTATCCAGATGTTGGAGTTTATGATGACATTGCTGACATATCAATAAGCAACGACCAAAAAAATAAGTTTAATCGTCCTTTTTGCTACAATCGTCATTCACTTTAAACGTATTGAGCTTCTTTTCTCTGAATATGAATTACGGAAATTAGACCAGTAGTCAACTGAACACGACGACTTCTCCCGTGGATTTGTGGACAATGGATTTATACATGTGACTGGTACGCGTTACTATGTTGGAGGCAATATGAATCTGGGCTTTTTGTGTAGTCCGGCAGCATCTAAGCACATCCTAAATTGTTAGACCTGATCCATAGAACATTTTGTGATGATTCTATCGTTTGTGTCGTCAAATATTTTGCTGTGTAGGTGAAGTTTTGGTCTCTTGAGGAACGGCCATTGTTCCGCGACTACTCAGAACTGTAAAGTAAGACTATATGCTTTTTCCATTATGATCAGAGTGATCTCCTTGTTGCAATGCCTCATTTGATTGATGATCGAGCATTTGCAGTTAGAGATTAAGCCCACAAAATATAAAGAACAATTTTAAAACACGTTTTCGATTAGGAGGAGTTGTTTATGTGGGATTGTCGTGTTCATGATTATACGGCATAATTTCGTGGTGCATCGGCCACATCAGGGTGTTGTCTTTTAAATGCAGTTTTTTCAGCCATCTGCAATAGCAGCACTCTGCAAGCAATGAATGCTTAAATTGTATGCATTTCTCTATCGATTCATGGTGCCCTTAAAAATTATAATATATGTTACTGAAAGCACATAAAATGTTCTTTTGGTGCTTACTTTGTAAAGAAGGACTTTTCTTCTAGACTGTTTACCCAGGGAAAGCGGATTTTTAGGTTTTGAAAAGTTTCGAACTCTGTGATTTTCTAAAACCACGCAATTTCCATTCAAATGATATCGCATCTACCCGATCATTAATGTTCCTCAAGAGATAAACAGCATAGTTCTCATCCATTAGACAATTTTCTGAGTCCATTATGGAATTTTCTTAATGGCCTAGGGGAATTAATGAAGGTTCTTGCACGGAAATTATGTAGTTTGTAGACTGAGAATCTCAAACTCGGACTTAATGGTCATGGAGATCAAAACTATTCTGGAATAGGAAAACCTTTTTAAAACCTTGATCACCCTTTCTATCGTTATTTATATTTCTAAAAATGCCAGTGTTTATCAAATGCCTACAAAAAGAACATTTATGTATGTGTTTGCCGTAAAGTATATTGGGCTTTATAAAGGTACCAAAAATCAATATAAAACTGCGTACAGTTCAAACAGTCATTTATGCAGAGTGCGGCTTTTGCAGGCGGCGGATAAGAAACCGCATCTAAAACTCATCATTCTGGCGTGTCAAATAAATTTAGGGATTACGCCGCATGGGAACCAACACTATAACCTCACGTAAGAAACCCTTTCTAATCGAAAATGCATTTCAAAATTTCAGTTATTATTTCATAAGGCTAGTCTCTGACGATAACTAGTCGCACAATGAGGTTCTGATCTAGTGCCTAGCTCAGTTGAAAGGAAATTTTACTTTTCTAGAGTTAATACTGACTCATTTTGTTGTTCAGTTAACTTCATAAAACGCATTAAAGTGAACGTACAAGGGCAGTATCTGCCTTCGATCCATAAACTTGTTTCGGAGGTATTGACTGGTGAGGAAGTCGATTCATTTTGGCTTTTCGTATTCGAGTATTTCCGTATTGTGTGGGATGCGCATTACCCTGTTTCACCTGTTTACAACTCAGTGTTTGCCGGCATATGAAAATGCCCTTTTAATTTATTTCTGGCAAACAGTTCTTCTCATCAGCAATATCTGATAAAAAAAGTCAATAAAAGTAGTTTTGTAAATGGCATTTAACATCTCACAGTCGCTGGAGCCATCTTCATAAACATCAAATACTTTTCAAATCATGTACTACAGCTTTCTCTAAAGGGGCACTGTACAATGTCTCTCATTGTACCTAGTTGTTTTTTTTAATCGATTTACGCACACGTGCAGTATTATAGCTTCCAGGGATACGTCCATAAGCGTTATATTTCTCTTCCCCTCCGTTGCCTTAAGGTCATTTCGGTGAGGTTTTTCGAGGTCATCTGCTTACAAACGCTGCCTATCCAATCACCAAGGACATCACTCTCCACGGATGTGGTGACGTGCCGGTCCTTGCCCAGGCCATTTCAACTTCGTCCACTACCACCTCTCCTCTGCATCAGATTGCTTCTTCAACCACCGCCTCCTCCTCCTTCAGTTCCGTCTCTTATGCTGGTCTGGGTAGTTCCATCGTCACCAGTCGCCTACCCATCTTCCTTCGCTCCGTACGTCTGTCTACATCCTCACCACTGAGAGCGGTGTCGGGAACAGTCAACGACGACAAGGAATCTCTTCTACTCAGTTCAGCTCACCTCTCCCTCCATTTGCGTAACCCCGCACTCCTGGCATGTCATGGAATCGTGAAGAGTGTTCAACCACACCTCTTTGTCTATGAATACATGCAAAGAGGCAGGCTGAGGAAGTTCCTGGAGAGGGTGAGTTATTATCACGGCGGTTCCTCACTACGAAATCGTGGATTAAAATCAACATCACGACAGTGAATCTAATGCGGAGCGCCTGGGGACCTTTGCACCTTCTGACTTCGAAATGTGTAACCGTCTTGTCTTGGTCAAGGAGTATGTAGTAGCGTAGGACTTTATGGGCCGTCGGAAGGTTTAGATGCCTGTTGGTGGAACTGGCATCTGAGTACGAAGCCTCAAGTGTAGGACGCTCTGTCCTTAAGACGGCCCAGCTTGGACGGTTGTTCCTTGAAAGTCAAAATTGTGGCCAGTTTGTCCCACGTGAGTTGGGAGCTGTGAGTTCGGGTCTAGTCTCCGAGTTGCCAGTTGGTGCTCGTGTAGGCGGGTCTGAAATTTCCCCACGTCCCTCTCACCGAAAGACCAGAACAGCTACATATCGTTTTGTGAGTAGTTGGATAATGTCCTGGAAGCTTCAAATTTAGATCAGTAGAGTAATGAACTTGGCATAGTCTTGAGTAAATTGGATAGTTTTGCGTCAATCGTTGTTGGTTAAAACAAAATGGCCGAGTGTTCAAGGGCACCTGTCAATGGAACAGAATGAAACGGTGAGCGATTTTTGTCTTCCTTTCCTAATGCAAAAGGGCTGAGACACTTAAATTAACGCTCCATCCTTAAACTTGCGAGTACCATGCGTGAGCTATCGAAGACCTACACTTTCTGCCTTCAGTGGTGGACATTCTCGAGAACAAAGTTTTGCTTTATATAGTGCGCCTGCTTTGAATTCCACTTTAAGTAGTTGTGGTATTTCTGGTTTTCCCAGATTTTCCATATATTGGTCCCTCTCACCTGAAGTCCAGTGTGACTCGAGAAAAGCGAGATGCATTATTGCTGCGCATCAAGTATGAACTGCCGCGATAGATATGAGACCTCCTAATTTTATTAGATGTCGATACAAACGAAGATGCGAGTTCCAGGAAGTAACTGATGCGACAAAAAAGCAAACAAAAGCTTCATTCGCCTGACATTATGGGTCCACGTTCAAAACCGTTATCAGAGATATTATCAGACACGAGTGATTCACGCACAGAAGGTTGCAATATTTATAGGATTTAGTCACTAGGCTACCGCATACTTATGGAGATTAGCCCCTCTCCCTGTCGTCGAGGTTGGTTGCCCGGTGATGCTCTGATTGTTTGATGACCGGCATAAAAACTGTTCACGGTTAAAAGTCCACCACTCGTTTCGGATTCTGGTGTGGAGATTGCTCGGCCACCCGGCTCACTGGCCTACGCGCTCTCAGAGTGACTTATTACTTTGGTCAGACTAAGTCTCAGCACCGAATGTGCGGTGGGGATTTCAACGCACTTGTTGATAGATTATAGTCCCATAAACCATGACACAGGCAGCTCGCTGCCCACGCAGTTGTTACCTCTAGGGAGAATTTTAGCCTCATCAAACTTGAATTTGTGGTCAGGTCTCTTCGAATGGACCGCAACATGAGAGTTGGCGTCATTTCTCCGCACCGCTGCCGCTTGTTCGGCGATTCGCATCCAGAGCAGTCTTCCAGTTTCTCCGACGTGGTTGTTTTGTTTGCAGTTGCACCAGATCCGTTAAACGATTCCAGATGTTTCTTGTCGTAACAAATTCATCTCGAAGGTACTACAACTGTTCGGCGCCAACAGTCCTTGTCTGTCACTGTCGCTGATGGTGAGTTCTGGTGGGAATCTAAACCGCCCAGGAAAGGAAAGATTCTTCCTACAAACAATACGAGCGTTGATAATGATCTTAAGAAAAAAACCTTAGAAAAGCAACAGTGTGACAGCAGTTGGCACTTGTGGTACAGCGGACTCCAGTCTGCACGAAACAAAGCCTTTTGAACGATTAAGCGGTCCGTGCAGTTATCCAACTTTTGCAGTTGAAAGGCGTCGACTAGGAGCTCCCTTTATGCCTGAGTCTTTGCCAAATCGATCGAGCAGTTTACATTCTCTTGCAGTTTCATCCCTGAATTCACAGATAACTAAGATCGTGTAGTGTAAAGCAAGTGGTTTCTTACTTGCTTAGGTAGGTTAATGTTTACAACTGGTGTCGACTGTTTTCGCAGTGGATTGGTTACATGCTATCGGGTGGCTTAAGTTACGACCCGAATTATATGAACACCAAAGTGTTGACGGAAGCCAAAGCTGCTCTATTTATTTCAAACCTGTAAGCGGCGATGGCCTCACATTCAACCCCCTTTTTGTCGCCAGTGTCCAACCGGATGATGTTCTATTAATACTTCCCGCTCGCGGACGTGTTTACTTAGCCCTTTCCACTTCTGTATCCATTAAAAGTCTGTGTTGGGTACCCAAATTAACTTCCAATATTTGGAAGACCAGTTGGCGGGTATACGCTTGTGCTCGATAGGATCTTGTCAGACCAGTACATCCACATGGGGACGGAGCCCAGCAAAACATGTCAACGATTAGAGAAATCGACCAAATTTCGCCCTAAGACATGGGCGGCATGCGAAAATATGAGAAGGGGGGTAATAAGAGTCCTGTCAGGGGCGGGGTGAGAGCAGATGGACGTGGAGAGTCGCCCTTTGACTATTGTAGGCGTGGTGCCTGAACAAGGTTCTTTTGTGCGCACAAGACCGACTTTCGTAAGCTGGTAGCGGCCGCTTTAGCTACTACTTATAGTCGCTGGCCCAGTAGCTTAGGGTAGCTTTAAGGAACCTTATAAATCACAAGAAAAGCCTTACCGTTGTCCACAAGATGATCAGAATCAATGATATGTGCGAGAATAGCGCTGTTTATACACCCAACGTCCTCTTTTCCCAGTCAAACCGGGAGGTGTTCTCGTATTCTTTGGGATGAGCGTCGATTCGTACGACCAAGTAAAGGAGTAAATGGGGTGGTCTGAGATGACAGTCCATCCTTACCTTCTCCGCGCCAATCATGCACCTCTCCGCTGCCTTCCGCTCTCACCCAACTCTTGGCATGAATTTTATTGTCACTCCCGCAGCATATTTCTGCATCCCTCCTGTGTCTTAAGGCGAACTTTACTCGATTTTTTTAATTACTGACATGCTTTAGTTGACTCCCTTCACATATATATGCACTGATCCGATGATGGTTTTTCAAAAACAAACGTGGGTTCGCAACTAGTCCTCTGAATAACTTCCAGTCATCAGATCATCTCCAGGTAGGTGTGAAGCGTGGGCTTATCTCTCAGCCTTGTTTCCGGGATTTCTGACTTGAAACTATCGGCGGCTCAACAAGGCGGAATGACGACCTAGCTAGGCGATGTAAATCTACGGTACTCTATGCAGGACGGAAAATGGGCAGAGGCAAGGAAGATTTAAATAGCCACTTTTTGGCTCGTCAGCCGTCGTCAAACAGATATATCCAATCCCAGATATGCAGGAACTGAGATCACCGAACGTTAGTCATTC
The DNA here is from genome assembly GCA_902702965.1 of Spirometra erinaceieuropaei. Classification (NCBI taxonomy): domain Eukaryota; kingdom Metazoa; phylum Platyhelminthes; class Cestoda; order Diphyllobothriidea; family Diphyllobothriidae; genus Spirometra; species Spirometra erinaceieuropaei. Next base: position 23,278 of record CACRXP010000231.1, read on the forward strand.
AAATTCTTTACCGAATTTCCGTCATCTTGCCGGTTATGGCTGGGAACACTAGCCATGGTGGAAAGACGTCTAGCAGTCAGGTTACGTGTCAGGCTCTTCGTGCTCTGCCTTTGGGCGCAATGTAAAGCCCTTTCAGGGAGTCGCGCAGCGACTGACATTATGTACATAGGGAAAATACCAACAAAGGCAAGAGAAACTTTTATCGTTCTTTCTTGGTCGGCACTACACAGGGTCTGCTTCGATTCTGGAAGCTCGGTACGAATTCTCAATTCATTCAATCACCCGATGATCCAGTTAAAAGCAAACAACTGAACCTCTTCTAGCAATAACGAAAATGACGATTAGGGTCATTAAAATGCGAAGAGGTAAGCTGTCAGGGAGACTTCTACAGTCTGGTAGAATCTTTTTCCAGTTTAAATGGATAAATTCACGGCAAACTCCCCTAGTTACTGCCTATTTTCGTGGTGATTATCAGTTTGTTTAATAATCACATTGTTAACTATTTTTCATTGAAGAAATGCAATCACCTGCGGTCAGTCAAGGCCTCCCATACTGTCATATAAGGTCAAGAATGAGGCGCAAAAGATAGCCTTATTTCGTTGAAAATGATTGTAAACTTTAAAGTAGGCATGGACAGCAGAATTTGTTGGTACCAGTTAATTTCGCGATGGCTTATCAACTGCACTCAGTCGTTGAAGAGCACAAATAATAAGTGAGAAAGGTAAAGAGGTTTGAACTTCGACAGAGAAAATCAATATTAAACAGCAAGGTCATCGTATACTGCACGTAGACTAATCAATAAAATGGTAACTTCAAAACGCAACATAGGAAAGAAAATGGGGAAGTAAACACGCCGAGGGATTTTGAAAATCAAAAGGGCTCAGGTAAGCTGAGTTTGACCTCGTAGTCTAACTGTTTACATAGGTCGGGTTTCTCCCGTCGTATGTAGGTTGCCTCAAGGTAGCGCAATAACCGGGTAGTTCGTGCTCGAACAAACACTCAAAAAGACGTTTTATGTCAACAGAATGGCTGCTATCAAGGAGATGCTTTGTAATAGAAGACCGTGAAATCTTATTCTCCTGCTTTAGAAGCCATTTGGGCAGGTGTTCAACTGCCCTGGAGGTCGCCTACATACGGCGGAAGAAACCGACCTATGAAAACAGTTAGACCACGTGGTCAACCTCAGCTTGCCCTGGTGAATCTGAGCCCGTTTGATTCGCGCAATCCCTCGGCGTGTTAACTTCCTCATCTTCTTTCCTATGTTGCGTTTTTAAGTCATCATTTTATTGATTCGTCTACGTGCAGTATACCACGATCTTGCTGTTTTTATATTGATTTTCTCGGTGGAAATTTAAACCTCTGTATCTTTCTCACTTGTTATCTGTGCTATGCAACGACAGGCTGCAGTTGATAAGCTGTCGCGAAGTTAATTTTCTCCAACAAACTCCGCTGTCTATGCTTGCTTTAAAGAGTTGTTATGTTTTTCGTCGAGGGTTGCTCAAAATCGCGGCCACAAAATTATGTACAGTATACGCATAGCAGCTATTTTTTGAGGCACAGACGTCATAGCCAACGATTTGCTGTCGCGATCGACTAAGTGCGTTCCAAGGAATACTGTCGTAGAGACGCGTTTCAGTACAGAAAGTACCCAACGAAGTAAATTGTTAGAGAGACTTCTACAATCTGGTAGAATCTTTTTCCATTTTTGATGAGTGAATTCACCGCAAACTCCCCTATTTACCGCCTATTTTGTGCTGGTTATCAGTTTGTTTAATAAGCACATTGCAAACTATTTTTTCACTGAAAGAATTCAATCACCTGCGGTCAATCAAGGCCTCCCATACTAACTATCATATAAGGTCAAGAGTAGGGCGCCAAAGGTTGCATTATTGCTTTGAAAATAATTATAAACTTTATCAATGCTCCCAGTACCCTGTTGTTGCTCCATGTTGTACAAACCTAAGGTCACATTCAATGTCCTGCTCATAAGCGTCTGAAATATCTGCCCCCAACCGACAAGGACGTCTTAGATAACACAAAGAAACAAGGAACGGAGGGTTGGAGTTAATATTTCTGCTGACGAAGGGGTTTTGAGCAGAGACAAATAGCTGTGTCCGCCTCACCTTCTGGGCTTGTACTCGAGCTCTACTCAAGACACAAACAAACGTGAAGACAATCATGATGTTTAGAGGAAGCACTTATCAGTATGCATGATGTGTTGTTGATCTAAAAGATGAGTTGAAATTTACGACGTGTCACACCTCCAAATGATAACCCGGCTTTTCGACATAATCCACAAGATCAGCCGGAACAGTGACACTTGGTATGCCGGAGATAATGATCTTTGCTTTGGTACACCACGGAGTCCGGCCTTAAATGACGAACAGTTTAAATGGTTGGTTTTCGGTGAGAGAAGTTGGATCTCAACCAACTTGATTTGCCTTGGTATACGATGTGCGACCGTTGAAATGTCTTCATGCCTTTCCTTTTACAGAACATAGTCCAAACTGCGCACTTTTGATATCCTCAAGAGTGTCACTGTTCAACCAAATGCTGTAGGTAGGATTTGGCTGATGTGCTGAAGAGATGTAGACCCAGAAACGAAATAAGGAGAGTTATGTTTATCAAGAGCATTGCCGACAAATAGAAGGGCAGATTTAAGTCACCATTCCCAATATAATCTAGACTCCAGACTTAGGTAAGAAATATCCGGGATTTGAAATTGCATCTGCCTACGCTGCGGCAGTCGGGCTATAGCACACGCTACGTCGTTTCAATTTGCGGATGTTCAACGTCAGGCTGGAGTGACGTATATTGATTTTGTTAACTTCAGGACTGAAGAGGTGAATTTGTATTCACCCTGGGTCATCAGTCTAAAAAACTCTCTAGCTTTCTAACCCACTATGTATTTTCATCGCTTCTACCGGTAATGTCCTATTTCCTTGCCGTACCAGTTGGGGGTTAAGGCTAGAGGTTGGGTTAAGGGTTAGACTAAGGCTTGTCTACTGCAGGTACGGCTATGGAGTAAGATTCGGCCCTGCTGTCAACATGGAAGCAGCTGACTCAGACAATTATCCACAAGCTTATTGAAGACTTATCAACGGAAATTTCTGTAGTTAATACTGTACATTAAGAGCCGATGCAGGTACGCTGTCACTTTTAGTCAATGTCTTGACTAAATCTTTGACCGAAAGATAATTAACGTGCTACGGTAAATTACTTTTCCTCGCCTCAATAAAAGATAACTGAACACCGTTTAGCTTACCTACTTGTAAAGCTACACAATAGGTGGTATTTCAGCAATCAGCACTCTCTCCCTCCTGTGTACTTCTTCAAGTATTTACACTCGCGAAGTGCCCCTAAAACGCGTCGTGCGGTAAATACGATAGACTCGCAGAGGAGCTAGATCGATTTTCGCAGGCTTTAGTCGTGCCAGTCACCTGCAGCCTCTTACGCCTCCGGTATGCTTGACTCTCCCTGACACCGAGCCCAGGCGAGGAGAGTGCGATAGACGCTGCGCAAGTCTACTACCATTGTAAACTAATTAACGGGCAAGTCACCGTGCCTGTTGTGAAGCACACGGTGGACCTTGTCGGTTACGGCGCACAAACTGTCTATGTTAGAGCGCAGCAATTGATCGAGTCGTCGGAATAGTTCATGCAGGACTGAAAAGATGGCCACAAACTGTTTAGCCCACCCAGTTGTGAGTACCCAAAAATAGGTGATAATTCAACCGTCAATACCTTCATCCTCCGTTTTGATTCTTAAATTGCTTATCTTCATGAATGGTTGCTGACTGCTTCCTTAGTGCAACCGAAATTATACGACATTGGTTACTGCCTACTCCGATAAGGAATAACAGGAACGGATATGGACGAAGAATTCAACTAGGAAACGTTGGAAACTTGCCATTCGTCCTAATAAATCGATCTAGTTGACTATCCCAAAAAAGTACCGCAATCACAGATCACAGCTCCTTCAGTGGTTATGTGGACTGTGACTGAAACATACATGCAGAACGATATAGAGCAGCCGTATTTTGCGAAGACTTCCCCGGCTAGGTGTACTTTCAGCTTTTTTTGTATTCGCCTGCCAGGGAAGACAGACACCGGCATAAACACGAAAACATGAAAAAAATGCATAAGTGAAAGAGGTTTCTGAAGTTTCTGTTGACGGTCACATTTAGTCTTCTCGCATCAATGCCTAAGGTTGCATTCCCAGGCGATTACTTTTTTCATGGACTAGGCATTTAGTTAGACCTGCAGAAAGTAGAAAACCTCTGAACTCAGGTTTCCTTTGGTAAAATCCTGCTCTGCACGAAATTATTTCACTCATGTGTGAACTGGAACCCGTTAGTACTGAGAAGAGTTGCCAGCTGTGAGAAGAGAGATTGAAATGCACATTTCGGCGTATTTGCAGTCGCCAATTTTCCAACCTAAACCGGGGGGTTTAGAATGCCTTGTGATCTTCACACTATGTGTCGAATATTGAAATTGCTTCGCAAGTTCGTATCCTATTGCGGTAACCTAGGATAATCGAAAGGACACGGAGATAACTAACCCAGCGTGGCAAGTGATCCTACGCTGAATTCTAGGTTGGTAACTATTCTCGCGTCCTGACTCTTATCCTAACACTCAGTTTAACCCTAACCTTAGCCCTAATCCCGAACGTTACCCCAACTCTAATGCCCTTAGAATCTAGCGCAGTGCCACCTGTAGTACGGGGGAGTACCTACTCCCGTTTTCTACCAGATATGCAAAGTCACGAGAGAGTATCGTTTGTTGGACCCCCCTCTCATCATAGCCCACGCATAACGACGCTCGTTGTGTAATTAAGAGGGGCTCCTGCTGAAGATCAGCGAGGCTGGAATGGTCAGTTGCACCCAAATATTTTCAGCCAGCGGTGACATTAACTGCGTCAGGGAAAATATGAAAAGACACCGCCACCTGATTCATGCAGCCAGCTGCTTTATTGACAAGGTCTTCAATGTGACATTTTGGGACATTCTAAGTTGCTTCTTTTGGGGGGGTTAGTAGGTGCGTTTTTCAAGAAATCCTCTAAGTGAGCACCTGCATTATTTGATTTTTTAGGAGCTACGTGAAGTTGATGAGGCGCTGAGCACCTCCAAAGAATACAAGTCCAGTTTGCTTTCAACGAAACTACTCTTCAAAATGTTGCACCAGATCGTGTCTGGATTCGAGTTCCTCTCCAAACAGCATATTCCTGACCTCGTAAGCCTATAAGTCTGCTTTTCGGTAGCAGTTTTGAAGATCCTTTAAAAACCTGTCCTAAACGTATATTTAAGTGTGTACTAGAAAGTTTAAAGTAGGTATGTACCAGTAGCTATTTAGAGAGGAGCTTAAGAATGTTTCACCTTCAGATGCTGGATTCCTCCTCCGTCCTAGTTGGAGCTGATTATACCTGTAAACTTGAGATTGCATTCTGGAGAAACTGTCTATGGCAAAAGACGCGAAATCCAGAAGGCAGGGCCTCCTTCTATTTCAACAACCTCGGAAGCTTAAGAAGCGATGTAGTCGGCTGTCTCGAAGTCGATGACCGCGATGAATTGGAATCTCAACAAAAGCCTGTCAATGCCCAACGAACAGCAAAGATCTCCGTAACCCCCTTTCCAACTGGCGCCTTGGTAAGTAGGATATCGATCAAATAGAGTCTTACGCATGTACTGTTGATGCCTAATATATCCTTCTACACCAAGCATGTACGCCTGAATGGACAGGAAGTAAGTCTGGATTTTGAGCTTCATGTGCATCAGACGGGACTGTCAATAAATAACTAAAAAAACAGAAAATACTCTTTAAACTTCGTCGATTCTCAGATCCATATAAAACGAAATTGAATGTGTATAGCCCATTCAGGCGTTCGCACGGTGACCTGCGTTCAACGACTGAGCAGCGATTGGCGACAACAACAGCGATAATGGAATAGCGGCTTGATGCTTCTCCGTCGTCATCAGCTAGTCATATGTCAAACTCTCAATTGGTATTGCATGTGGTCGCACCTTACATACACAGGCTAGTATGGTCATGTAGGCTTAGGACCAGTACCGACCATTGAGTACATTTAAATGGAGTCAAAGGCGTGTAGAGGATTAGGATTTAACTTCCTAGTTTAAGGTGAATTGTTGATGTTAAGTCTTCCAGCTATCAGCAGCTGCGTTAGGCACAGCCAACTAGCACAACTATCTGGCAGATGTTTTGCCTCCAATCCTCTTGTTTGATGAAGGAGCCATTAATTCTTCTGGACGAAGGAAATTAACAGAGCTCCACCGAGAATTTAGAGCAGAATGGTTCCTGTAGTATGGGAAGAATGCTAGTGTAAGTTTTATCAGTAGGCCACATAGACGTGGTATTTAACGGAACCCGGGCATGGCAATGAGAAAACTTTCATTTCCGTTGAGTTTTTGTTTTATTACTTCAACGACGCGCAGGAAGGTGCCAATTAAGAGCACGTAAACGGGCGGGATGAAGATGATCCAAGATGGGAAGATTGAATAGGACGGCATGCGGAAAGCAACTCTTACCCTAACACTTCCCTCATCCCTCATCTTGAACATAACCTGGTAAGAATAGGGTAAAGGCCCCTAAGTATCTACGGCATACAAAGAATGCCTACTACGCTTGTTTAAGTAGGTCGTGTTTTATTCATCACTCCCCTGATCATGGTATTGCCTTTCGGACGCTGCATAACCTGCTCAGAGAGTTGTGAAGCGATCGTATCGGTTTGATTGACTGTCGCAGACAGGTGGCTGTAGCTAGTCGCTAATACTTGGGGATCTTCAGTCTACCGTTGAGATATTTCAGAAATCATCGTGTCGACTGGGGCGTTCATCGTAGACCCTAGTTCATACTATTGGGAAGCAATCGTTCGGCTTCACAACTTTATCGCAGACGTTGCTATTCATCTTAGCATTATCTACCTTTGGCTGTGCTGAGATATTTCAGAGATTTATGTAAGAGAAATTACTTATACAGCTGTCAGCTTCTTTCGCGACTGTTTTTCATTATGCAGGGTATGTCTCTCTTACGTGAGAGAAGAAAATTTCCCATGCCTCCTAAGTCCCATGGCATTCAAGCCGATCCATAGGCTATATTGTACTTCATCACTTTGCGTCCAGATGGCTCGACCTGAGACCGGGTCCCCTTCGCGCAGTTTACTTTTCAGTCGGCTCCAATAGGCTTCGTTTGAGTTCGTATGTCGTCTGGTCGTTGGGTCCTTGAAGTGTTTGCAATGACTGACGGTGAAATGCTGATATCCCTCGGACGGCCGGCGAGTGTACGTTCTCCACTCATCCGTTATGACGATGTTGCCTTTGGCCACCCACTTCGTTGTGGCAGACCGGCCGGCTTCTGTCATTCACCTGCTTGAATAAGGCTTACCGCTGCCTGACATCATGCATACCTACCAGCTACCACTGTCCTTTTCGTCTACCGACGTTTTACTTAGGCCGGCGATAAGTGTCCCGTCCATTTGTACTTCTACACCCTTCCTGAGTGTCGTGGAGCACACATTTTGACAGAGTGCGTACCAATCAACGGCTGTTGTGTGAGGCACGCCAATGTCTTTTTCACAATCCTTCACTCTTGTTCCCTTTAAAAAAGGCCAGCCAAATCTTCGTGATTGTCCTGATCGTGAGCCGGCTTTTCTCCAATATCGAGTCAGCTCAAAGGACTTCTGTCGTCTGCACCGAACACATCTGCATACATATCCACCTGCGTGGCGCCTTCAGATTTGTTATTTCATTTGATGTCTGCATCTGCATGTTAATGTAGTAGGCAGAAATCCTTTGGTCTGTCGGCAGTTAATAGATATTACGCAGTTATCCTCTGTGGCTCCGATCCAAATATTCAAACAAAATTCTCCATGGTAGGGGGCGCCCAACGATCTTTCTTACGGAACTCAATCGTTCCGTTGTGCCTTACGGGCTCTCCCGAACCCAACCAGTAGCCACACAGCGGCGCATTATATAGACGATCGGTGAGTGCTCCCTACCATTGTATATTCCCGATCTAAGCGGACAGGACAACGGACTCGTGGCCCAGTGGTTAGAGGCGTGGACTTCTAACTAACAGGTCCTGAGTTTGAGCCTCGGGTGTTCCACATTTCGGGGTTGGGTATGACTGGCTGATGACGGCTAATAAGCCAGAAATGGCCATTTCAGTCTCCTTGTCCTTATCGGTTATACTATACTGCCTATAAAATTCTCGGTCTGAGCCTATAGACCTTGAATAAACTGATCTACTCCAGGTTCGTAATTAATCACAGAGGAAATTAAAAAGCGACAGTACTCAATCACTTCCTCAGAATTTACCTCCTCCATTATTTCTATGGTTTCTATACGAAGATATGGCTGAATTTGTCCACTTCCCTTGACTATCGGATTCGACGAACCTTCATTTTGGGAAAAAATAGCCTACTGAGAACCACCTCATCCATCTGGATCTTGCGTGACCCCGAATTAAGTACTAGCATACTTTTCCTTTTGCTGGATTTGTTGACTAAGATCATACAGGAAAACCATAGGAGTTTACTTATTACTTACGCTTTTGTTCGCATTATGAGAACCCAGTTGGTCAGATATCGTTGGCATAACATTTATAGGCATTATTATGCTGTACACTAAATTTCGGTACGATTGGCTACTCCATATCTTTTCATTCATTTCATTGGTTGAACTTGCCCTGGTTACTTGTCCCGATGTAAACCCTTAACTGGCGGTCAACTTAAATAAGTTCATCCCTTAAATGCCATTTACTGTTTACTTTTTTAATTGTACCGTTCCATCTACGTTGCTATAGGTCAGTGTATTAAAAGTTTTGCAATGCAAAATCAAATATCGCACATACCTTCGGCTGGTCGCTGATACTTGGGGTCCTTCAGCCTACCGTTGTCCATAACCCTAAACTTGACCCTAAGTGCGGGCACTTTCGTTAGTTGTAACCCTAACATTTACGCAAATAAAATAAGCAGGCAAGTTAAGGCAACAGAAACTGGAGGTTGCACATCCAGTCACGCCTACTAGCCAATCAAATTTAGCAAATACGAATCAGTATCAGAATTCAACAAAGGTGCGTCTATCAATACCAACTACTGATAGACAGTTCGCGCAAATTATTGGCAATGCGGACAGTGAGTGCAGGCGGGAATAAATACAAATGCCCACCATTGTGTACAGTGTTCAGTTGACCTACCCTAACGAACACAAGAATGGAAGGTCAAATTGTATGCAAAAAGTCTGCAATTAAGGCATGCAATGCTAACTAGACGGTTTTATCTGGAAAAACCGAAATACACAACGGCTGACATGCCAGTTATTGGCCAGCTACTCCTCATGCTGTATGAAGGTCCGTTCTGCACAATTTTATGCTTATAAATGCATCCATTTACACCTTTGGCTTCCCACTGCGGACATGGTCTGAGAAAAAAGGCCTTTGCGAGCCGCATGACAGCTGAACCGAGGAGGATAGACCCCTTATATTTCAACAGAATGTTTCCAGAAAGAAGTTGAAGAGGTACCCTGACTGAGGGGAAAATGGGAAGTCCAAATAAAAAGAAACTAACAGAGATACCTCGTAGGGTTATTAATGTGAAAAGTTACACCTCGGTTTCTATTGCGACTCCTATACATGGCCACAGTTGGCGGGGTGAGAGTTCACGAATTGCCGGTATGCCAACTTTCAAGGAGAGATATTAAGAAAATGACTACGAGTCGAGCTTGTTGATTTCTCAGTGTGTGGGCCTTTTCTTCATCAATTCACTTATCAAAACTCCTGTTGGCTCTAATGCGTGATCGGTCAATAAAGTCAACCAGAACTAAAAAAAATAACATTGGTAATTAAAGATGACTTAGAGAAAGTCCGCATTTTAATGCGGATATCTCAGTTTCATTAATTCAGGTAAACCACAAGAGTAACAAAGGATAACGGAACAACTGCAGGCCTCAAAATTCGACAGACGAGTGAATTACGAGAGCAAAGACCAATTAGAATATGCAACTGCCTGAATCTTTCTAGAAACTGTGTCCACGTAAAGGGCGGGGATGATTTTGAGGAGCTGGTGCCAAAAGGGCATTTGTAGGGAGTTGGTCCATTCAATAACATCTTGAAACATTGGGAACTTGGATATGGTCATTACTGACGAACCGCGTGGAAATAATTTCCAACTAACTGCTGAGTGACTATCTTCCAACGACCTAGGCATAAATAATCCAAGCTCTCTTTGAGTGTTTGGATATCGCCGTCATCTTGTCCTGCGACAAACTATAGAGATGTCAGCTTATTTGTGAAAAGTTGCAACTTGGCGACCCATGATCAGCCATAAAATCCGACGAGAGTTGGGGGTGGGGTGGCAGCCTGAAATAGCTCATAGATGGCAGGGATGGTCGAAAATTTGTACTTTCCAAAATGGTTGAATTCAGTTCAAATGGAGGTATATAACAAGCTGATATAAAGCTCTTGTCTCAACAATCGTGTTTCCTTCTTCACAAGCTAAGAAACAGTCCAGTTATGTGAGACGCATTCGATGGATTTTCCGAGAAGCAGAAGAAGGCGGTTTTTCATGCGGATTGTTATAACGACCAGGAAAGGAGCCAAAACATTTACTTCCGTGGGCAAGTTAACCGATGCCGGCAACGCTTAGACCATACGGAGATACCAGTCCCACTTACCTTTTCGTTCATTCATTCGGCGAGTTGTAGTACAAAACGGAACGCCTGACTAGGGGCACGAAAATGCGCATTCGTCTTGTGCCAATGGTTCACAAATAAGGTCTAACCGACAGATCTGACGCATGGCTAACACCACCTCCTGTAGGGGAGCGAGACAGGTCGCCGCTCGTCAGTCCTTAGTGGATCCGGCGAAAGTAGAAAGTTGATCAACGGGATGGCATTCCTTCCTGGGGTTACAAAGTCTTAACTTGAACTTATAATTACGATCCTTGGCACCATGGGATCCAGTGGATTTTGGAATCCCCGTCTTCACTGATGTACCAAAATTTCTGAGTTTACGGTCGGCATCTCAGGTGGCGTGATGTCCAATCCACTCAACTGGCCTTTCAGTAGCTTGTTATGAGTATGCAACATCCTACTCACTCCCTTTCCACAGTAATGCTTACACTCTGGCGTCTTTCCTTTTTTTACAGATTTCACAGACAAGTTTTTCCCACCTAAAATGCCTCGAGAACTCCCCCGCCTCCAAGTGCGACAGCAACACGTATAGCACGCTGAGCCTCTTTAGACGACTTGCCAGGTCGGTTATTCGCAGAACGCCACCAGAAGCGTTCACTGAGTACCTCAATGAACCGAGTCATGTCTGGTGCTACGGCTGCATCCAGTTGGAGGTCCTACTGGCTGGCGCTCTTTATCAGCAGCGTGTTCTCCGGGCGTCAGGCGCCACGACTGACTTCGGCTGTCCAGGACAGATACTCGGTCTTACTTCCGCCACCTGTTCCTCCTTCTCTTCTTCCATCCCCTACTCTGCGCCACATCCCCAGCAATGCTATGAACTTTTTCGGCCCACTCAGGACCTCCTGGCGAGAATGAGACATCCGCGACAACAAGCGCTTATTGCTGACGACCTGTTGGCTACACAGCAGCAAATTGCTTGCAGCTTGTCCACCATGGAATACGATGGGCAGCCACGGAATTTGGCGGAGTTGCGAGAAATCCTAGTGGTCTTCGTGTGCGACTGGTTCGCCAATGATTTCCTCTCCTATCTCCTGCGTGGGTGCCTTCGCGAGGACCCGAAGGACAGACCGGCATTTTCGGAGATTCTGCGTCATTTGGCCAAGTACGCCGCAGAGAATGCGGTGATCTATAGGCGGTCAAATTGTAGGATGAAGAGTGGCCACAGCACTGTTTTGGAGCAGAAATATATACCTCAGGAGACAGCTATTGTAGCTAGGTATGTTAATCTGTTATGAAAAAAAGTTGATTGTTTCATAAAAACACGCAAGTGACAAGGATGCTATACACTGGTATATACTGTTAGAGGGACGCTCACCGATTGCGTTAAGGGATTCAGTAACCCTGTCGTGTCTTGGAGTTCTCCCACGAGCCCCACCAGCAGCCGCGTAACGGCAGACTCACTCTAGTGACAAGGAAAATGGAGACCGGAATGGCCAGTTCTGGCTTATTAGCTGTCGTCAGCCAAGCATACCCAACCCACAGGTGTGCAACCCCTTAGGCTTGAACACCACCAGATCAGTGAGCGCTCCCTTACCGCGACCCACAGGACAACGAGCCGGCGGTTCAGCATTGGGACGTTGGACTTTTGACCAGGAAGTCGCGGGATTGAGTCCCAGGTACTGGGTATGGCTGGCTGACAATGGCCAATAAACTAGAAATGGCCATTTCAGTCTCCCTTCTCTTTGTCGGTGATGTCATTCTGCATATATACATACATATAGTAATAAGGAAGGCCGATAGAAGATGCGGGTAGATTGATACAGATGACCCATCTGCCAGATCCTGTCTGTGAACCATCTGCGCCAGGTGTGCGAGCGCACGTTTGTGTTTCTGGTTCCAGCTGCTGGTCTGGGTTATGATTGGCTGAATGAAGACAGAATAAGCCCGAAATAGTAATGTATTAATCTATCCCTGAGACTCTGTCGTCTCCCTTCTGATATATACGCATATATGTAGGATGGGCGTTCACCGATCTGGTTACGAAACGTCCTGTTACTCCTTAAGGCTCCGTCGGGAGTCCTTATAGATAGTCACAAAACAACCAGGAATACGTACTGACAGAAATAGGGAAGACTGAGATGATCATTTCTAGCTTATTGCCCGTCAGCTATCAGCCAGACGCAAACTGTGCGTTATGTTGTTGTGTTGCTGCATGATACAGCCGCGAAGTACCAGATTTTGAGGGTAGGTCATTAAAATTACCTAATAGGGAAATTGGCCTTTAACGACTTCTTAAGCTCCATCAGAGTCAACCCTCATTTATTGTCGTACTATTTTAAATTTGCCCCTAAAATTATGTGCCAGACTTTTTAACCCCACGCGAGAAACTTCGAAAGAAGCCAGATTCATAATATCCTGCAATAAAAAAATGTCCAGCATGAACATGTAGTGACATTTAAATCTGTTTTGTTTTAATCAGTTACAATACGCTTTGACACAACTTTGAATAAGACAAAGAACACTCACGTGCACGTTTACCTGCTGATGACTTTGTTCTTATTTACTGGTTTGTAACTGTTGGGATACTGCTATTTTCGTTTCCTGGATAGCCTACTCGCTGTGCCTAACTAGTGGGTTTGTCTCTTATAAACAAGTCAAGTGGGTATTGACAGTTTCACGGCCCAAATTCTGAACATAGAAAAGTATGCTTGTACCTGTGTGTGAATGGCAAGCGTCGAAATGCAAAGAATTGACAATTTCTTCCTAGTTAGCTGAAAAACAATTCCGATGATGAGGATTACTCGGAACATCGGTAAGGCGCGGGAACATGGACCTCCGCCCGCTGCACTGCAGGTAGTCTTGCGCCGAGTTTCATTGAAGACTAGGGTTTGTGTCAGGACTAGTGTTGAAGTCAGGACGACGGAGTAGGTACCACCTACAGTTTATAGTAAAGCCACCTATGATACGGAGATCCATAATCTCGCGTCCGACCTCGGCATCTTCAATTGCACTGCATATGTTACCGGTCTTTAATTGGAGTTACCAGATATAGTCCGTTAACGTTACGTCTTTATTTTTAAATTCCAGGCTCCATAGAATCAGGTGGGCGCAAAACCGCATTGAACACTGAACAAGAGTTCCTTTTACACCTTAAAATAAAAAGATTATCTGAATTAGCGTTTAAAAATTGTTTGGTCAAGGAAAAATGCTATACTTCTTCACAAAATGTCATCATACCGGCGGCGGAAAAGAGAACTCTGTTCCTCAAGGTCCATTTCTAAGGGGACGCAGCGAGTGAACTCCTGAGAAGGCGTCTTGACCAAGCCGGGCAGCAGGAATTTAAGTACTGTTTTCTATCGACCTCGTCTTACACGGGGAAGGTAAGGATTGGGCTACCAACACAGACCGCCTCCATGTGCATTTACTCCTTTACTGGCTCCTGTGGAGCAGGCTATGCTGGTCGTACGAGTCGGCGCCTATCTACGAGAATGCGAGTACACCTGCCGGCATGGCTGAGGAAAGTTGAAGTTGAGAGCATACGCAGTTCCGTACTCGCGCACATGGTTGATTCTGGACATCGTGTAAATCCCAACGAAGCCTTCTGTGTGATTTATGAGATTCCACCTAACTAACCTAGGCGAATGGGTCATCACGTATAAGCAACGGCAGAAGCAACTGCCAGAGAGGCCGGTCCTGTGCTCGCAGAAGAACCTCTTGCAAGAATGGCGTCTGTCGTGGGCAGACATGTCCCCGCGCCCCCCCCCCCCCGGCCCTAGTGAAAAGTCTTTACTTAACCCTCACTGTCATCGTTTCCTCTCCACCCCCTCCACCCCTCTATTTGCATACCCAGTTTGTATGAAAAGACGAATCGCAATCGATTGCCCTTTTCGCTCACACGTTGCAGTTCGTACCTCGTTCTCATAACTGAAGAGACCCGACGAGAATTTATCGAAAGCACGCGTATGCTCACCAAATGCTCTTCTAAAAGTGTCAAATGATAACTTTTCGCAGAAAACTTTTTGCCTATCTGTGATAATCAAATGAGCTAAAATGTTTCTGCTTATGAAGTGCAATAGAGATTTCTCCTCGAGCGTGATTTGCACTGATGGCTGGAACGAATCCAGCCTAAAAAATCAATATTTTACCGTGTACAAAATAGCCTGGACCTTTGTTTAATAAGAAAACTTTTGTGACCTAACTTACGCAATTATTCTTCGCGAAGGCTGATTCAATCCTTTTGCCCAATGTTGTGCAAGTGTAACGAAATGCGTTCACCTGGAGGATAAGGTGAGCCATACAATGTTTGAATTACTTTTTTGCTTGATTATAATTTTACATTGTAACCGGCTTTCTAATGATTTGTTTTACACAGGCCCTCCATAGCGATGGACACCCAACCGGTGTTCAAGACTGCGGACGAAAAAAAACCAGATTGGAAAAGCCTGCTGGTGCCGGAGCTTCACATCCTGGGAGAACAGTCTTCCTAGGGCTTTGTTAAGAAATCTTCTTTTTTCTTACTCTTCCCGTCTTTTTCCCTCTTTCTACCTCGAGCACTACTTCTGCTGCAGCAGATAAAGGATGCGCATTTACTCCGATAATTTCACTGTCCTCACTGCCAACTAAGGCAGAATGTGCCTTTTTATAAGTGCGTACTATCTGAAGAAAAAACATTCAGTACCCTTTCTACTCCCCTTCCCCTCCGAGAGTTCTAAGGCCTCCCACGAATTTCAGTCACAGACGCGAGTATGAGCTGCTTGTCTTTGGGCCCATCATGTCTGCTGTTGTACATAAATTTCCTTACTGAGTGCTTATATTAAATATGTATGATTTTGACATACTATAGTTTTATAGGAAGTCTTCTTCCATCTGAATATTTGTTGGCAGAGAAATCAAAGTAGTGGTGGTGGTTGTCTGAACATCTGGACTATTATTTCGGCAGAAAAGTTTGCAAACTCAGTTGGTTCGTTCATTTACAGCGGTTTCTAGCCAAACTTTCATAATTCTGGTGAGATTCTAATTTGATCAATCAAATTCCAAGCCTAAAGCGTTTACGAAAAATTACTGTGCTTTTCAAGCTGAGATCTCCGCGAACACAGTCTGAAATGTTCATTCCATATGGTCACTTTCGAAACATAAGCCGATTGATTTTCGTAGCTGAATCGAAATGATTCGCATGTTAATAAAAGACATCTTCGTTAGATTCAAATCATGCTCTGTGCCAATCGTTACTGAGACCGCTGCCATATTATATTATCCGCCTAAAGGCATTTTTACGGATTGCAGTTAACCGAAGAAGGCGAATTCAGCAAACGTGTCGGGCTATTTTTCAAATTTAACCTCTTTACAGCAATTTATATTACTGTGCAGGCCTGAGAATGGAAATCTGAAATGGAATGTTCGCTGAATTTGATTTGTTCAATGTTTGATTCGGTATCTTCGCATGACCTATAGTTAATTACTCGAGAGTATTGACAGACGAAATTAGTCTATGGTTTATGGTATTCAAGTGTTCGGATCGAATTTCGAGTAGATCGCCCTGGACAACTTCGGTTCTTAAAGAGACTTCCTTTTCTCATTTTTCCTGCCACATTGTTTCAAATAATTTCCCATTTTAACTAAAAGTTTTTGTTTGGTCTAAGCATGACGCATTTGCTGTCTGAGGTAGTTATGAACGTTCCAGTGGTCAGTAGCCTAGGCATGCTAGGGAAATTGCCAGTAAATCGTAACCACGTCTATTTTCTTTCAAGATGAGGTCAAATTATGACAGAATTAGTCCTACCATATAGGCGTGGAGGATGTATTTCGGCAACTTGTCTGTCCTCCGCAAAAAAACCATCAAAACCTTTCAGCTCATATGCGCCCAACGCAAACAGGTTAATTCAATCCTAAGGGTATGACTGAATTTCAATCTGTTGGGAGTACCTACACGCCCAAAAACAAGAGCCAGTCAATCACTGGATGCCACGTGCGTTTTCTCTACTACGCTGTCATCTTAATCGTGGCGCCTCTCCATTGGCTTTTCCCCTGGGGCCTGATCGATCTGCGTATTCGAATTATCGACCAGCTCGTCTGGACTATTCTTCCCGAGGGGCACTGGGCCGAATACCGACGAACCACAATAGGGCGTTATAAATATGCGTTACTTCCAATTAATTTTGACTTGCAATTTCCTAATACACATTTTCGTGGCCGGTCGCGTTCCTCTTCTCTGCCGCGTTGGTTTTGGGGACCATAGTCGGGTACGCATACGCTCCCACGTGCTTTCAAGTACCAGGCCGGGTCATAAC
Source organism: Spirometra erinaceieuropaei (assembly GCA_902702965.1). Taxonomy (NCBI): domain Eukaryota; kingdom Metazoa; phylum Platyhelminthes; class Cestoda; order Diphyllobothriidea; family Diphyllobothriidae; genus Spirometra; species Spirometra erinaceieuropaei. The sequence continues at coordinate 40,207 of CACRXP010000231.1, forward strand.
ACAATCAACCATACTCGATCGTGAAAACTGCTACATGGCCCACTATTCTGGGACGGTGCGTTTAGATGTGTAGACTGCTGAACTTGAAGACTTGTAGCGGACAAAGACGTCGAGGTTATCACACAGATGGTCGGATAAACCCCCTAGGGTGACCTTCCGGTTACGTAACACTGGACAGAAGTTTTAAACACCCTATCAGACAAACATGTAGCGATGCAGCATGAAAAGGGGTTTCTAGTATATTAAATCTATGCTACGACAAAAAATGGATAGAGTAGAAATAGTGAAAAATAACGAATACAAGAAAGTAGCCAGGTCCTGTACAAATGATCCATCTGGAGTGGGAGGTTGCCATGGCATGCCAGTGGGGATTGCAGCGTTGTCGTCAACTGCGGGCAAGGGCCAGAGAGCGTGTTGACGATAAAGGAAACCAGACACGGACGGACGGGAAGAGCGAGGGAAGCGGTGTCAGCGGTAGGAAGGGGAGGAACACCGACCATCTTCGCTGGTAGACGATCACACCGAGCCCATCCTGGATCCGCGCCAAAAATGATCTCCGCTCGTTCAAACAACCCTGTCGAACTTGTGCTGCCTTACAGACTTAACACAGACATTCACAAGAAACTTGAAGCACATAGGTCAATTCAAGTCTCCTTTTCCTACAAAGCCAGTACTTAAGAAGTCCAAAACTCCAGCAGAGGGTCTTTGATACCGCAGCGTTCTCACTTCAAAATGCTCCCAGCCCGATTAAACACCGCAGAATGCGGATAAGCCAAAAGTTTTGGTATTCTATTTTCAGACTCGTCGATCAAAAGTCTGGTAGCCTGATATAATATATGCCAAAATAGAAGTCGAAAATAAAGTTAAAGCCCACCGTCCGCTAATTTGAGAATCACGGAGATGGTTCGGCAGCATCCTTAGCTTTCATGAGACCCCTCAAGCACGGGACTATCCCCTTGAGTTGGACAGAAATCGTCAAGAATATTTGTTCTAGCATTTCAGAACAGGGTGCTGGTAACAATATACATACTAATCAGTCGGGAAATGGGGCATAAGTGCTCGTCGGTGACCGTCCAGAGTTGCGAACTTCACACTGTAGTAAGTCTTAATCAGATCATTAAACGAAGGCTTACACACTCAAACCTCGTTTCCAAATTTATGCATACTTCAAAGTAAACTGCCGGACGTCAGGGTTTTAACAATCACACGATACAGTAACCACATTCCCAAAATGACTACGACGTAGCAGACACCCTCATGTTCAGACGCAGTTTTCGTAGCTTGTGACGGAGTGTGATGACCCTGTCGTAAATGGTTATGTTCTCAGGAACTAACGAGTTATCTCTCACGAGCCCCTGTCTTACATGCAGCAAGTAAAACCAAGGAGAGAGATTTTGAACGTTAAGAAAACTGAACAACACAGCTCGACGGTGGAGCACGCTAACAAGGCGGGTTGTACAGATGTGTTGTTTTTCGTCACATCCAAACAAGCAATGCGGGCAAAGAAATCAGGACTAAATTGTCAAAGGTAAATTAGTCCGGTACCTCACCACAACCCTATTCCGGGCGCCTGCTGCAACATTACCCTATTTGCACATGCCGGCAGTAGTCTGGTTCTCAGTCAATCCAAACCCACCGATCAACTTTAGGCTCAATGCGCTCTGACGTCTCCCCAGGCGGCGATCGGACGCCTGCTCCGATGGTGCCGGATTTCTACCTCTCATTCGACCACCAACTTGCCCCAACCTATTTCCCTTTCATTTTGTACAGAATAAGGATTTCTCTACTGGCGTCCAGCTTCTTGTCTTTCTATTCGGGACGGGATCTGAAGGTCCTAGTGGTTGGGGTCTGCCGCGGCAAGTCAAGTGCTGGCAAGAGAGCTTAGGCCATGATCGTCTTTACCTCGAAAACCACCTCCCTGAGCTCACTAAGGAGGCACAAGCATATCGAAGTATGCAGAGGAATGTGCATTCAAAAGCAATTAAACAGGATCTTCCAGGTGCACTTAGCTCGCCCGGATTATGAGAATGGTCCTGGCGTGAAACCGGTGTGAGAAGTTGTTAGCCCGTAGATAGCCAGTTCGGGACCTACAGGCCTAGAGGGCTGACTGCATCGTCTTTTTGCGTTAGTGAAGGCTAAAACATCTTGAGGCTAGTTATCATGCAAGTGGTCTCATGGCCGTCGCTTGAGAAATTATAGGGACCATCGTTCGTGATCGAGTTCTCGCCTGCTCACTAAAATAAACGTGAATTTTGAAACAATGCTTTTTAGGAAGGAACTTGGAGAAGGCAAATGTGGCGAAACAGGCAGAATTTGATGACGTCATAAAAGTTCTTGACCTCCTGTTCCACAGCTTATGATCAGTGCATATTTATAAGGATGACTGTTGAATAATTAAACTCCCTGGCGAGATCAGACATGATACTTAACTAAAAACCGAAAATGTTGTCAGATATGTACGTGGGCGTGACGCGAGGGAGGGAGGAGAAGAAGGAAGTTGTATAAGTGAGCGAGTTTAGGTCTCAGTGAGACATTGTGAGGCCTCATACGCCTACACACCGTGGGGCAGTGGTTACTGGTAGGTGGCGCTCACCGATTGTTCATACGGAACTCACTCGTTCCGTTGTGCCTTACGAGCTATCTCCCTCTCGAGCTCAACCAGCAGCCGTACAGCGGCGCATGGTAGGCATTGCCGACAAAGACAAGGGAGACTGGAATGGCCATTTCTGGCTTATTGGCCGTCGTCAGCCGTAAGAACGATCGGTGAGCGCCCCATACCATTGTATATTCCCGATCGAAACCGACAGGGCAACGGTCTCGTGGCCCAGTGATTAGAGCCGTGTACTTCTAACTAGCAGGTCGCGAGTTCGAGCCTCGGGTGTTCCACGCTTCGGGATTGAGTATGACTGGCTGACGACGGCTAATAAGCCAGAAATAGCCATTCCAGTCTCCCTGATCTTTGTCGGCAATAACACACTGCAGTAGTCTCTCTCGTGGACGGGGGGAGAACTCGGAAGAGGGAATGGGAATATTATCTTCATCGATTCCTTCCTGTCCTGTTTGATCCCCCTAGGCTGAAGGGGCTACGAAGTTTTGTGACATTGTATTTTGCATGTTTCGCAACCTTCGTTTTGTCCATGGACCGTGAATTAATCAATGATAGCTTCTGATTATAAACTGTCGCATTGGCAACGGGGCATAAGCTACCCTCTTTGATGACGGTAAATCCACTGATTCTGTCAGTCGCCAATTATCAGGCGGAATGCTTCAAATATACAGTTGTCTAAGGACGCCATATACGGGACTAACTTCTTTCTAACCTGTCTAACATTTTTGAGCTTTCTGCTATCGACACGGTTAAGTCGGCCTTATATGGACGGTTTCTTTGGAGTAATGAGAACTGACTGCCTTCAGTAATCTGGTGGCTTTAAAATTTTTAAGGACAAATAATCACTCGTGCTTTCGGGACGATCTTTTTGGAGTCGGACACAGGAATCACAAATAAGGACTAGTTGTGAGTATTGAGACCACTTCCTAGGAGTTCCGACCACATATGGCCTCTGGGGATGGGTTACTTTTACAAGCTGACCCTATTACTGTCCGGTAAATTACCACATTCACGGTCAGGGCCGGGAGTTTCTGCGCAGCTCAACCAGCAGCCGTACAGCGGCGCATGGTAGGCATTGCCGACAAAGACAAGGGAGACTGGAATGGCCATTTCTGGCTTATTGGCCGTCGTCAGCCGTAAGAACGATCGGTGAGCGCCCCATACCATTGTATATTCCCGATCGAAACCGACAGGGCAACGGTCTCGTGGCCCAGTGATTAGAGCCGTGTACTTCTAACTAGCAGGTCGCGAGTTCGAGCCTCGGGTGTTCCACGCTTCGGGATTGAGTATGACTGGCTGACGACGGCTAATAAGCCAGAAATAGCCATTCCAGTCTCCCTGATCTTTGTCGGCAATAACACACTGCAGTAGTCTCTCTCGTGGACGGGGGGAGGACTCGGGAGAGGGAATGGGAATATTTTCTTCATCGATTCCTTCCTGTCCTGTTTGATCCCCCTAGGCTGAAGGGGCTACGAAGTTTTGTGACGTCATTGTATTCTGCGTGTTTCGCGACCTTCGTTTTGTCCATGGACCGTGAATTTATCAGTGATAGCTTCTGAGTATAAACTGTCGCATTGGCAACGGGGCATAAGCTACCCTCTTTGATGACGGTAAATCCACTGACTCTGTCAGTCACCAATTATCAGGCGGAATGCTTCAAATATAGGGTTGTCCAAGGACGCCATATACGGGATTAAATTCTTTCTAACCTGTCTAACTTTTTTGAGCTTCCGTTAGAGATGTTAGGCCTCTAGAAATGTTAGCTCATAATGACGCTTCGAGAGGCTTTCCGCTATCGACGCCGATAACTCGGTCTTATATGAACGGTTTCTTTGGAGTACTGAGAACTGACTGCCTTCCGTTACCTGATTGTTTTAAGAATTTTTAAGTAGAAATAATCACTCGTGATTTCGGGGAGATCTTTTTGGAATCGGACACGGGGATCGCAGATAAGGACTAGTTGTGAGTATTGAGACCACTTCCTAGGAGTTCCGACCACAAATGGCCTCTGGGGATGAGTTACTTTTACAAGCTGACCCTATTACTGTCCGGTAAATTACCACATTCAAAGTCAGGGCCGGGAGTTTCTGCGAAGATGCAGACTCTGCTTCATTCAGAAACAGTCATAAGCCCTCAACAGGTTCACTTTCTGTGTGCTATATTTAAATTTGCATCAGCTTAGCTTCCAATATTTTTCCCTAGTCTGGTCTCCATACAGTCATCCATGACACGCGAGTCCTCGAAAAATTGCTCAGATGTGGTTATATAGCCTCACATGAAGTAGACACACTCCAGCCGCTTGTAATGCGGGACCGGTGGTAATAGGGGTTTTTACAGGTGGGGCCGGGGACGCACAGGAGACGAGGCCAAGTAAGTGTATGCCAAAGAAAGGTATGGGGAATACGCGGTTGTACTTTGAGTGGCTGAGAAACAGGTGCCCGAACCCCTAACAGTACTGTGTCCGTCAGGGGCGGCGGCATAACCACATCTTACCGAAAAAATTTCCGTAAGGCTAGACGGCTCATCGGTTCACTGTGTCATCCGCAAGCTTCACAAAGCCTTCGGAAACCCAAGCTACCTGCCTTCCACTTCAGTTGTCGCCATACTGATGCAGTTCAGACGTAAAAGATGTTTCTTGCAATTCAAAATGTTGGTTCAGATTTCTTCTTCCACCCTACTAACATCAGTGGGTTCCTGCGACATCTACTTAAGCTTTACAAGTTGTGAATGAAGGCAAGTGTTGGAGGGGTCTGTTTTACGTCGACAGTCATCGCTCCAATGTAATGGGTTACCCGGGAAAGTATTTATGACCTCTAAGTGTTCGCTGCATGACTGGTGATTCGACGCTGCCCGGCAGTCGATTAGCAAGGTAAAATTGTGAATATTTCGTCCGCTGGCTGTGAACACATACCAGTTGAATTTCACATTGCCGAAAATTGAAGCAAACCGGATGTTGGAACGCAACCCTTCTACGAACGCCATAGCACGCGTTCGAATTCAGGATGGTGAAATCTGCACGCGAAGTGTGTTCACGGTTTGATCTAGGCTGGGTTCCCGGACGGGTGTCCAGAAGGCAAGGCATCAGCAGCAAGGAGTTAATGGCAGTTACGGTTAGATGTGGTTATGTAGCCGCACCTGAGGTAAACAAACCCCAGCCGCCTGTAATAGGGGACCGGTGGTGATTGAGGGCTTTTACAGCTGGAGCCGGGGGACGTACAGGTGACGAGGTCAAGTAATTGTATGCAAAAGAAAAGCTCTTGGGAATGCGCGGTTGTACTTTGAGGGGTTGAGAAGTAGTTGCCCCAACTCTTTCCATCGGGTGCGGCTGCAGAACCACATCTCACCGCAGTTTTACTACTGATTAGACCAAGCCTGCCAAGATCTCAACTCCTCTCACACCTTGCTGGCATGTGTCAGGCGGCCAATGGTCCCTCCGCGCTGCCGCTCCCTCGGCACGTCCAACCAGTGAACGCGAACAATACACTTCCGGCCATTCACAAACCGAGCCGGGCGTCGGGGGCTCTGACCACCAGTGGGTCTGTGTACAGAATACACAACTCCTACTGGTGCCTTTCTTCTCCCCCCCTGATGTGGAACTGGGCCGTGATTCTTGTGGTATTAAGTGTTCACCCACTACTTTAGACGCCACACCCTCAAGGCTGCTCCTCGCGTGTGAACACGCCGAGTGGTCTGCAGCATTGTTTACAGACAGATCCGCCTTCTGGCAGCTGTGATGGCGGCTGACGGCAAAGAAGGCATTCAAAAACACGACGTAACTGGAAAGTGTTCCTTCCAGTATAACGCACCTACACACCTCCCTTCCCCCCCCCCTGCAAACAACTAAAGTCAAAAAGCAACAAATTCGTGGGATGATGGTGATTATGCGGTTATCTGTTACCAGTAAAAGGTGGTAAAATGTGCCAGCCATGCAACAGTAAAAAGGAGGAATAATGGAGAGAAGAGAAGACAGGGAAAGCTGGGAGAGGGGGGGGGGAATGGGAGAAGCTGCAGACACATGTACATGTTTACTCTGGTTGCCGACGGCGTCTTGCGGACGGAAATTGGGTGGGGGTGTTAGGGAGGCAATCTAAGAGTCAATTCCCCCCCCCTGGGTGCCTGCTGATGGAGGCGAGAAGACTTTTCTGGTGATGTGAGTCAAAGAGGCAAGGAGACAGTAACTATCGACAGAAAGGAAGGGTAGAAAGGAAAGGCGATGTTCTTCTAGTGGTGGCAAGACCGACAACAGCATCATCCCGCAAAATGAAAGTCAGTTGGTGTTGATTTAGAGGCGAGAGTTGAAAAAAGAAGAACTGAGGCGCATCACGCACCACTGAGGTGTCTCATCCCCCCCCCCCACTCTGCCATTACCGCCGCCGCCATCCTGACAGCCGTCGACCCTCCTCAAGTAAAGATCACGACAGGGAACGAATAGCGAAACGGTTAGGGAACGATGGCGACCGGGGGGAGGGGATAGGAGAGACTGTAATTTAGTTTTCTGCATCCGCTCCTGTCTCTGTCAGTCGTGGACGGGCCCATTTTACGAACTCGTCGATCAGCACCGGCCAGGCTCCTAAAAAGGCAAAACACACTGTTACCCTTGGTTACAGAACAAGACGGGGAGTAAGTGTAATGGGCCTGGGGGGTGTTTTAGGTCACACCTTTAACACTCGCGTCACGGGCCGAGGGAATTCACTATATTCAAGAAACTACTTGTCGGCTGCTGTGTCGGAGGGTCTAAGTACTGAGAAAAATAGTCTATCTTTACTGTACTACCGTAAAATTAGTACTGTATGCTAGCGAGATGGGGTTGATTGACGTGCAGGGTTATTAAAACCCCCTGGCATCTACGAATGGCTTTCGGGCAAGCTGAATCAGATCGGCTATTCAAAACACGGTATTGCAGCATTCGTCTCGTCAGTTTACAGCTCTACCAACTGGGCCGTAGTGTTTCCTGTGTATGCGATAGTTCAAGCGTTACAAGTAATGGGTCGTAATGGCGACTTCCAAAACCGGTTTGCGAATAGTCTATCTAGATCTCTCATCCCATGCACACGACAAAGGCACGAAGATTGGGCGCAATGACTGACAGAATCCGAGGCCACATCTGAGCCTACCACACACATGCCGACCGCTACTTCAACGTGGACCAGACTTCAAGTTGAAGGTCAGATTAAGGATTCAGCATCGAGGGAAGTTCATAAAGAACAATCGTAGTCTAGTCCTCGATCCAAGGGGAGAGAGGCTGGTTATCCTGCCAACTAGCAACCAAGAGACTACTTTTAGGGTACTGTGGCACTTACGAGTGTGTCAAGTTTATAAAAGCGAAGAAGAGGCTGAATTTGCATGAGGAGGAGTACATTGGTATCAGCCTCAATTTCTTCCCTATCCCATGCACCAGTGGACCGTCGAAGGACAGGTCGCGCGATTGGGCCCAGACTAAGGAGTGGCTTGCGCAAAATTCCTATACATGATGTGCTGAAGTCTCATTGTTGAGATGGTGCGCGTGGGGG
>CACRXP010000231.1:55061-83593 GCA_902702965.1 Spirometra erinaceieuropaei
GTAGTAGTAGTAGTAGTAGTAGGCGGCACACCAGATCTGTTGAAATTGCCAACTTCCCATGGTAGCCACCAAGGTCCAAACTGGTAGCGTCTCAGTGAGGGAGCGAGACATGCCCAGTCAGAAAAAAAACAGAGCCCAAACTTGCCCCAGATCACGCATGCCGTTGAAGAACTCCTCGCGCGTGAACTCGCCTTGAGTGCGCGCTCCAAACTTCCAGGCAAGAACGAGCACTGTTCGACTGGCCGGATCCAGGCGTAAGTCATTCACAATGAAACGTTCCATGCCCGTGGCAAGAATACGATCCGTGTACTGCGGATCTGTATGAATGCGGACGACGGTGGAGAACGGTGTGAAAAAAAGCACTGACAAAAGGACCAACTGTCACACGAATCAGGCCGTAATGCAAAAAAGACGGCAACCGATGTATGTAAGCACGTAATGCCTATGGCCAGTTAAAAGTAGTTAGTCCATTTGAGGGGTGTTTTAGTCCCTTGGCGTAAAACGAATCACGTAGACACACGTAAGATGTTTTTTAAGACACATGGCATACACGGTGACCTTAGGTTGGACGCCGGAATTTTTTTTCCAAAGACGAAAATTACAGAAAAATCGCCAAAACAGACTGCGGAAAGCAAAAAATCATAGCCAGATGCAAACCCAATCACCGATCGCCGAACTCGCGATAACGATTCTTTATCCCCAACTTATCACATTCAAGTCTGCCAGCTGACCAACTTAATCGAAAAGTCCTTGCCTCCTGGTTTTCACATAAATGGTTTGGTGGGACAGAGCGAGGACAAAACAAAGTACTAATTCATGTTCACCTCCAATGTCTACGGTCAACAGGATAGCCATCTGGAGTGTAGGGCCGCGGACGGGAATGGCCGAAGGTAGGATAAAGGACAATGCTGGTTGGACATTTAAAAGCCTAGGGTCTCATAGTTACAGACTTGCGATCAAGGTATTATAGGAGGCAGCAGCAACACGAATGGGATATTAGTCAGTCACGTGTAGGAACAATGACTGGTCTCGCAGGGAGTCACTACATCGCACAAAGGTGAGATAAAAAGCATGGGATCCGGTCTGGACAGGCGTGGAGTCCCGTCAGGTTCGGCAGACAGGAAGGTCACCTAGAGAATGCACGGCCGAGCAGCGAGAAATCATGGTCGGTCTCAGTGCAACGGCTCGTGTGGACTCGAAATCAGCTCTCTAAGGTGAATCTAAAGTCTACAGACAATACAGTTCAGTACACGACACCAACGGCCGGATTTGAATATTCCTAATCTCAGCCGACGGTGAGAATGCGGCCCAATGGTAAAGTGAGTTCAAGGGTCCAAATACCGGAATCGAGTATTACTGGCTGAGTCCATGGGGGTCCATAACTACTGAATGCAGCACGCCTTAGGAGTCGGCCTTAACGCCGCATCAGCACTGTGTCCAGTCAGAGCACCAGTTGTTGCGCAGACTCGAACAGTCCGCTGGTGCATGAGAGGGGGAAGCATGAGGTCGACACTGGGAAATCCATCGCCACGGCACATCAATGCACTCTTTACCATAGTAAATCTGAGGTGCTTGAATTTCCCACGACACACCAACTGACAAGATAACTCGACTCCTCTCAGGACTGGGAGTTGGGCTGTAATGGCCCCCTTTTAATGCGCCATTTACGGCATTCTCGCTCATGTGAGAACTTGGCCACCCTTACAGTATCCTGGTGCACGCAGTGCGGATCAGGTCGCGTGTGTGGCACGCGTAAACGGGCTGTTATGGCCTTGTTGGTCATTGTAGTCTAGTCGTCGAACCGTGGTGTGTGAAGAAGTAAAAACGGTGTGGGCTCCGTCAACACAAGAGTAAATCCGCTCGACGCACTTACAAAGGCAGTTTAGCTGACTGCACACACACTTCTATGTCCTTGGTTATGGTGTTCAGTCACGTTCGTACGCATCCGACATCGTGACTTACTAAGTTGATGTCGTGCTTTTGAGTTAGGTGCAAAGGGGTTGTCAATGAGACATAAGACTCGATCCAGCGCTGGGGCGAATGCCATTAGCGAGTAAAATTACAGTGATGTGGTCAAGTAAATGCCACTGATAGTATTGGGGGACCGACACGTTCGCTGGATGTTCTGCGAAATTTGAAAAGGCAGTAAAGCGGAAGTTGACCTAATTTGAGTTTGAAAAAGTGCATAAGGGCAGAAACTTTGCAGTGACCCGCATGGGCTGTAGATCATAACAAACCTTAAGGTAAGCAACATTACTGTGCTTAGCTCTAGATTAATCGATCCAAGGACCCATAACACAATCAAGATTTTCCAGCTGTCACTTGTCTACGACTACTTTCGGCGTGGGTGTATCTGCACGGTATAGAAGGTGGAAGTGATTACGTCCAGTACAAATTTTCAGATTGTGGACTTCGCATCCAAAAATAAAAAGAACTGGTTCAGAGGGCAGTAAACCTACCTCGATAGCGATTGAAGAGTTGCTCAATATTTGACTCACTGACGCCCGGATTTGATGAGCTGTTCTGTCTGTAGTAGTAGTCAATTGACTGTTCAATTTTCCAATTATTCTGTTGTAGGCACTGGATGGCACATTTTTCGGAGCTTTGTGTAATACCCTGAAACTTTTTGACGCGATCACGCTGAGAAGAGGAGAGCCTAAACTGTGATACGAGAAGGAGGAAGGGATACAGGAGGCATTGGTTGGTTAGCTGGTAGAAAGACGTGTGCAATAACAAATGTAAGTTGGCCGTACACGCAGTGTAATAGGCAAAAAGAGGTTGATGGCACTCCGGTGGGTAATGGCTATCGCATAATTCATCCTTCGGACCTATATGCGACATGCAAATACAAAGACCTGAAACGTAGGTGACATGCAGGAGCTTGTTCATGCACTGATACCGGCTCGCCCAACTCCAGTCCGCAGCATCACGAACCAGCGCGGCCCATACCCTTTGATCATTGGTCAGGCGCTCAGCAGTCGTTATGCAGTTGACGTTCCACTCCGAACACCAAATAGCTTCAGGCCCAGCATTTTCTCTAGATCTAGTCTAACTTAATTGGACTACCATTTCAAATGTCCACCACGGCCGGGGCGCCAACTCAAACATCGGTTTGAATACATGGCGTCAGGAACTAGCTCCCCTATAGTCGATGAAGCGCATGAATAAGCTATCGGAGATGGTGAGGTTTTATGACATTGCCAGCAGCCAGCGTGATGCTATAAAACGGTGGTGAAAGAGATGACGCCGTAATACTCTTCGCAGGTACCAGATGCCCAATAAATCGACCCTCTCCAGAGCAGTAGTGGGTCGAAACCATGCTTCACAGGGCAAAAAGGTTTTGACGCACTCGTACTTGTAAACACTGGCAACCACGTTACTAGTTAGCTCTGAGATCTGCGGCGTTACAAACCAGTACGACCCGAGTCCTGTAATTGCCGGTTAGGCCGTTGGATATCATTGCCAAAGACTCTGAGACGGAGAATTCTCTGAAGATCTGACTTAGCCATACCTGCCCACTTCTTTTCTGTTGGTCACCACAGCCGACAGGGATTTGAATATGGGCTCCCTTAGGGTCTGTAGCAACACAGTCTGAGAGATATGGCCTTTTAATGCATCACTGGCGAGGGGGTTTCATGTTCAAGACGTTGTCTATGACCCGGGAAATCTCTAGCAGCACAAACTGTCGAACCGCTCATCATCCTCAGGCCAGCAGCACACAGAGGTGCCGTCGATGATCGAACCCCATATACTTGGATCTCCCTCTGCTGAGCCTCCCGAAGGGGCCACCAGCACCTCCAGTGATGACAAAACTGGATCTGCACTAGGTGGGTACAGCCGGCATCTTTTCTCAAACCTTACCGGTTAGTAGCACAGAGGAACCAAGGTAGACAACACATTCTACCAAAACGAGCCTTTCTTCGTCTATGGAGGAGGGACACTAGTTGTGCTTGAGTGGCAGCGTTCACAGAATTCAGTTTTGAACAAAATGTGCCAGAGGCTGTGACTGTCTGGTTAAAGGTAGATTGCTTTTCCTCGAAAGGCTTTCAAAGCAAGGCGATGCCGCTAGCACAACCAAGACCGGAAATGGGAACATTTCGCCTTATCTGGACGCTCTTGTACTTATAATACTTTAGATGCTGGAATGTGCAAACGCTCCTAGATCCTGGTATCTAACGTCTGACAGCGCTGAATCTTCAGCAATGCAACGCGGATGTCCACTGACTGTCTGAAGTCCGAGCGCCCGGTAAATAAAGATCCCGGGAGTCAACTCTCCCTTTACCCAGTACCACAGCGGCCCACGCAACGCTTCTGGTAGACACGGCACGGCGATTACCCTCTCGCAACGATTGGACCGTGCACTACTTGCATGAGAAAGTGATAATGACCGGATGGCTTGCAACGCTCTCATCTACGTGTACGCACCAACATCAGCTGACAACTAGTGCGATAGAGAAACTGTCCACCCGCAGTAACAAGAATTGGGTGAAAGACTCCCTTGCCGTTATCTGCTGATTGGTTCCACTGACTAGAAGGGCCAGACTGAACCTGGTGACTACTCAAACAGCCCTCTTATTTGCGACTTACAGCTTGGCTCTCGATGCGACAAAGGTGAGAGAACACTTAATTTTACTGATCAGAACCGACTGTTTGTCACCAATACGTGGTTCAAGCGTCGTCACAAATATTTGTTGAGCTAGTATAAAAACGACGGTCGTATATCCAATCAGATCGATTACATTCTAGTTGATTCAAGGTTCCGCAGCTGGGTCCAAGATAGAATATCGATGCGTGGTGCCGAAACAGGTAAAGCTCGTGAGTCAGACCATGTTTTCGTTCGCAAACCACTGAAATTTCACTTCTCATTCCCACCCAGAATTTCGCGTGCAAGACGATTTGATGTCGCAAATCTTTGACAACCCAGGCCCGTCGAGGCACTGAGCACAGAAATTCGGTCTTTTTTATCATCCGCGTCGACGCAGAGGGCAGTGGCCAATGGTTATAATCTAAGTCACCATAAGGAGTAGCTGGGAAAATTTCTAGATCCACCCAGCGGCGCTGCAACAACCGACTCAGCAGAAGAATCTTGCGGATGCCTGCCCTGACGGCCCGAGTCAGGTCCCACAGCGACGATTCTCGCCGCACCTCGGGAAGATGACAGCGAAGTCACCTAGAGATGACCGGCAGAAATGTTGGGCTGAAACAGCGACCTTTATGGAAAAGGCTTCAAACCGCCCGACAAAATAGTGATAAGCCCTCTGCACTGAGTTAATCCGTTCGCGATGGGAACGGTGGCTTTATTGCCTACAGCTCGGCAAAGGCCAACCGCTGGCGTGAACACTTAGAGTGGCTTCCCAACTTCGACTATCAACCCATTGCATTCCCCTTTTCCTCTGCAACTGAGTTTAATCCGTCTAGACGATGTTGTGTCCTCCGACCGATGCAATACAAAGACTGCACAACAACAAGGCCGATATCTATATGCCCTGTGTCAAAACTCCGGGGTCCTAGCCCCATAAGGTAATTAAGCAGACGAGGTAAGATGGAATGGCTCCTGATGACTCAAGTTCGGGCAAGAGATAGGACAAAATGCGAGAACTACCACAGTATAAGCCTTGCCGATGTTGTTGCATAGGTTTTCACCGTTTTCCTTCTCAAGCAATCCCAGGCTATGTGTGACAGGACTTAAGCCGGACTAGGGATTGATTCTAGATGAGCGGATCAAATATCAACAATGTAAGGCATTTTTTGAATCCAGCTATAGCGACCAGCAACCGACGCCCCCCCTGCTTTGTTGGCTTTGCAGCTGCGTTTGACTTCGTGCATTATGGAAACCTGCGGCGGATAGTGGAACTAGATGGTATGTTGGCAAAAATAACCGCCAAGATCAAGGCCCACTACCGCTCCGCTGCTGCGCGAGTTCCAGTTCATAAAAAGTTGTCTCAACCGGTCAGCATTCAACCTGTCGTTCGAAAAGGTTGTATCCTGTCGCCCATTCTGTTTTACTACGTCGTTGACTGGATTCTTGAAAGAGTCCCACAAGATTTTGACAGTATTGACTTAGCACCTTGGACGCCAGCTGACTGATTTAGCCTTGCTGGCCTCAGGTTTTGGTTGTCTGCAGTCTGTGGTGCCAGGGGTGAATGAAGTCGCCAATTCCGTTGGTTTATCCAAAAACGCTGGAAAGACAACGTGCTTTCGAGTTGTATCCCTGACAAGAATAGGGTACCCCTCGGGATTAATGGCTGTCAACGTGAAGTACAGTTTCAAGCACCTCGGGACGAGGTTGCCGCCAAATGGACAGAATGAGGACGACATCGTCCCTTGAGCCGATGCTGACCACAGGGATTCCACAATCCATACAAAGTGTCTACGGAGCCGACGCGACATCTCCATATCCACGAAAACCGTGTGCACTGTGCATCCGCCCGATTAGTCCTCCTATACAGCTGGCTGTTGGGCCGTGAGCGTGGAGATGTCTGATTATCGCTGTCTGGGGATCATCATTCGAGTGAAGTACGTTGACTTCGTCTCAAATGAAACCGTCTGCACTCGCTGCAACGGCACTGCGACGATGTCTCGGACCATCTAAGAAGGACTATTGAGATGGTTTTGGCACGTTCTTCGTCGTCCACCTCAGAAGCTCAACGCTGGTGCCCTCGATCCGGTGCGCTGCCCACCTGAAGACGTCAAAGTGGAGGGCACCTCAAAACCTGACTCGATACAATTCAAAACACAGAAATGGTCCCTAGACTTTCGGTATCTGTTTTATGTCGCAATGGGTCGAGCCGTCCAGGCACGCCGTTCCGGTTCGCCACGCATGAGAAGTTACAATGAGTGACATCATGGAGACCATCTAGATCAGATATGGTCATAGTCATGCCAAGTACAAGCACATTAAACGTCCTGAGAGACAAATACAGTCACACCTCCTAGCGTGTGCTATGTCTGCAGTCCGCCTTGGTCCGACCTATTAATTGACGGGCGATGACTACGGTTGCCGAAAAAAATTTTAAAAATTTCCAAGACGGTCTTGTCATCATTTTAATGCTAGGTTAGCAGGTTTTTTTCGGATCCCAAAACTTGATTTTAGTCAGGACAAGTTGATGGCCACAAACGATATCCAGAAGTTGATCCAAAGTGTCACAAAACACGCCAACCGCGGAGTGGATTGCTGGATCAGCTTTTACTATTGCACGCACTCCACTCTCTTAAAATAATTCCAATGTCGCGAGGGGAACTAGGAAACAACTCCATAAGAAATAATTCCAGAACTCCGCTTTCTATCGTTATTCCGATAGATAGTAGAGGTACATAGAACGACAAAGCCTACGCCGACAGTTTCATCCCTTAGTCACAGTCAGACGAGTCGGGAAGACAGGCGGCCAAATCACCGGCGGTCTGTTATCTCTTATGTTGTGTGGGTAGTGAGAGTACAACTTTAGGATGCATCAAGGTTAACGACGAAATTGAAAGTCAAATCTCCAAAGCCATCCAGACCTTCCGCTGGCCAGAGGCCTCCATCTAGAATCATCGTGACATCCGTACAGGGCTGTTTCCTGACCGCGCTCATGAACGGGACAGAGACATGGACAGTCTGCGAAAGCCATAGATTAAAGCTCGGTCATTTTCGCCCCAACTGACCATAGAGAGTGCTGAGGTGATATGAAATGACAGACTTCCCGACACCGATATCTTAGACGCAACTGACGTTATCAGTATCTACGTCTCGATAAAGCAGACACGACTACGCTGAAGCAGCAGCGTCCTGAGGATGGGTGGGCGTGTGCGACACGTGTGGACGGAGTGTTTAGCTTTGCTAACCATTGCGTACAATCTCGTCTCCATCCGACCTGACTCGAGAAAGAAGCTGGTGGATGGAAGAGAAGAGAGAGTGGGCTTGACAATAGGGAGTCCATCCTCATGGCAAATCAGTGCATTCCTCATTACAAATCCGGTGCTCTTGAGTCTATCACGAATGGCCATGATCCGTAACTTAAAAGGTTGCCGACCGACGTCGTAACTGGATCCTTTTCAGGACTGAGGGTCCAGTCGCAATGGGTTCTCCTTAGTGTGGTCTTTGTAACATTCTGGCCTACGTGGGGTCTGAGATCTCCCTGAATGCGCACTGGTAAATAAAGATGTGACCTATTAGTGCGTGGCAAGAGTAGACTGGATGTTTGAATTTGTCAGCCACTGTGCCCACACCCATCCCCGGTCGTCTTAACTTTGTCCTGCCATCAGAGAACGGTGAGTGGAGAAAGAGAGAGGGTGAAACTTCACTTCTATCGGAGTCTTATATACACCGCTGAAATGGGGGTAGTAGGCGATATCAGATATTAACTTTTTCATTAAACTTGATCCAGGCCCAAGTAGCCAGACTTAGGACAGAGCGTCAATACCAAGTCTTCAGCTGTACAGGGAATGTATCCTTGGCAACTGTAGATCCTGGTCTTTGAGAGTGATAAGGTAAGCCTAACAAAATGAATTTTGTAAATTAGTAAATGACCGTTCGTATACGCCATACAGCACAGTACTACAGTTAGCCTTGCGCTAAATTCGGGCGGGCTATTCACTCCTCCGCCCTAAATAACGCTAGCCATAACACCGACCCTAACCATAATCCCAACCTTACCAGTCCCAAATTAAGCTTTAAAACTAGCCCTAGGCGCAACCCTGAACACCCCCTCCCTGTAATTTACGGTAAAGTCACCTGCAATACCGCGGGGGGAGCATATTCCCGTGCACAGCCGTTGACGATAATTAGGAAGAATCTTGGTGATATGGTGACAGTAAAATTGTGAGTCCTCAGCCGCCAACTGGTGGAGCCCTGGCTTGTACGGCGACGGGAGCGAGTCAAGCCTTAAGGAGTGGCGGAAAAAAATAGATATGCCGTAAAAGTCTTCTGACTCGTGATCTTATTTGCTGCAGTTTCTTGATTCGCGTTCAGTCACAGCTATATTTTGTCAGTGCATGGTCTTTGGCTGCTCATTTGTAAAATACGACAGCCTACTCACTGCAGTAGGCCTTCCGTGGTGGATGTTCCGCCATCGGCCACACATGGACTCGTTCGACAATATATGATTATCCTGCCAGTGATTGCACACACTGCCGTCTCTCTGTTCGCATACTTTTTTCGTTTATTTGTAAATCAACATGCACCGATGTCAGTCTAGAACCTGGGTCAAGTTATTGAGAACAATCTCTGAAGATATCTCACGCCATCGTTTTTTAGTTCGCTCACCAAATAAAGTTCGCGATTCTGAATACTCGAGAGGTCGTATGAGCGTGCTGGCTTGCTTAGTCACGGTTGTCCAGCAGACAGAGATGGGCTGTAGCCGCCCTTCTGTCGGTAGGGGATTTGGACGACACTAAGTCTATTACGCGCGTATTTTAAGGGGCACGACCATTGGCTAACAAGAACACTCACTCGTTCTAACAATTAAGTGGGGCACAGAAGGCACCCAAATAGACGGCCAATCTTCGAATTGCCGTATAGCAGTTGCAGACTCTTACAGCATCGCACTAGTCCAGGGCTAGCCCAAATGGTTAGTCTGTCGCTAATTCTGCGGTTGGAAGACTCGTCTGTAGTCCTTCGGGCACAATCCGTTCGGCAGTTACTTGACGTGACTGGCGCAGGCTGCTCTCGGCCTGCCGAAAAGGTCACCAACCGCATACAAGTCCGCAAATCTGAGCTGCTAGTAAAGGGCAAGAGAGTGTGCTGGAATTCTGCAAGTAGTTTGATATAATTAAAACAATATTAAATTTGGGTTAATAAAAGTCGGGACACAACGAGAATAGCGTCTTAACCTTAAGAAGTCTAAGAGAAGGTGGTGAGACTACCCAAGGGCCGGATCGAAGGGCTCTGTAGGCTAGCTGAAGAGCAGTGCCCTGCGGGGCATCAAATATGGCACGAGTGCAAGTTGCCTGGCCAGATGCAAAAATATTCAAGCCCGGAGAGCCGAATAATATAAGGGTTAAGTGAAAGCCGTCGATTTCCGAATGGAAAACGAGGCACCTTACCATCTCGGGAACAGGAGCAATCTAACTTTCAGATATTCCTAAAGTATTTTCAGTGTGGACAAACAAATCTGCCAAATCCGTATCTCATAATGTAAAAACTATTACTTGAATTTGGAGCACGACTGCAGTTTAGAAGCAAAAAACAAATAATAACATAACTGAATGTGAATATTTTCCATTGTTTCAGTCACCGTGCCGTTCGTGAACGTCATCTCAGTCCATCGGGAAATATTCACGAGCCACGGAATAAAGAGGACCCCGCACATGTAGAACACTCCTCGTTGCTCTGTTTTTTTTTCGTAATTACATCCTTCTGCACTTTGGATGTCATAATAGCTATCAGTAAATTGATAAAGCTTATTACCTATTTTCCGGTTTCCCACGATAATCGCATGGATACACATTGCACAGCCATATTATGTCTACTCATAAACTTGATGGATTCGGGTGCTTTATCTGACAAAAGCGGATTAAAAAATGCTATTGGGAAATTCAGGAAACCCCGATGGGTATTGAAGAGCGATCTACTCCTGGGAGTAAGCATTCTCTTGCACTCAGCTAATATCAGTCACGTGTCACCACACCGTCGTTTAAAAATTGTTCCTACAGGGCCCACAATTTGTAAATAAGAATGCTCATGCAGAAAGTTCCTAAGAGCGAATCCTGGTCTGTTCGACGAATCGTCTGGGAGGCTGCACTACTAAAGTAGTTGAGGTGGACATAAACTGTATATTTTTCTGTAAGGGGCTTGGCCACTCGACAAGGTCTTGGTCGTCATATATGCCTTTATGACTGTCTTTTTTTAAATGTCCGTTTAAATGACTGAGAAGTTAGGTCGCACATAAAATATGCTACCCAAAATTCGGGAGAACAGGAAATCTGAAAGCGGATCTTGTGTTTTGGGATGCGGCTGTTAATTAGTCCTACCCTGAAAGGTTTTGACATCATAGGATTAGTCTATGAAAAGACAATCACAGTACTTGTTTTCACCTAGCCCTTTATGTATAGTTCGAAAAACACTATCATAATTGCTCACGTGCCAACCGCTCTTAATGCAGATTGGAGGTCCATGGTTACTCAGAAGTCAAAGGGAAAACAATTTTTGTTGTCATGTCTGGGCGTGTGCAACATTTGCACAATGGTCAAGTCCAGTGATTCAGTTTATAAATCCCCATGTTCGGGAACAACGGACACAGCCTGTGGATATCATCTTAGAAACAGGGCGAGCGACCATGACAATCATAATAAACATGCTACTGGTGGATTTGGGTTTAACCTTCCCTGAAAATGCGTGCGAACTGGAATTAAATACAATTATTATTATTAATTGCATTGAAAGGGCATGCAAACGCATTCGAGAAGCGTGAAATTACACCTAGACGTCCTCAACAACGGCGCGGTACAAGGATTTATAAGGCCGACCGCGGTAACGGCAAATATGCACGGAGTTGAATTGAATAACGGTATGCGTTTTGGTTGTAATTTTTAAGTATATGCCCGAACAGTATCTCTTCAAATGCGTCAAAGTGGTTTGTATCATTACATCCTCTAGAGGTCCATATTAAGCGAGTGTCCGAAGAAAAAATAGCTAGCCGAAGAGGTCCAATTTACTGAAAACCGTTCGTTTAATATCTCGAAACTTTCCTCCCGAAAAAACAGGAATACACAGAAAGACGCACCATCCCATCCTCCGAGACGCTCTCGGAAATCCCATAGTTGATGTCCGGTTAACCGCTGATAGCTTCAGTTATTTCCTGTCCAAAACGTTTATTGAAGACTCAACCACTCCACTTCCGACCATCCGGGTATTGACCGAGGCAGTTCTAGAAACTATAACTTTCACTCTGTGGGATGTGACTGTTATGATTTGGTTTTTGCGTTAGTCTCATAGCCCCAGACCTGATGGTATCACAGTAAGCATTTTAATAGCGGATGCAAATGCAATTTCCCCATCCCTCTTATGCAATATATTTGGTCTCGCTCTTGAAAGTGAAACCCATCCTACTTTGTGGAGGGGATCACACATTTTGCCCATTCCTGAGCACGGCAAATCTACGTCATTTGATGACTTTCGGCCAATAAACACCCTCCACGCAGTTTCGAAGATCTTAGAGACATGGATCATGGATAAGAGGATGTTTCACTTAACAGAGAATAACCTTCTGAGTGTTGTTCAACATGGATTCCTCAAAGCTCGATCTTGTGACACCTGTCAACTCTCTTTCTTTGACTATGTTCTGCAATCTAGGGACAATGGTTTTGCACTTTACGCAGTATATTTCGATTTCACTAGCGCTCTTGATCGTATTGACCATGCTCTTCTTCTCGTGAAACTGTCCTCTTTCGGCATAGGTGACAAACTTTTGAATTTTATATCGTCTTACCTGGGCACTCGTACACAACGAGTTAAGATTTCCAATAGTATCTCCAACCCCACATGTGTGAGTACTGGAGTCATTCAGGGTAGTGTACTCGGCCCACTTTTATTTTGCCCTTTTGTTAACGATGTACCAGATTTATTGCATGATAGTAAGTCCTTCATGCATGCCGATGACCTGAAAGTTACATGCAGGTATGGGCCGGCAGATAGTGACATCGTGCTTGAGCTCCTAAAGAGCGACCTACAGGTTTGCGCCCAGTGGTGCCGCACATGGCGCCTTTCTCTTTCTTGGCATAAATGCTCAGTCATGGTGGTTGGCGACGACCGCCAACCTTAACTAAGTATTGACGGTCACGCCATAAATGTGCCTGGGGTTATTAAGGATCTGGGCGTATCATACCCCAAGAGTGTCAATCTCTCGGAGCACTGTGCCTTGATAGTCCTCAAAGCACGAAGAACGACCGGGTTTATCCTCCGAAACTTTAAAACTAGTGGTATTTGAGTGCGCATTTACAATATGTACGTTAGACCTGGTCTGGAATACTGTTCGTTCTTATTTAGCCTCATGCGTGCTACTGAGCGGAAGAAAATAGAATCCGTTCAACACTTTTTTACCAAGAGAATGTTAGGCGCGGAACACCGACATTTGTCTTACCAAGAACGTTGCCGGCTTACGAGCCTTGATCCTTTATGGTTCCGTAGATTACAAAATGGGCTAGTTTTGCTATTTAAACTCTTAAATATTAACCCATTCAACTCTTTAAGACATCATGTCCACCCCCGACGTAACAGTCACGGTGAGGTCTTTTTATTTCTGCCTCTGGCACGTACTGTTAAATATCGTCGGTTCTTTTCTGAAAATGCAATTGCTATTTGGAATAAACTACCCATGAGTGTGAAAACTCTGCAAAATTCTCCTTTATTTAAGAGAACTAATACTCGATTTTTGTATTCGGAAAAGCTCCCACAAATGTTGGCTGCTGAATCCACTGATCGACTCTACCGTAGCGATGGCGTTTGTGTTCTCTGAACACTATGACCTGTCTCACCAGGGACACTTTCTTTGGCCACCAGCAACAGCTGTTCTTCGGCGCTTCTGGTTGGACTGACTCTAACTTCATAAAAGAAATTGGCGACTGATAATATCCGATACCGTGCAACCCCTCCCTTCTTGACGGTCGAAAGTTTGCCGCCAGCAGTTTTTTCTCCTGAACCCTCCAAACCATAAAAACCACCATCAACTATATTTTTATTCCTTTGCCACGGGAGTTTTTTCAGTGTTGGCCGGATTTGTGTTTAACGCTCCCCTGACAATGCCTGTAAAGTGCAATTAAATAAAATTATTATTATCTTTACCCATCTGCCTGTTTTAGGATCTAAGCAAGATAGTCGGGTAACGATTTAATTTCTTACAGCTTATGTAAATTTGGGGACCTTTGGATTGTGGTTGGCGACGACCAGCGAACTCTGTTAAGCATTGACGGTCACAACATAAATGTGCCGAAAGTTACCAAGGGTCTGGATGTATCCTACTCTAAGAGTCTTAATCTTTCGGATCACTGATATCGGCAGAATGCTAACATCGACAAAGACAAGGGAGATTGGAATGACCACTTCTGGCTTATTTGCCGTCGTCAGCCAGTCACACCCAACCCCGGGGTGTGGAACAGCTGGAGCACGAACTCGCGACTTGTTAGTTAGAAGTCCAACGCCTTTAACCACTGAGCCACCGGCTCGTTTTCCAGTCGGTTTCGGTCGGGAATAAACAATGGTAGAGAGACGCTCACCGATCGTTCTAATGGAACTCACTCGCTCCGGTGTGCCCTACGGGCTCTCTTTTGAGCCCAGTCAGCGGCCACACAGCGGCACATGATATAGACAGAATGCAGAATCGAATAGAAGTCCACACTTCGGGGTTGGGCATGACTGGCTGGCGACGGCTAATAAGCCAGGAGCTGCCGTTCCAGTCTCCCTTGTCTTTGTCGGTGTTAGCATTCTGCTTATATCATTTGCTTCTGTGCGACTGATGGGTGGGCTCGAGAGAAAGTCCGTAAGGCACAACTGAACGAGTAAGTTCCGTAAGAACGACCGGTGAGCGCCCCCTCTACCACTCTTTCTACTACTTACGCTATTAAACAATCGTTCTTTTAACCCGCTTACAACTTTAAAATACCTTGACCACCCCCACGTAATAGTCACCGTGAGGTGTTTTTATTTCTTTTTCTGGCACGTAACGTTAAGTATGGTCGTCTCTATTATGTGAGCGCAAATGCAATTTGGAACAAATTACCAAGGAACGTAAAAAGTCAGCAAAATTATTCTTGAGAGAACTGACGAGCGAACTTTCCAAACCCCTAGCACACATCTTCCATTCGTCATTCGAATTAGGGAGGCTGCCATCCGAATGGAAGGCGACAAATATCTACCTGATATACAAGGGTCGGTCCGCACTAGTGCCAACAATTATCGGCCCGCTAACCTCACCTGCATTTGTTGTAAAATAATGGAAATCATGCTAAAGAAAGTAACAATGAAGTTCCTGGAGGAGAACCACTTACTCGCAGGTCTCAAGTACAGCTTCAGACAGAAGGACACTTGTCATCCAAGTTTATTGCTCTCGAACGAGTAGTGAACTCGCGCACTGGACGAAAATGCTGAAGTCGATGTCATCTACACGAATTTCAAGGATCCGTTCGACAGCGTCTCACACAAACGCCTAGTCCACAAACTATATGAAATTGGAGTAAGAGGAAAGCCGCTAATATGGATCGCTGATTTTTTTTTTCAGGGAAAGCACAATCCGTGCATGTGAATTCATCGAAGTCAACTCCTGCCTCCGTTCCATGTGGTGTTCCCAGGGCTCAGTCTTAGGGCCGTTGCTATTCCTAGTTTTCATTAACGACTGTGTCGACGACCTGGGATGCAGTGCAGTCATCTTTTCTGACAATGTTAAACTGTGGACAGCCATAAGATCTGACTCAGAGGGGTATGCGCTTCAAGAAATTCCGAACTGACTGGGCGGTTATTCAGCTCGTTGGCTCCTAAATTTTAGTGTGGACAAATGTGGTCTTGAGATTCCGCACCAGAAAGAACAGTAAGAGAGATGATTCCTTTCGATACCTCCCTAATGGGCAACCCCTTTCAAATGTTGAGGAAGAGAAAGGTCATAGCGTTCTAGAGACCTTCTCCCTTAAACCACTGTCACAGTGTCAAAGGGCAGCTAAACGCGCGATACAGGGGCTATTTGCGCTGAGGAGAGGATATATGCAGATCGAAAAGGAGCTGTTCGAAAAGACTTACGGGACATTCGTTCGACCTCACTTGAAGTATGACGTCCAGGCCTGGCGACCGTTGTTCAAGAGGGATTATCAACAACTGGAAAAGTACAGGTGACGACCACGATGAAGGTCACGAATCTTGATCATCTGCCTCACGAAACTAGACTGGCTGAATTAAACCTCCGTCCTCCGAATCGAAGATAACTGTGAGGCGATCTCATTCAAACCTCCCGGATTGTCAGGGACAGTGAGTGTGCCCTAGACTTTGACGACTTCTTCGAATTTGCCGAGAGGGACCGTCTGCGTGGTCACCTTTTGAAACCTCAGAGGAAGCTGGCCCAAATAGAAGTCTGAAGGGACGCCTTCTCGCAGAGGGTCATTGGAGCAGGCAACGGACTCCGTGACGCGGTGATTCTTTCCGAAACATTTAAGCCTTTTAAATGCAGACAAGACGTTTATTTGCTGAGAAACTACAGTACATATAATCACGACTGTGTGAAGGGCGGCAGCTTGCGCCTGGCTCACAAATACCGGTAACTTCTGAATTTTCAGAACTACCGATGTAACAGCTGTTTCCATCATTTTTTTCGAGTAGGAATGGGGAGCTGAAGGACGAAAGTCTCATCCCCGTAATAAATTGAATGACAACTTCAATACTTCGCGTTATTCGAAAACGCTTCTACACCTTATTTTTTCTTCCAAACGCAATTCGAAGATCGTGGTTTATCCATAGCTGGCGGTTGCTCGTTTTCGTTCATCTGAACGAACAACTTCGATTAAGGATTGTTTTAAGCAGCGAACTGAACGCGTTCCAGTATTTGTTAACTGTTTACCGCAATGTTTTTGCCCGGGACGTTGCTCAGATTTGCTTTCATATGCTGCAAACGTTTCTCTTTCCATATGTCAGTTTCTAACTGGTTAGACGAGTCAAGCTTAGGGAACATGGAATACTCGAAGGACATTGCAGTGTGATCACTAGCACCCATGGACGAGAGATTTTATAGACCTATCACACTCTCCTGATCTTGCATAAACATGAGTCGGGGCGATTTGAATTATGTTCTTCCATAACACGTATTTTCAGGAGTCCCATTCAGGAGAAGTCACTTTGCCCTGCCATTTAAGCAAATGACGACCGAATGTAAATGGTGGACCCAAAACAGTCCAATCTTGCTAGTTAATATTGGGAGCCTTAACGCAGCCAACGCTAAGAATATCCATGCTCAAACAGGTCTTATTTGGTTCCTTTCGGATAAAGGTCATTATGTTCGAGAATCTCGTTTAGGGGACAGTACACAGCTGAAGATTCCAGTGACCGCGCCTACTTAGTAGATATGGTTAATTATAAAATTCCACTTCCTCAGTCGTGGGATGTTGCTTGGAAATCGCGGCTAGATTACAGCTAACACAGACAACGACCCATCATTATCGGCCTTCTCTGTTTCTTCCAAACAGCGAACACCCTCTGTGAGATACTTCACTTCCCCGTTAGTTTAAGGAAGTCATGCTTCTGTGGATATGATGGAAAAAGACAGGCCAGAGGAAAGATCGCCTGATGTGCATTATCTTTTCTTCTCTCACTTTAACCATAATTCCCCTCTTCTGGCCTTTTCTCCAATTCTGTCCAGAACTCCCTTATATTGCGTCTTTCAATGGGTTCTTAATCCGGCTTAAGAAGCACCTTTTGGTTTTGTACACAGAATGTTGCTGATCCTGCCTGGACTACAAAGCAATGACAAAGTGCGTGAACTACTTAAATCTCCCTTTCGAACAAAAGAAAGACCTACTCTTGTGTTAAGCGCTGCGGACACTGCCTTTTATGCCAACGCTAGCCATACCTAGGGAAACAATGTGCGCATATGTCATTTTTTTTGAATTTTTGGTACTATTGAAATTCATTTGCTGACTGAACAACATACACACTTCGCAGATATGTCATTTCCTCCTTAGAATTATGTATCGTCTTCTCCATTTTAAGAGTTATGAAGGAAGTTTAAACAGACCGGAAAATTTTCGTTGTCTGTGGACGACAAAGTACCTGGAACAAGGTCGTAAGAAATCAAAAAATATTCGTGGACTACTTATTCTAACGACCTTTTCGGGTTAAAATTGATATTTCGTACGCCGAGGCTACCAGTTACTAGTCATCGACTCCCGTTGCTTGGGCTCCAGACTGGCGTTTGCTCTCTCTTCACTGCTGGTTCTTGTTCAAACCGATATCTTATTGATGCTCTCGCAACATCCATAAATCATCCTTTATTACTCCCCCTGTCCCTATACCATGCCCCTAGTAATTCCGTTTTCTTTGTTTCTGCACATGCATTTCTTTGCCCCAATCTCCTTTTTAAACGAGCCCATCAGTTGGCTTGTTAGCAATCGAAGAAAAACTGTGTGGGCATTATAATGTGAACAGAACCGATTCTTTATTTTGCTGTTCCTCCGAAATGTGAGCGATGGCTTTCAAAGAGCCGAGCTTCTTTCCGAGTTTTTCCAATGTGTTGACACCACGGAACCACCCCTCCAGTCCTGTTCTCTTCCACTGCCCGCCAACCAACCACTTATAAGCACAGTGTTTTTTACTCCGCAGTTAGTTTTAGAAGAGCTTAATAAGCTGGATCCGGCCAAGTCATCTGGACCGGATGAGATCGCAGGTGTACTCCTGCGTCAGCTAGCTGAAGAATTAGTAAAGCCAATTTCTGTAATCTTCCGGAAATCGCTGGAAGCTGGCAAACTACCTGACACATGGAAGTTGGCAAACGTCGTACCTATCCACGAGGGAGGATCACGGCTATGTCCCACCAACTACCGGCCGGTTACTTTGATATGCATTTGCTGCAAACTGATGGAAAAGTTAGTTAAAAAATCAATTACATCACTCAATACTTTCCGCTGTCACATCGCCTTAGTTCAAATTGACTTCTGCGAAAAGAGGTCCTGCCTCACAAACCTGCTTTCATCACTTGAACATTGGTCAAAGGCCATGGATAAAGGATATCCAGTTGATGTCATTTACTTCGACTTCAGCAAGGCGTTCGATTGCGTCCCACATAAGCGCCTTATTCAAAAGTTATCAGAAGTAGGGAAAAGAGGAAAGCTTTTGAACTGGATTCAAGGTTTCCTAAACGGACGGCGACAAAAAGTCACTGCGGGCGGCTACTGCTCAGAATGGGCACATGTTACGAGTGGAGTCCCACAGGGGTCAGTTCTTGGGCCGCTCCCATTCATTATCTATGTAAATGACCTAGTACGGGAAGTGAAATCGGAAATAGCGCTCTTTGCAGACGATCTTAAACTTTGGAGAGCGATAAAAGATGAAGGTGACGTCAAGATACTACAAGAGGACGTAGAGAATTTGCACGCATGGAGCGAGAAATGGCGCATGAAATTCAACGTTAAAAATGTGCAGTAATGCACGTAGTATCAGCGAGGCGAAGAACAAATGCACCCCCACGACAGTATCTCCTGGACAATTAACCACTTAAAACCGTAAATGTGCAAAAAGATCTCGGTGTATTCATTAAAGACGATCTAAGCGTCGCCATGCAGTGTTCTAAAGTCGCTGCGCGGGCAATGTCCGTTATGAGCGCGCTACGCAGAACGTTTATTTACTTGAATAAAGATGTCTTTGGCAAAGTATACGGGACATTTGTGCGGCCGCACCTGGAATATGCGGCACAGGCTTGGCGGCCGTGGCTTCGGAAGAATATAGATATCCTTGAAAGTGTATAACGGCGTGCTACAAAGGCTGTTCGTGACCTCAAAAACTTCACGTACGAGCAGCGCCGGATGGCCTTGAACCTCTATCCCCTCCACTACAGGCAGGACAGAGGTGACCTCATAGCAACGTTCCAGTTAGTAAAAGGGTTTAATCTGGATGTCGACTGGGGAACGTTTCTTGAAATGGCACCCAAGTCCAATCTCAGACGACATGATTACAGCTTAAAAGGGAACTGTGCCACACAAATCAACGTTCCTCCTTTTTCTCACAGAGGGTCATTCGGCAATGGAACTCTTTGCCGGAATTTGTTGTTAATTCCCCAACCGTGAGTGTGTTTAAGAGACACCTGGATACTCACCTGCTGAAAGGCAACCCGAACTGCCGAAGCCTGATCTAACGGATTACTGAAATGACTGTAAATATACTACTAACAAAATTTCGACAGATCCTATTTTGTGCGTCAGACTGAGCCCATATTGAAATTTTCACAGTCCGAATGCGGTGAACAAAGTTTTTCGCAATTATTTCGCGAATAAAATACCCCTTGCGCCTTTATGTTGCACTATTAGATTTATGAATTCTCCTTACTAAAACTGCAAGCAAAAGTTTTGCAATTTAACTATTTTCCCTTATATCTGTACCCTGGAAATGGAGTTTTCAGGGCTTCTGTCGTTTACTCCAAATATACTGACTGACTAATACTGGAAATGCGGGTCTTAAAATGGTTTTTCCAAATTTAAGATCTGCTTCACTTTACAGTTTTTATTCTAACCAAGGTGTTCCATGTATAGTTTACCCCTTCGTCCCGGAATCCTTGCTTTTATTGACAACGATATTCTTCACAGCCTTTAAAACCCCCTCCTCGGTTAATCCATAACCGAGCTGGTAAGGTCAGAGTTTGTCCTTCTAAATGCAACCTAACTGGTGGGCTCATCGACAAGCGGATAACTGATGGTTGTCTGCGCTGCGCCTAGTGGTTATATTTGGTTCTTCTTTTTTATGTATTTTTCTGTTTTATGACACACATATGCTGCAAACCGTGGGACCGCTGAGTAACACACTCCCTCGTTCTCATACCCTGAGTTGTTGTTTTACTTTCGAAATACCCAGAGCACATACATGTCATATACCCTATGAGACAGCTAAAAATTCAGAGGGTCCCAACGCGTTGGGGATTCTACACTGGACTTTTACTACCACTCAAGTATTTTACCTCATTGAATGCTATTTCAATACTTGCCATGAACGGCTATCGTCCTGTGTAATCAGTATTTTCTATGACGTTTTAATGGATTGACCTTTTCTCGGTCCTTTGCATCGATACTTCGATTTGCCAACGTCATGCGAGGCCGTCAGGCACCATCTACGCGCGAGAGGGGGGGGGGCAGTTTTAGCGAGTGATATGCACTCTTATAAGCTGTTGGTCGGTCTCGTCGTATTTTTCTCGGAGAAGTCCGTCGAGAGTGTCGATGGCCAGGTCAGGTGGGATAGAAGTGAACAGTGAGACCACGTCAAAGGACATCATCACCTCGTCTGCCTCCACTCTACGATGTCGGATGCGAGTCAAAAACTCTTCAGCTGACTTCACCGTCCACTCCGAGTCCTTGATGAGGAAATACAGTCGCTGGTATAGCCACTTTGACAGTCCAAAGGTTGGGGTGCCACGCAGAGAGACGATTGGGCGGAGGGGTACTCCTGGCTTGTGTATCTTGGGCAGGCCGTGGAAGCGTGCCATCGCGGTGTCAGTGGCTTTCGCGGACAGGGCCTCTCTTCTCGTGAGGGCGTTCGTTTTCTTTAACCTCCCTACCGTCTTGTTTATGCTGTTCACAAGCTTTTTGAACTCGCTGGCATTCGAAAGCGCATAAGATTCCGTGTCCATCAACAAGTTCTCCGGTTTAGTCCAATATTCGGTCTTATCCATGACGACCGTCGAGCGCCCCTTGTCAGCAGGCAGGGTGACGATATTCTTAATTCTTCGTATGTTGAAAAGTTCTCGTTCTTCAGCTTCGGAAATCATCATTTGGGGTTTGTGCTGGAGAAGCAAGGACGACACCTGTTGCCGCATGGCGTGTTTGCGTTCTTCATCTGACTCGCACTTCTGGAGCGCTGATTCGAAGGATGCGATGAAGTTTTCTGGTCGAGCATCTCTTGTGCTTAACTTGGTGTCAGAGGACAAAACCGCTAGCTGTTGTTGCGTGAGACGATGCGAGGATAGGTTGTGAACCAGGATCCCATCAGAGGAGGGCTGTTTCGGCGGACATAATTTACTGAATTTCTCTGACAGTTGACCATCGCGTAGCTTTCGGTGACGCTGTGCTCCATTGAGGATTGCCGCCCTCAAGGATTCCAGCTCGGGCGCGGTCAGAGTCGACTGGCCCTATTTGAAGCCAACAGTTACCCAAAGTCGTTCATACGCAAGTGTTTCAGGAAGTCCCTCTCTGGGCGGTCGAACGAAGAGAAACCAAAGCTCTGGCTCTCGATCCCCTATGTGAAGAATGTTTCAGAGGCGACTTCAAGAATTCTGAAACCTTTTGGAATCGGTGTGGCCCATAAACCAGCATCAACAATCAGACAGCAGTTAATGAGGCCCAAAGACCCGCTGCCGGTGACAGAATAATCAGCGGTGGTTTACAGCATACCATGCCAAGATTGTGATGCAAGGTATGTTGGTGAAACGGGGAAACGCCTCGGCACAAGATTGCATGAGCATCAGCTTGCAATTAACCGCAAGGATAAGTTGTCGTTGGTGTATGGCCACACGCTGGAACGGAACCACAATTTCGCTTTCGAGAAAACGCGGGTGGTCGGTCGAGCCAATGACAAAATGGCCAGACTGATGCTGGAAAGTTGGTCCTCAACTGGCACCCTCAACCGGGCCATAGACCTACATCCCGCCTATCAGGCGCTTCGCGCGAGGCTCGAGTCGATCCAGGCAAGGCCTATGGCACGGATTAAAGGAATCACACGGGGTCGACTACCGACGCTGGCGGAGAGGGAAGGCGCTGACCGAAAGTCACGTGACCGGCGTGGCACGCTATCTCACGGACGTACTGGCGAGGGCGGAAAGACCATGCCTGAGGAGCGAAAATCGATCAGCCCGCCGTCTGACGAGGGGGAGGCCAACGAGCACGCCGACGCAGCGGCAACCACGTCAGGCATGAGGGAGACACAAGGCACGCCAGTCCGCCAATGGCTGGGATCAGAGGCCACAATCGGCCAACGGAAAACAGGCTAACCAACGTGCGTGCGCCGGGCACGGTTATAATACGAGGCAGGCGACAAGGCTGAACAAATCAAGGCCAGCAGGAAACGCCAGCGACCGACTCTGATGATGGAAACGAGAGTGTTTCCGAAACGTCAGTTTGAATATACTCTAGTCCATGAAATCACCTTCTCTTCTTCATCTTCCTTGGGGGATGACAAATACGATATATATATATATATATCTGGACCTCGAATCTTCACGCATATTGATATATATATGGGTTATGATTGGCTAGATGAAAGCACAGTAGGTCACAGTAGACCAGTTAGTATGATAGGGCAGGCAGACCACTGACGTGTGAGGGGGGCTTCCGAGGTCAAGGTAGGTCCCTGAGTGAGGGGGGTGGAGAATGGATTGGAGGCGGAACAAATGCGGCACACTGTGATAGAGGATGAGGGTGGGTGGTGAATCAGTTGGACTGCGGGCGGCTGTATTCGCGGTCCTCGGTGCGTGATTAGGGCAGGGGGCAGTCAGTCGTGAACGTAGACCCTCCTAATGGGCATCTATGTCAACGTGGCGGTTGATACTACCCGCATTGGAGTACCAAGCCTCGAAAAATTCCCTCGCTCGCTTTGTGATAGCCACGGTGACGACTTCAGTGCCATCCCAATTTAATCGTTGGTCGTACTCGAGTGCATGGGTAAAAACGAGGGACGGAGGGTCTCGCCGACGGATAGCTACTTTGTGTTCATTGCTACCGGTGCCTAGGCGTCGACTCGTATGGCCAACATACACGCAAGAGCAGTTAGCGCACGGAATGCGATAAATTACATTCGTTTGTTGCTCTTTAGGGATGGGATCCTTCACTCGAGATAGTGCTGCGCGTAGTGAAGCTGCCGGTTTGTGGGCAACGTGAATACCCGAGCGAGTGAACTGCCGGCGATTATTTCAGAAGTTCTACGCAAACCGGCAACTTCACTACGCGCAGCACTATCTCGAGTGAAGGATCCCATCCCCAAGGAGCAACACCACCCACCCTCCCCCTCCATCACAATGTGCCGTAGTTGTTCCGCCTCCTCTCCCTTCCCCACCCCCCTCACTCAGGGACCTACCTTGACTTCGGGAGCGCCTCTCACACGCCAGTGGTCTGCCTGTCCTATCATACTAACTGGTCTACTGTGACAACCTAACTTTCTCCCTTGTTTTCATTTCGTCTGACGACGGGTTGGTGTCACCAGCTCGAACATTCACGAGTACAACTGGATTTTCCGAAGAACCTCTTTTATATTTCATTTTATCAACACGGAATGCATATATTGTGAATGTACATTGACACCTGTTATTCGAGTCAAACCCATATAATATAGACAAACACAAGTCAGGGGTGAAAGTGAATTAAATTTAAATAGAATTCCTGGAATACTGTCTCATCAAGCACTTTTTTGAAGGCGTCCTAGGTGGACCTTACCACTTCTCGAGGAGAGCTTACAAAGCACCTGTTAAGAAGAAGTAACTGACATAACCAAGTCCCATCAAGGGCAGAAAACAAAAAAGGACGGCAAAAGTAAAGCTCTTAGATGAGCTTCCGGTGGCGTGAAGCGTGACTTCGAAAAGAACACCTCGCCAAAGATTTTGGACTTTACCCTCATACGTCCGTTTTTCCTGCTTATTAACGAGACATCCTGCTTGCTCAAACAAAGCAAAGTAAAACTGAAGAAGAGAAAGGGATATAAGCGCCGAAGCCACTGAAACAATCGTGATAAATAGATGCCGTCTCAGAATAATTACAAAGAAGGAATATGTTAGCAGCACGCAACCGACCTGAAGCAAAAGATTGGCTGATTCCATTAGTGGAGTTCCTCGAAAAGCCCTCTGTTGACATTCCCCGTAAAGTTCGTCTGCAACTTTCAGTTTTGACTGGATTATTGCAAAGCTGCTGGAGGTACGCTTGGCTGATAGTAGTCTGTCCATAGTTGTACTGCTCTCGCATTTCCAGTAGCCGACTGAAATCGTTCTCTGTAAGGTTAAATTAGTCACCAGACGTTTTTTAAGATGTATATTAGACAGAGAGAGAATGGTTATTTAAGTAAACCGACGAATGTCTATTTGCATTTACAAACCGTCACTGCACTTATTCTGATTACACAACACACGCAAACCGATGCCGCTTTCGCAATCAGTGGCGATGCTAATGGGTTTGCCTTAAGTGGAATTCTTCTACAGTATGTTGCGTAGGGCCCCGACTGTCCAATTGGCCTAACATACAAACTTTCTAAATCTGTTACAAAAATACTGTGCTTCTTGCCCTGAACCGCCGGAATGGATAACATTCGCCAAGCAGTTTTAGCCCTATCATGCCAACAGATGTCGCTATTAATCACTCACATCATGAAGCGCTCCACTGAAAGTTAAACATGAAGGATGTTAAGGATTAGCCGATAGTATGACAAGAGATATTGCAAACATGCTACTTTGCATGCCAATACCTATCAGGCACAAAACACATTATTGAGGATGTACCAACTCCTAGTCTTGGCATGTCTTCAACGTATATCACTCTTGAAAATAATACCTATAAGGTACTGACATCGTTAGACCGTGACCATACTCACCTACCAGCAACCGCTATATTCTGTTGTCCGCTTTATCTCGAGATGGACAGAGGTCGTTGCCGTATGCAGGCAGGACGCCGATTTCATTACAACCTCACTGCTCTAAGTATGGATTCGTCGGTTTGGAGCCCCGTCAATTTACATGTCGGCTTTAAAGCAAATTTTAAATGCAGTATACTGATGGACTTTGGCGGCCTTCTCCTAACTAACTGGAAACGGGCAGCATTGGCGCGAACCGGAAACAATAACCAGACAGACCATACTAACCCTAGTTCGTCCAGCCTCATGTAAGCTTTTTCAGGACACCACAGTCCCCATAATTCAGACATCCCTCTGCCGTATTTTCTGATGGTCTATAAGGCAAACACGTATGTTTCCACAGGCCTCGCTTCATTTGTTATGTCAAATGGACACCGCTTTCGTATGCTTTGACTCGAAACTCGCCGCTTTGACACTTACCATTTAGCGGCATGTAACTACGCTTTTAAACACAAGAAGTTCCATGCCTCACATATTTTGGGGAGAGTCTATCTAAGAGATATTTGTGGTTGTGAAATAGACTATCTCGACCGGCTTCACATGGGACACCCTATAACTACGGTTACCCGATACTATTCTACAGATCGGTACCACCTATAGACACACGATGACAGTGCTTTTGTTTCATGATGGGACCCTTCTTTGTTATTGATATTATTCTCCCCCACTACCTATATTATCCGTGATTCCACAATGCCTTAATGTCCAAGTTAACACCAACTTACTACAAATGTCTGTGGAGGTGGTAAATTACTCAACGCTACGACCTATTCTGTTCGTATCCTCCCGCCTCCTCTTGTTCGCAATCCTCAACCGAAGTACACATCAATAGAACCGTCAAATCCTATCCCTGCTGTCCAAGTGAAATGATCTTCATCTGAATGAAGTATTTTTAATGACATTGAAAATAACAGTTTTCCCTTGTGATCAAAATGCTAAAATTGTGCCCGTCTATTGTACTGGCAGCATTGAGTCTTTCGGATTAGCCTCAAGTAGATATTCGGAACGCTGTCTCTTCAGACAGACACAACGGATTAGACGATATACAATCATAGACAAAGAACGCGATTGAATAGTTCTATGGTGGTAAATTTGCGCACATTTTAATTTCAGATCCAAGTGAAATGACAGATGTTAATTTTTTTCAATTGTCCTTCAGAAATTGCCTAAGACTGACTAATATCAGCCGCGACTACAAAATAAAACAGACACTTAAATTCAACATCGCTGGAGGAACATCACAACAGCAAAGGCGGAGGCGTCGCCAGAAAAAAAGAAAAGTCCGGCTGGATTTACATCTGGACATAAGGTTTTACGAAGGGCATGGAAATGTCAGCTGCCGTTTTAGTGTCTAGCGCTCCTGAAAGTCTACTCAGGAGGAATGGGCGTATGCCACACTTACGTTGAATATCACCAGCGCTCTGATGGTATAGACAATATTTTGCAGAATGCGGGAAGTATCACAGAGTATAAATTGAAATCCCTTTTAGAAATATTTCTGTGAAGTTCGATTGGACACATAATTTACGCTTTTTATTGTTGAGGAAACTGGTCCTTTTTGAAACGTTCCCCGTTGTTTTATCTAAAACCCTTAAGCGTCTTCGATAATAAAGGGAAGTAGTCGATGCAAATGTCTTATGTATGAAGTAGTCAGGTTACATCTGTTACAATCATGATGTCACAGGCCAACCAACGATTCCATACTAGGACTCATGGAGTGCAAACTTAAGTGCTTCAGTAGATAGGTGATCTTTAGTTAATTTATGATTGTCTAAGCTTCGAAAGTGGACTTAGAGCGTTTATCCACATGTTTCTAACGCAAACTAATTTCAAGTAGAGTGATTAAGTATAAAATCTGAAAACTTGCATCGCTTATGCCGCTTACTTACAATGGCCGTGTAATTAACCGGCTGTGAAATCATATAGCCCAGTCGTTTGTGTTCAAAAGCCTTCAGTCTGAACTGAATGTCGACCATTGTGTCTTCGAGAAGAGCATCTGCCAGTATGAGCATTCCAATGACGTACAGACCTCCAAAAGCAGCAAGAAAAAGCTTTCCCTGGCTATCCACCGACAGCCACCATCCGGGCGTAAATATTAACACAGAGTCGACTTTCTCATGGTCTGCCATCTAGTCGTCACGAAAGCGTCTTGGCAAGTGTTTACACGACTGTGCGTCCCGTACAAAAACGTGTTTATTGATTTTTTTCTATTTAGCTTAAGAGGGCATGGAAACCAATGCCGACGGCGGGGCTGCTTTACGACGGGGCATGAAGAAGCAGGGTATGTTCATTCTGATGACAGACCAGCAGATTAGAACGAGCCTTATTAAAGTGTGTATGCGGTGCTAAGTTGTGACAGACCTTGAGTGAGACTGACAATGGGCGTGAGGACGCGAAATTTCAGTGGTCCGGACGGAATTAAATAAATGCATAGATGATTTTTATTAAAGACCCGTCGGTGTCCGATCAAGGAAAGTAAAAATAAATTTCCATATGAATTTTAGACGAGGTAGATAGAGTCTTTACAAAGTGCAACTCATGGTTTCTGAATTTGTAGTCCGTTAAGAAAAATGATGAGCGGGAAGTGAAACAAACTCCACTTAAACATTTGAAAATGATAGGATTAACTTTACAGGAGAAGAAAAACCGTCGATCATAATAACACAAAAATGCGGGCAGGAATGGCCTGCATGTAGCGGTATATAACAAATTATAATCGGACATCGCCAGGGCAGAAATAAATGTCAGCCTTGAGGGGTGCGTGCGCGGGTCGAAAAGGACTGGTCTGAATGTGGTATTGTATACGGGATTCAGAACGGACATCGTCAGGGTAGAATTTATACGCCAAATGAGACTTTTCGCGTCAAAGTGGCCAGACGAGAGGAACCCACACGCGATTGACCACAGCGCGCTTCGAGCCCAGCCGAGGGGACTGACTGTTGTAACGAAAGCCATTTACAACGTGCACACCAATATGATCGAAATTTTTTGTCTGAGGGAAGAGCTGGGGGAACATCATTTCTGTTGTGGTCACGAAAACCAGGCTGAGAAAATAGGAATAACCTATGAGAGACTGAAAAAGGCGAAATCGCGTGCGGAGGAGAAAGCAAGAGCGGAAAAGCCAGTTTTCAGTTTATTTCAGTTTATTTGATAAAAATAATAGGCAAAGCCTTTGAAAACCCTATTGATTACATGTCAGCTCGTTAGAAATAACTGTACACGGATAAACAATATTCGCTATTAATACAGTACTTGATTCATTTGAGTAGCATTGTCT
>CACRXP010000231.1:91190-134258 GCA_902702965.1 Spirometra erinaceieuropaei
AACCGATGCAAAGGTGCCAACTCCTGAGGCTGCTCGCACCAGTGGCCGTTGTCTAGAAATCTATTACACCAACTGTCAGAGTCTTCTCAACAAGCTAGATGAACTCAGATTACTAGTCTCTGAACAGAAGCCACACATAATTGTCCTAACAGAGACATGGTTGACTGAGGAAATAAGTAGTAGCGAAGTCAGTATTGAAGGCCACCAACTGTTCCGCTGTGACAGATTTCAGCGTAGAGGAGGAGGCACAGCGATTTATGTGTCAAATGAACTTCCGTACTGTCAACGAGAAATATCCGATGGTGCACCCCGAAATTTTGATATAATTTCATGCAATTACCGACACTGAACCTCTGTGTTGTCTATCGGCCTCCTAGCTCGAATGAAATCGCTGATATGGAATTACTTAGTCACTGGAGTTGTTATGTAAGCAGGATAACTTACTACTTCTGGGTGACTTCAACGCTCCAGGAATAGACTGGAACATCCCCCTAACAAACGCCCCGTCCACGTCATTTGACCACAATCTACTACAACTCTCCCTGAATGAGTACCTCATTCAACACATAAAATTCGGAACGAGACTGAGAGAAGGACAGCGATCTAACTGTTTAGATCTTGTTTTCAGTAAAGAAGAAAGAGTCATAAGGAAAGTGAATCCACAACCTCCACTCGGTTTAAGCGATCATATTGTTTTTACCTGCGTGTGCTCTCTCCTATCGAACCAACAACCAAAAATCAAGAGGCGCAGAAATGTTTGGAAGGGTGTCTTTAACGCAATGAGACGCACTCTTTTGGAGGAAACCTGGTTAGTCAACGCGGAAGGTTCAGAAGAATGCTGGCAGCACTTTCGCGGCATTATAGAGTGTCTAACTGACTCCCATTGTCCAATAAAAATGACAAGACCATGTTCGCGACCGCCGTGGGTCAATCCGACGACAAAAAGGACCATGAAGAAGAAACAGAGGCTCTGGAAAAAGTATTTGTAACTTCGAGATCCAAGGTCATTCGCCGAATATAAGGATCAGCGCAATAAATGCCGCAAACAAATACGGGTTGCCAGAACTTTTTTCGAGCGCCGACTGATAGCGGAATCCAGTACATGTCCCAAGAAGTTTTACGGGTACATGCGCAGTAGGAGGAAACATAGGGACGAAATTACGTGTCTAAACGATAGCTTCGGAAACTTATTAGTTGAAGGGCCACCGAACGTGCGATTACTGTCTTAGTTTTTTCAATCGGTTTTTGCGGAGAAGTCCTTAGAAGACAAGGAGCAGTTTGAAATGGACCGAGACAGCCGCGAGCTTCAAATGCGCCAAGATACTGCTGTCATTGAAACTGTCGCCTTTTCCGTCGAAGAAGTCAGACATTTCCTTAGTCAAATAAAACCTGATAAGTCTCCCGGACCCGACGGAATTCCCAGACTAATACTTAAGGAACTATCAATGGAGCTATCAAGACCTCCTTCGACTCTCTTTGAGCTGTCAACGAGAACAGGACGGCTACCATCACAGTGGAAGACAGCTAACCTCGTTCCCTTACATAAGGGAGGTAG
Organism: Spirometra erinaceieuropaei; assembly: GCA_902702965.1. Lineage (NCBI taxonomy): Eukaryota > Metazoa > Platyhelminthes > Cestoda > Diphyllobothriidea > Diphyllobothriidae > Spirometra > Spirometra erinaceieuropaei. The sequence continues at coordinate 92,746 of CACRXP010000231.1, forward strand.
CAGGATGATAGCAAGCAGCTTCAGACCTGTTAGTTTAACTTGCCTCCCATGCAAAACGATGGAAGCTCTAGTAAAGAGCGCTATACAGCAATTATGTGAAGAAAATAACATCTTGCAGGATTTTCAACATGTTTTCCGGAGAGGACGCTCCTGTCTCTCAAATCTGCTAACTTGTCTGGAGATCAGGACCAGGGCTCTAGAAGAGGGTTTTGAGGTAGATGACGTGTAAATCGATTTCCGCAAAGCTTTTGATACTGTCCCGCACCAACGCCGTCTTCACAAATTGAGCGCCATCGGCATCCGGGGAGATCTTCTGAACTGGATTAGGGCGCTTCTGGTTGGTCGGAGACAACGCGTCTGTATTGGAGATGATATGTCAGAATGGGTGAACGTGACCAGTGGTGTGCCGCAAGGCCCAGTTCTGGGACCATTGCTCTTTATCCTTCATGTTAATGACAGCCTTCAGGAACTCGACTGCGGCAAAATAATGTTTGCACACGACGTTAAGCTCTGGCAAGTCATTAAGGGTGCGAATGATCAGAGATCTCTTCAAGATAATCTGCACCGACTGCAAGCGTGGTCGAAGAAATGGCTTCTAGATTTCAATGTGGAGAAGTGTGCCGTCCTTCATTTGCGTCCAACTAACTCTCATTCAAATGAGAGCCTGAGGACATATCACCTGAAAGATATAATGCTCCCCACAGAATCTTCACAGAAGGATCTCGGGGTTTGGATACAGAACAACCTGAAACCAACACTGCAGTGCCACAAGGCTGCAAAAAACGCCATGGGAGTGCTACATACAATCAAAAGGGCGTTCGTAACCTTTGACCAAGACCTTTTTGGGAAAGTTTACGGCATCTTTGTCCGACCCCACCTAGAGTATGGCGTACAATCGTGGCGGCCATGGCTAGTAAAGGACCAAGCATGCCTCTAACGGGAACAACGTCGTGCAACAAATCTGGTAAACGGTCTAAAAAGCCAATCCTGCACAGACAGACTGAATTGCCTTAATGTATTCCCTCCGTGTTACAGGCAGCAAAGAGGTGATCTCATCCTCGTCTACAAGATAATACATGGCCTTGAGCATGGACTAAAATTTGAGGACATGTTTCAGTGGCACCTTTCACCCAATCTTCGTGGTCACTCGATGAAGTTACGGACAACAATGTCCAGGCTGAATCTACGTTCTGAATTTTTCACGCAGAGGGTAGTGCAGAAATGGAACGATCTCCCTCAGTCAGTCGTGGAGGCTACGTCTCTGCAACTCTTCCAGAAACGCTTGGATGATTGATTGTGTCCCCTGTTTTCCCTTGACAGTCTGAATCAGAACTAAGACCCCACGTCCCCACAAATATTTTATCTAAGACAATGCTATTCAAATGAATTAAGTACTGTATTAATAGCGAATATTGTTTGTTCGTGTACAGTTATTTCTAACGAGCTGACATGTAATCAATAGGGTTTTCAAAGGCTTTGCCTATTATCCTTATCAAATAAACTGAAATGCTTTTGAGACTTACTGATCTGAAACTATTTGGGACTGTTCTCTTGCCGCCTTTATATAGGCAGAACCCCGGCCTCCATCGAAGTTCTGAAGACCTTGGATGGCGGAGAGGCCAGTTGGTGCGCGAGTTCATTCAGGACTTTTGCCTGCACGCCGTCCGGACCAGGGGATTTAGTGGGCTGTAGTTGACTCGAAGTTTCCCTTACCGTGTCTTTTGTGAATGCCATCGTTCTAGTTGTATTTCTTGATTTGAAAGTCAGGGAGTAAACTGTTTCCTCAAAAGACGGCTCCTCGGTATACACAGACGTGAAGAATTCGGACAACAGTTTCGCCTTGTCTGAATTGTCAAACAACGTATTTCCCTGGCGATCTCTTAGACAGGGAAAGCAGTCCAGGTTGCGTTTTACTTTATTCGCGTATCCTAATGATTTTCTGGAATTTTGCGGTTTATTTGACTCAAATTTTGTGCGTTCTCTCCTCAAAAGATTCTGACCTATATTTCTGTGTTTTTTGAGGTCAGCGAAATGCTCTGGTTGTTGACATCTGGCGTACTATTCCCAAAGTCTCCTTTTCAATCTAAGGTTCTTTTTTTATTTCTGACGTCACTCACTCTGGTCAGGAAGTGAGCGGTTTCCTCTTAAGTGTGCAACAGCTCTCTACCAAGTGTTGCATTATGTTCTTGAAGAAAGGCCAATCGCTTACTGGGTCAGGTGCTTGTGCAGTATTCCAGTTCGCCTTCTGTAGCAGATTTTTCATTCGGGGATAATCCTCTTTGCATTTGTTTCCTCGGCAGCTGGATGTTCGGGTACAGAAAAATGACTATACTCCCGAACAAGAACGCAGTGGACACTTCGACCAAGGGGCGTGTGCGATTTCAAACCGAGGATGCAACTATCACCCCTAGTTATTATGAGGCCCAAACAACTTGACTGCTGTCCATCTCAGAATCCAGTGTCCCTTTTAACGTTTTTGGTAAGGAACTCATCAGTGAGCAATGCAACAATTTTCTGTTCGAAGAAGTTATCTGATCGTGCGCAATGCATCAAAGTCCATTCGATGTGTGCACAGTTGAAATGGCCAAGCAGCATTAAGTGCTTGCTTTGACAAATTTTTTTTATCTCCGTGATGAGTGCATCATCCGCATCCGTCCGCTTGCCTGGCGGTCTGTAAACCAGGGTTACATGGAGGCTTGGAGGGTTTGGCATTTCAAGTAACAACTGAGTATTCTACAATCCAAGTTCCTGCATGCGGATGTACAGAGAGAAATGTAGTTGATCCGGAACCATATCTTGAAGTACGTCCACCGTGATCGAGTGAGGTGTCGAGTAACTATTATTAACCATGACTTTTTCTTAGCGGTTGGACAGGTCAGACCAGAGGATGTCAACTAGAGGAGGCCGTATGACGGGGGCTTCCAATTTCACCAACAGACGTCTCTGTGGCACCTTGTTAAAGGCTTTGTTTAGATCGAAGTATATAACTACCACTGACTGCTGCTCATTACGAAACGAAGTGATTAGATTAAGAAGGGCTTAATGGCACATTTCGGAGGATATTTTAGGTAAAAACTCATTTTGATTAGAGGTCAGAATTTGGTTTGATGGACAGAAATGAAGAATTTAATTGAAAATTATCTTTTCAAAGAGTTTTGCTAGAAACAAGGTTTTGTGCACGCCCAGATGGTTGTTAACATCGGACTCAGATTCAGACTTGAAGACCAGAATGATAGTTCTCGTTCTGTATGTTTCCGGAAAAAAATATGCTTTAAATATAGACCGAGGACAAATGACAAAGTAATATGGAAACATTGGATGCCTGTTTAATAACCGCACATGTAATTCCGTCTGTTCCCGAGCAGCGTGAGTTTTTCAGACGATTTATGTGTTTTTTTCGTTAGATCTGAGGAGAAATCGATTGTAGTCAGTGTCCTATCTGAAGGTGAACGAAAGAATAGGAGTGATTCAGACTCAGCAGTAATATGTTTTGTAAAGAGAGCACTAAACAACTCCGCCTTGTCAATGTCATCGATGAGGAAGACTTTGTTATCGTTAAACAAGGGTTGAATTTCGTGACCACTCTTATAGGAGGAATGATGCCAGAAGATTCTAAAAACAAAATTGAGAGGGCTTGAATCACCGAGAGCAGGTAATTCTCTTTGCCTGCCATGCGTTTTGCGCAGCCTCGATGCCATTTCGAACATTTCTGTAATTCTTATCTGAACGAATAAAGAACTGATATAAAAGTCATGCAGCTGCATCTCAAATGTTTTTAGTTTGCTATTAAGAAAGTGGAGAAAAGGTGGACACGAAGAGTTACACTTGGAATATCTACGAAGCACGTATTCCAAGATATATTTGGAAGCACTGAACATGACGTCATATGTACTCATCATATCATTACACCCTTCAGCATTGCCTTACAGAATCCACACAACTATCAGCTTACTTCTCTTGAAAGTCTCCCACTAACTGAGACGCTTTATAATATGATGGTCTCCCCCAATCATTCATGCAGGCGACGTCTCTACATCTCTTCAAAAAACGCTTGGATAATAAGTTGTGTCCCCTCTTTTCCCTTGACTTTCTGAACCTGAGCTTAATACCCCGTGAACCGCGGAAATTTTGTATATCCTTACAGCGCTGCTTAAATCTTTCAGGTACTATTTTAACATTGACGATTTCCGTTATCTGTGTACAGTTGTAAATAACATTCTGACGTGTGATAAACAGGCTTTTAAAAGGCCTCGCCTATCATCCTAATCAGGTAAAACAATCAGAGTTTATAATAAGTGGCCGAATCCCTTAAAAACTCAAGTTAGATATCCGCGGTCTGAATAAATCACAGTTAAGATGCAAATATGTTAAAGACAATTTTCCTTCAGAAACACATAAGACTGCCAATGACATTAGGACACATAAAGTATTGTGAATTCGTGAAATAACAACGGACAACGAATTGACTGCATCGCACTGAGAATGTTTGGCAGCAGGTCATAGTCCGCGTAGACAAAATGGTTATTGGAATCAAGGTAGTATTAGTTATAACAACGCACCCTTAAATAGGAGCTGACAAGTTCTGACTTTCCGTTAACAGGTAAATACTCAAATAGTCCTTAAACACACTGACGATGAAGGACTGCATGACATTCGTAAGTAAATAATTTCAATAAAGAATGACTCCCCACGGAAAAAAGAGAGAGCGCTGATTGGTTCGCCACAGTCCCTTTTTAAGTCGGCAATCGTGTCCTCTGAGGTCTATCTTCGGTCTGATCTTGAAAAGACTTTCCTTGTCCCCTCGGCAACTGAAATGTTAGTCTAAGACCATTCCTGACATGTTTATAGTGAAGAAGGTAGAAGTTTAGGGGAGTCAAACGCTGTTCGTACGTCAGACTACTCAGTTGAATAACAATCTTTATTGCATGTTGTTTTTTCCACCCTTAAGAATTCCTATGTATTTGCAAACCCACGGTCGCCAAGTCCGGATGCGGCCCCTTTGATGCTTCATGCACCTTACCGAAAATATCTACATCGTTGTTTACAAACATTCTGCGCATCGCATTCACAGCTGACATTGTCCACTATGCGACCTCAAGGCACTGCACAGTGGGGCTTAAATAGCCTTTAACTGACATCTCAAGATCATTTGCACAGTTGCGGCCTTAACTGGTTAATTTTTAAAGAAATGCTGTCGCGAAGGTACATTGTTCTCTCATCTTTTCGGTATAATTTAGTATATATTAGGGAGATATGCAGAGCCTTTGAAGAACTTATTCGGGTTCCAAATCCTTTCTGTAGTTAGACCTTAGTCTGATGAATTGATATTTGTTGAAATTGACGTGGAGAAACCATTAATCACACCACTGTTGCAGTCGATCTAAGTTTTTTTTACGAGTTTAGCGCGTCCCCTGGCTTCCCAGTCGAACTCCACATCTTCAAATCATCAGCGAACATTACCTTCTCGCAGGCCAGATTGTCTAGGCTATTGTTCACATATATCAAGAGCAGAATGGGACGCGGGACGCTCCCTGTGGAACACCGCGGTCAGCGATTTCCCACTCCGATTTGGCATCACTAATGCACACACACCGACAACGGCCTGTAATGAAGTCGGTTAACCGCTTGAAAAGGTTGGCATTCACACCCATATGGCGCAGTTTATGTATGAGCCGTCTGTGTGGCACCCTGTCAAAGACTTTGCTGGATTCGGTGTAGACTGCATCTGCTGACACGCCCATCTCTAGGGATTTCGTCCAGCTTTCTATGGATATGAGCAGGTTAGTAGAACACAATCAACCATCTCTAAGTTCATGTTGATGTTCACTAAAAAAACTGTTCTCCTCAATATGTTTAATTAGCTCCCTTTTTACTATTTTCTCCATTATTTTGCAACAAGTGTTTGTGAGACTCACTGGTCTGAAGCTATTTGTCAAGGTTCTTTCTTCCCTTTGTATATGGGACTGATGTTGGCTAGCTTCCAGTCTGTAGACAGTCCCTGATTTCCTGGGATTTTCGAAGATCTTGGAGAGTGGGGAGGCCAGTGAGTCTGCGAGTTCACAGAGAGCATGTGCGGATGTACCCTCCGGACCAGGCAATTTAGTGGGCTGCAGCCGTCTGTGAGTCTTCCTTACTGCGTCCGTTCTGAGCGTCACTGTGTTAACTGTATTTCTAGATGGGTCAGTTTGCCGATGTACTTCCTCGTCAGAAGATAGCCCCTCAGTATACACGGACAGGAAAAATTGATAGGAGCGGTCCAACAACTGATCATTGTGAGAATTCATCTTCAACAGGCGCCTGTTCAGATGAGTAGCCACAGACGTAACTTTAGTCTGCGACCATTTGCGAAATCTTGAATGCAATTCAAGAAGGTTCCTCTTATCCCAAGGCCTGGCATTATTTGAATGGGCCGTCTGGTGAAACGCAATCAAAGGCCTTGATGAAGTCGAACAAAATGACATTCACTGGCTGTTCTTCATCTACTGACTTTGACTCATAGTCAACTAATAGAAAGAGTCTTGTTAGTCAGGACCTCTATTAGCAGGAACCATGGTGAACTGAGCTGATTTGATAGCGGAGTGCATCAAACGATATAAATGACTTTTCTGGCTATTCTCCCAATAAGCTTATAATAGGTGCATGCTAGGACGACCGGCCGGTCTTTAAGTCAGTTTATTAAGCGAATGAGGCTTTCGCCCTTGAGCTCCCTATTCATATAAATAAACAGAAATAAAATCATCAGTTACATCAGCAAATGTGGAAAGTTAAAAAGTTAGCGGTAAGTGTGAGCCAGGCGCAAACTGCCGCCGCTAAAACAATCATTATTATATGCACAGTAGTTTCTCAACAAATGAGCATCTAGTCTGCACTTAAAGGATTTGACACTTTCGGAAAGAACCACGGCATGAGGGAGCCCGTTCCATGGCCCAAAGACCCTGTGAGAGAAGGCGTTCCGTCGGACGTCCGAATGAGCCAGTTTCCTCTGCAGTTTGAAGAGATGACCACGCAGACGGTCAATCCCAGCCAATTCGAAGAATTCATCAAAGTCTAGGGCACACTCACGGCCTCTGACAATCCTGTAGGTTTGAATGAGATCGCCGCGCAGTTGCCTGCAATTTAGAAGGAACAGATTTAGTTCGGTCAGCCTGGTTTCGTAAGGCAGATAATGAAGATTCTTGACCATCTTCGTAGCCATCGCCTGTACTCTTTCCAGTCGTTGATAATCTTTCTTCAACCACGGTCGCCAGGCCTGGACTGCATACTCTAAGTGACACCGGACCAATGCCCCATAGGTTTTTTTGAACAGCTCTTTATCGATATGCACAAATCCTCGCCTCAGCGCAAATAACACCCTTATCGCACTTTTGGCTGCCCTTTGGTACTATGATAATGGTTTCAGCGAGGAGGTCATTAGGACGCCCAGATCTTTTTGTTCCCCAACATTTGAAAGAGGCTGACCACCAAGGACGTATTGAAAGGAATCGTGCTCCTTGCTGGTCTTTTTGGTGCGGAGTCTCAGAACCACACATTTTTCCACATTAAAATTAAGAAGCCAACGAGCTGACCATCTGTTCAGGCCGTTGAGATTGTCTTGAAGCGCGTACCTGTCTGTGTTAGATCTGATGGGTCTCCACAGCTTAACATCGTCAGCGAAAATGATGGCGCTGCATCCCAGGTCGTCGAAGTAGTCGTTAATGTAAACCAGGAATAGCAACTGCCTTTTGGTCAAATGTAACTGTCATCCTCCTTATGTGTGGGGTAACATTCGTCTGCGTCCGTGTGACAGGATGTATACTAGCTCAGGCAATTTTCGGAGGATGACAGACCGTGGTCCGGCAAATACTCCGGTTATTTAATATAGGGATATTCCTGGAATTTCATCCTGTCCAAGTACACGGCTGTGTCTAGCTTCTTAAATTCTGAAAAAAAACTCTGCAGTGTAGATAACGCTCATCATTAGGCTGAAGAAAAATAATGACCGAAAGGTGGGCATGAGAGGCGGGCCTGTGGTGCAAACATTGAGAAAAATTCCGAAGGATGCTCCGATTTTAAAGGGCATCGCTCAAGATCTAATTTATTTTATATCTGAGGTTGTTATGTAGTCACTAGTCAAGTAATTGTCTAAGTTCAGCGAATATTCCCTAGTTACAATTGAAAAGCCACTTTGGCAAGCAAGTGTCTTCGGTAACTCGTCGTCGATCCAAACGGTTACATAGAAGTTGAAATTATGCGAAGTTACAGGGCTTTTAAGTGACTCAGGGGCTATTGACACTCATCGTTCCCACGTCACTCGCATGACGAGGCGTGCTATGGCGTGGTCGGCGTGTCTTGGTTATTGGGTCAAGGAAGCGAGGGGAGGGGGACAAAGGTTGTCAGTAATGTTTGTACGTCGGGTGCGTTGTGCATACACCAATGCCATCAGGCGGTTAGTGCGACGTTGGGGTTGGCGTTGGTCATGGAAGACAGAGCGCCTGTGTCAGAGTCTTCTGACAGCATACCACTGGATTAGCTGGCCGTATAGCCATTGCCTCGGCTGTAGCTAGCATCCGTTCACGTAGGCCTCTGGAGAAGCTTGCCGGTGTCCGGTAGACAACCCTAAAGGCTTCTTTGGCATCGACTCGATGATTCGTATCGACAAGATGTGCGATAATAAAACTCGAGATCGATTTCTTTTCACCTTTGCATTGCCTGGCCGGTATGTGTTCACGTACTCTCTTTTCCAGGCGCCACGTTGTACGGAATTACTCCAGATATGAGCCTTAATGCTTGAGGATCTCGCGGTGCCCCTGTCAGATTTCTCAGTTTATAAGGAGCACGTGCCCCTCGAAGAGGTGTTTTTGCGTTAATTGTGCCGTCGTCTAAAGTGCTTGAGCGTTTCTGGACTCTGAGCTTGAAGACGGTTTTTCGAAAATTTTCACTTCCCAAAAATCTTCTACCCTTCTTTAGTCGTCGGGTATTTCGACCTGCGTCTGTATGGAGTCGCTGCACTTTGCTAGCCATTGTCAATTACGACGGTTTCAATGAGTTAACACTTTTAGATTACTACTTTAACGAAGATGTTTTTAGAATTCGGCTAGTACGTATGAGTATACCTTTTCTGTGCTTTCTGTGTTTGCTTTATTTTCTAGGTGTCTCTACTCTACCCTCCACACTTATTTTTCAAATATTTTTCGCCGAACGAAAACACTTCTCTCCCACAAGGCAGTCTGAAAATGTATCTTGTGTATACGGTGAATGGAGTATTTGCCTGCTAGGCTAGTGGGTGAGTTCGGGGTACAGGGGCCCTGATTCGCTTTCCTCCTCACCTGCTGTGTCCCGACGTGCATCCACCGTGTACACCCCACACCATATTATCAACGCTTCGGTAACGCAATCCGATGGTTTGGTCCGGCGCGTAAACTCACATCCTATCCTGGGTTCCAAAGATACTGCTGCGACACTGGATGCGTCTAGAGCCAACTCACACCCATTTCTCTGTGCTGTTCTTTCCGCCCATGGTACTTAATTCCGCTCAGCCTTTACGCTGACTACATTTATAATCGCTTACCCCGCCCACACATGTTTGCCAAAATCTAATCGGCACTTTGCCTATTTTGACACATGCCACTTGCCTAGGAATTATCCTGTTTAATTCTGTTTGACTTCCAGCCCTCTTTCACGCTTCCGTTTCCGCCCTTCAGAAGGGTCCAGCGTGCTCGGAGCGAGAATTTCCTTGGACATCTTCGAGTATTTCTGAAATATTCTGCCTCGGGTAGCTTTTCGTTGGTGATCGCCATGCTCCCTTTTGCGTTTATATTAAAGTCCTGCTCTAGCTTCCCGGTGTAGTGCAAGTAATAAATGTAACGACTACTGTTCGCTTACTTGTTAACGTAAACCAGTATACAGTTGGTAATGCAGGTTCACCATTTTTGCGTTATTGCCTTCTCGGTGACAAATTTGAACATAATTGTATCCCTTAATGATAATAATAATAATAATATTAATAATAATAATTTTTATTTAATGACAGTTTACAAGCATTGTCAGGGAAGCGTTAAATACAAATCCTGCCAGCAGTGAAAAAGACTCCCCGTGGAAAAGAAATAAAAACATAGTTGATGGTGATTTTGATGGTTTGGAAGGTTAAGGAGAAAAAACTGTTGGCGGCAAACTTTCCACCGTCAAGAAGGGAGGGGTTGCACGGTATCGGATATTATCAGTCGCCAATTTCTTTCATGAAGTTAGAGTTAGTCCAACCAGAAGCGCCGAAGAACAGCTGCTGCTGGTGTCCAAAGAAATTGTCCCTGGTGAGACTGGCCATAGGGATCAGAGACCACAAACGCCCTCGCTACGGTAGATTTGATCAGTGGATTCAGCACCCAAAATTTGTGGGAGGTTTTCTGAATGAAAAATCGAGTAATAGTATTCTTAAATAAAGGATAATTTTGCAGAGTTTTCACACTCCTGGGTAGTTGATTCCAAATAGCAATTGCATTTACATAAAAGAACCTACAATATTTAACAGTACGTGCCAGAGGAAGAAATAAAAAGACCTCACGGTGACTGTTACGTCATGGGTAGACATGGTGTCTTAAAGAGGTGAGTGGTTTAAAGGTGTGATTATATAAGAGCTTAAATGGCAAAAATAGTCCCTTTTGTAATCTACGAAGCCATAAGGAGTGAAGGCCTGTAAGCCGGCAACGTTCTTGGTAAGACAAATGTCGGTGTTGGGGGGTTAAACTCTCTTCGTAAAAAAATTTTGAACGGATTCTATTTTCTTCCGCTCAGTAGCACGCGTGAGACTAAATAAAAACGAACAGTATTGCAGGCCAGGTCTAACGTGCATGTTGAAAAGGCGTATTCTAATGTCTCAATTTTTAAATTTTCGGAGAATAAACCCGGTCGTTCTACGTGATTTGGAGATTATCAAGGCACAGTGCTCCGAGAGATTGACACTCTTGGAGTATGATACGCCCAGATCCTTAATAACCCCAAGAATATTTATGGCGTGACCTTCAATACTTTGTTGAGGTTGGCCAAGAAAGAGAAGGGCGCCATGTGCGGCACCACTGGGCGAAAGCCTGTAGATCGCTCTTAAGGAGCTCAAGCACGATGTCACCGTCTGCCGGCTTATATCGATATGCAACTTTAAGATCATCGGCATACATGAAAGGCTTACCATTCTGAAATAAATCGGGTACATCATTAACGAAAAGGCAAAATAAAAGCGGGCCGAGTACACTACCCTGAATGACTCCACTCCTCACACGTGTGGGGTTGGAGATACTATTGAAACTCTTAACTCGTTGTGTACGAGTGCCCAGGTAAGAGGTTATAAAATGTAAAAGTTTGCCGTCTATTCCGAAAGAGGACAGTTTCAAGAGAAGAAGAGCATGGTCAACACGATAAAAAGCCTTAGTGAAATCGAAATACACTGTGTAAAGTGCAAAACCATTGTCCCTAGATTGGAGAACATAGTCAAAGAAAGAGAGTTGACAGGTGTCACAAGATCGAGCTTTGAGGAATGCATGCTGAGGAGCACTCAGTAGGTTATTCTCTGTTAAGTGACACATCATCTTATCTTTGGTCAGTGTTTCTAAGATCTTCGAAACTGCGGGGAGGGTGTTTATTGGCCGAAAGTCATCAAATGACGTAGATTTGCCGTGTTTAGGAATGAGCAAAATGTGTGATTCCTTCCGCAAGGCAGGATAAGTTTCACATTCAAGAGCGAGATTAAATATCTTGCATAAGAGGGATGGGAAAATCTATTTGCATCGGCTTTTAAAATGCTTCCTGGGACACCATCAGGTCCTGGACTATAAGATTGACGAAAACGCCGAATCGCAACAGTCACATCCCACAGAGTGAAAGTTATAGTTTCTACCACTGACTCGGTCAATGACTGGATGGTCGGAAGCGGAGCGGTCGAGTCTTCAATGAACGTTTTGGACAGGAAATCATTGAAGCTATCAGCGGTTAACTGGGCATCAACTATGGGGTTTCCGAGAGCGTCTCGGAGGATGGGATGTTGCGTCTTTCTATGAGTACGTATTTTTCTAGAGAAAAGTTTCGAGACACTTAACGAATGGTTTTCGGTAAACTGGATCTCCTCGGCTAGCTGTTTTTCTTCAGACAATCTCTTAGCCCGCTCAAAAATATCACGAATCAAGGGCAGGACAGAAACATCGTTCTGAAGATGGAATCGACGATAAAGTCTGCGCAATCTGCGACGAAAGGGTAAGGGTAGGTAAACCTCATCCCCAACATTAATAATTTTCCTACGGGGGACACAACGAGAAATAAGCGGAGTCAAATTTTTGTACAGTTCCGCAGTGCAAGCATTTACATCCGAACTAAGGAAAAAATCAGTCCAGTCGTAGGAATTAAGGTGTGTTAATAATTCGGTTGAGCGAGTTGATCGGAAATCGCGGAATAAGTTATACTTTGGGGACAACGTTTTGTCAGCCTCGAATTCCAACGTTGAAACAGCTTTGTCATGGTCTGAGCCCCCGAGTGGGCCTGGGGATGACACTGACGATGGCATGCAGCCTCTACAAAAAATTAGGTCAAGTATGCTTGAGCCTCGGGCGGGAAAATCGACAAGCTGAGTCTACATCCCAACATCCACAGCCTCAAGAAAGTCTTCGAACCTTCTGGGGCCTGAAGGCGGAGACCAGCGGACTTCAGGGAGATTAAAGTCACCCGCAACCAATTGATACTTAAAGCTTGAGTCGGTCGCAGCATGAAATGCCTGTGAGAGTAAATGATCAAAATTGTCGTTGGCGTTGGGAGGGCGATAAACACAGCCAACGAGTAAGGAGAACTTATATTTTAATGCAACTTGGAGCTAGCAGCTACCTTCTACTGCGAAAAAAATGCGGGAGGTCAAGCGGCAGAAATGTAAGTGTTTGATTAACGTACACGCAGCTGCCCCCAATACGGCTATCTTGGCGATCATTTCGAATGCAATTATAACCTAGAAGCGAGAGTTCGGAGTTAGCTACGGAGGCTGATGCCCACGTCTCAGTTACTAAAACAATATCTGGGCAATGGACGAACACCAAAATCTGAAGCAAAGACATCTTATTAAGCAAGGATCTGGCATTTAAAACAAAAAGTTTGAGGGGAAAGACTGTTTGTTTCTGTGGGAGTTGGACTACGTCGTCCAGTGCTTGGCTGCCCACGGAGCAAACGGTCCGGATGTACCCATCCGGTTCTGCAAAAAATTTCGTGGCATCAAAAGATTCTGACGTGGATAAAAAGGGGTAGGATTTGGGGTGGAAATGACGGGCAGGTAAACTGGTAACCATTGTTAGCTAACTTAGTTTCAGTTGGAAATCCGCGGGCCAGGTACCGCAGCACATTCCCGATGGAACAAAACTGAGGATCGGATGAGTTAACTGATCCAATATGGACATTAGCATGAGGAATACGTTGGTAAGACGGCCGTGGAGGAAACAAGTCAGGGGGTGTGGAACGCATTGTTTCCATTAGAGCAAGAGTTCTATTAAACGGCGGGAAAATCGACATATTCGACCTAACTGCCTCGATATGAGGACTGGGGGCAACTGGAAACACGCTACGTTTTGAGTCAGGGTGTTTGAGGCACTGTTAGCCGATTGTGGAGGATAAGATTTTATAATGCTGCTGGATTTATCGGGTGTCCGAGTGGCTGAGGCAGCAATTGGATTCGCCTTTGACTTAGGCACATGCTTAGGCTTACTAGGGGTTGCTGGGGGAGTCGGTAGAGGCGTGTTTATACCAGGCGTGTTGGTGTGTTTAAAGATCTCAGCATCAAGAGCTGTCGAATTCCCTACGGTATTGACTATGTCGTGACGTGCAGAGGCCTCAGCTGGTGTAGTAGAGGATTTATTCAAACTGACAGTAGGTGTCATTATCTTTGTGTTTGTTTTTGCCTACTTTAATTTAGTCAGTCTTTGCTGCAGCGGTGTGAGGTCTGGCGAAACGGAGCAGCGCCGTTTACGGCAGAATTCCCTAGTTATCTCCCTCCTCGACAAAACAAAAAGGACTTCTATCGAGGAGAAAAGGGTTACTAGGATCGGCGCATTACGGCTAAGTGAGTGCAGTCGTTTAGCTTGTGTGACACTGAAACTCAAGCCACAACTTTGTAGGAACAGATGCGCTCCCTCCATAGCAGATAAGTGGCTCGGAATGTTTCGCAGTACGAAATTATGCTTGCGCTTAATTCTCTCCTCAGTTTCAGAACTGATTACCCCAATAAGTTTAAAAGCTAGTTCAATTGCTTTCTAAGAAGTGCTGTTTATGCCGCCAAATACCGACTGATCGACTATTACGTCGGCTGCTGGCAGAGGTGTATTTTTGGACGATTAAACGGTCAAGACGTTCTACATGTACTAAAGGGATTTGTTAGTTAACCATGTCTGCAGAAGGCGAAGAACATATGCTGGCACCTGCTAGGTCCCCGGTCACGATTCTAGCACCCAGAGACGGTGGGGATGCCACAAGCGTTCGTCTTTTAGCACGTGCTCTGCGGGACATAACAGACTAGAAAATTTTTTCGTTACAGTACAAGGATCAAAACTTTGCTGACGTACAGAAAACGCCCTGTATAGCGAGTGCTACCGCTGTTTAACTATGAAAACTAGAAAGAGGTAGTCTGGAATGGAGTCACTACAGAGGTTTTTACAAAATACTACTACTTTTCCAGGCTGTCAAACAAAACTGGGAAAAATCATACCTTGTAGTGGAAGGCGATTTTAAAAAAGACTCAAGGCGTCACTTGCTTAAGAATATCCAAGTAAATACAAAGTTTCACTTATCTGTGAAATTGAGCTGCGCGCCTTGACCTTGACCTGTCCTCTTAATTTCCTTCAAATCGAAATTCTTAGAAGACAGGTCCCGGAACATCCAGGTAGCTGAATGAGACCTCGGCCAACATTACAACTCTAGTGGCTCCTATTGGTTAGGGTGATTGCGCGGAAAACTCCTTTCTGGATGTGTTAAACAATCTGTTGAGGGCAGACAAGCAAACAGCGGGCGAGGATTGTAGAAAGAGAAAATAATTCGTATAATTATAGAAATCACGGACCATTAGTCATGGTATGCCCCGTAATCCGGGTTCTCGCCGCCCGGACAAGTGATTAATCATCTTTTACTTACTCCAAGTCATTAAATTAACCATGCCACTAATCAGAGCATTAAGCTTTACCAGGAACCTCACACCTACTAAGCCTTGACACTAACCCGAAACGTTGAACCAACCAAAACCTAGTCCTAATCCAAACCTCAAAAACTAATACACATCTCAAACCTTATCCTGACACCACACCTAACCCCCAAAAATTACCCCTTCCCAAAACCCGAACAGTAACCCTAGTCGCATCTCTAACTATAAACCTAGGCACAAGCTCTAACCATAACCCAAACCCTACTTTTAAATCCATCCCTAACGCCTAGCCTTACCCCTAACACAGACCTGAACCCTAACCCCAATCCTGACCCCGATCATAACTCCAACCCTAACCAAGCTATATAACTAATCCGGCAGCCAACTTCATCATAAATCAAAATTTTGCCAAGTCGTAGCCCCTACCCCTACCCCTAACTTAACCTAACCCCAACCCTCACAACAATTCCACGGCTTATAAAATTAGACATTTGTGGGAATTGATCTGTTTGAAATTACAACAGCCAACGCCATTGAAGATAGTCAGGAAAAATCTAAGAACACATGCAGTGTCAGACTGGGTGAAGTTGGCGGGAAGTCAAAAAAAAGAAGACAAAAACGGCGATCTGTGGTGCTGTGCTTCGGACGAGCCTTTTTCTTCGTCACATTATAGATAAGAAGGAGTATTGAAACGGAGTTGAGGAGACGAATTCAGTGAATGTAGTACCTACCCAAGAACCACAGCAGTGAGGTGCTTAACAATTCCCTTTGACCGCCGTTATCCCCCATCTTCGTTGAGACTATACGCTTCCCGTCCCTTTATACCCTATTTTACTGTATAAATCTCTTGTGTACAGACCGTTTTCCTTCTACTGAGTTTCGCGCTGGCTTGAGTTTCTGATTGAAGAATGAGTGACACTAAAGATCCATACTATTCAGAGGTGACGTACAGTACTGAGCTTAAGCCAATCCTTGAAGAAACAGTAGCCGCAAAGACCATCGCAATAGGGAAGAAAGGACGAGTGAGTGGCCCGCCTACTACAGTGGTGGCAGCGCAACGACCGTGCCCACATCCCCTGCGCATGTCTGGCAACAAAATAAACACAACGCGCACCGTCGAGATACCACCCTTCGATGGTACCGAGTCTGTTATGGTGTGGCTCAGACGCGCGAAATTCTATTTACGGGAGATCTCAGAGGCCGACAGGCCCTGGACGCTACTCAAGGCCCTTGCGCCTAAACAGTTAGATAAAGCGCTCGACGCTGGCCTTGACGCCGATCTACCCTTTGATGCGCTTTGCCAACGCCTGGCTAACTTGTTCAGCCAAACGTACTCTTTCGGCGACGCGATGGATCAGTTGCAGGAACGGCGATTGAAACAGGACGAAACCCTGAACCAGCTGGTGCAGGATCTCGAACGCCTGTCAACTGTGGCTTTTCCTTCATTAGGATCTGAGGATAAGGATAACATTGTGCTTCATTATTTTATTAAAGCCCTACCGCCCTCCGAACTGTCACGGTCACTTGCACTACAACCGCCTGGTGATTTGCGAGATGCATTACACAGAGCAGAACGTTATATCAGGTTGGACAGCGCCACTCAGGGCCACCCAAAGCACTCATATCGACACCATTGGCGTCGACCTGACTTAGCCTTGGTAAGGGGCCGCCTCCCTCTTAGACCTCGCTTCACAGGCCCCAACTCCAGCCAATATAACCAGCAAGGTAGACCTTTCTGTAGACCCGGAGGTCGTCCGCCGTACCGCAACCAGGCGTACACCTGCAGCCATACACCAAGTACACTGTCCATTACCTCATGCAACGATCTCCACGATAAGGCAACTCCATTCTATGCTCGATTATTAGTAGGCAACTCCATTCTATGCTCGATTTTTAGTTAACAACCAAGAAGTTAATGCGCTGATAGATACAGGAGCCACAGTCTCCCTAGTTAATCCACGAATCATACCAAAACAGCTATACGCCATCAGGAGACCGGCATGTCCGTGCACTCAGCTGACAGCAGCAGACGGTTCTCGAATGAATCATATAGGAACCGTATCACTTGACGTAACCCTCCCACAGAGCACGTCCAGCCACACTTTCATCGTGACCCCCAAATTAACATGGGATTTGGTGCTCGGAATTGATTTCTTAGCGCGACACGGCTGTCAGATAGACGTTAAACAGCGAACGGTACAGTTCAACACAAAAAAGGAAGAAGAACCCATGACGTCAGCGATAGTTTTCGATGACGCAGCCATATGTGCAGCTATCCAGACCTCAGTGCAAATACCGCCTACTTCTGTGAACGATATATTATCAAAGGCGGGGGGAACCGACCGTGACCGTCAGGCCCTCAAAGTCCTACTACTCGATTTCGAGGACGTGTTTGCGTGGGACGAGTATTCCCTAGGCCGAACGAACCGCATCCGGCATTCCATCGAGACAGGCTCTGCTAAGCCCATTTGGCAACCTCCGCGTCGGATTCCTGTCCAGTACCAAAATGAAGTTCGCGATCTATTAGATAACATGCTAGCTACGGGAGTAATTAGACCGTCGCACTCCCCGTGGGCCTCCCCAGCGACATTGGTACCCTAGAAAGACGGTAAACTGCGGTTTTGTATCGATTACCGACGCCTAAACGCGGTCACGACACGCGACTCGTTCCCATTACCGCGTATAGAATGTACCTTGGATGCATTGGCCGGATCCCAGTGGTTTTCCACCTTAGACCTCAAGTCGGGCTATTGGCAGGTAGAGGTGGAACCTACAGATCGTCAGAAGACGGCCTTTATCCCGCCACAAGGGTTGTTCGAGTTCGAGACTATGCCGTTTGGATTGTGCAATGCAGCCGCTACCTTTCAGCGACTCATGCAGGTCGTACTAGCGCACTTGTATCCCCAACAATGTCTGGTGTACCTTGATGCTGTGATCGTCTTCGGTAGAACGATCGCACAGCATAACCAAAATCTGTACGCGGTGTTGGAGGCATTACGTGAAGCCGGACTGCGTCTGAACCCATAAAAATGCCAGTTCCTTCGCCACCAGGTGTCATATTTGGGCCACGAGGTCTCCGCAGCAGGCATACGCGTCGCCCCAGAGAAGATAGACGCTATACGATCCTGGCCTACACCACAAACCCCCACGGAGGTCCGAGGATTCATCGGATTGGCTTCCTATTACCGACGCTTTATCGCCGATTTTGCCGGCATTGCGAGACCGTTGCATAGACTGACTGAGAAAGGACGGAGATTTCTTTGGTCAGAAGAGTGTCAAACTGCGTTCGACGACCTTAAAGCCCGCCTTACAACAGCCCCGATACTTAGACTTCCTGATGTCTCCGCGGATGCACCCCCTTTCATCTTGGATACTGACGCTAGCGCGTTCGCTATTGGCGCAGTACTCTCACAGGCGGATAACAGTGGCCAAGAAAAACCGTTATGCTTTGCGAGTAAAACCTTGTCAAAACCACAACGCAATTATTGCACATATCGGCGTGAATTGCTAGCCATTGTTACATTCATTAAACAGTTTCGCCCCTACCTGCTGGGCAGGCCATTTATCGTACGCTCCGACCACAAGGCTCTACAGTGGCTGCAGAGCACAAAGGACGCGGAAGGCCAACTCGCCCGCTGGCAAGAAATACTACAGGAATACAAGTTCACTTGCATCTACCGATCAGGTAAACAACACGCTAATGCGGATGCCCTATCTCGACGACCCCCTAATACGGAAACCAGAGCAGTCAACACTCCGAGGGACGAGGTCAACGCGGTTTACGCCAGCGAGCCGACACGACACCACTGGGCAGTGGCTCAGAGTACGGACCCGGACACCGCGGTAGTCTATGACCATTTGACGCGTGGTCAACACCGACCAACCGATACTGAACTACGTGGCTCGTCCGAAGCAGCCTATATTCTCCGTAACCAGTGGTCACAACTCTTTATCGAAAACGATATCTTACTAATTAGAGACAACGTAACGAGATACAGCCAAGTGGTAGTCCCAGGAAGCTTGGTACAAGCAGTGCTCACAGATCTGCATGCCGAGTTAGGACACGTAGGACGAAACAAGACAGAAGCCGCAGCTCGCCAGCGGTTTTGGTGGCCTCATCTCCGCGATCAGGTGGCCATCTTTTGCAACACTTGCAAGACATGTGCTACATTCAAGGCTCCTCAACAACGGCACCGAGCACCACTCCAGCCGATGCTCACAGGTTTCCCGTTTCAACGCCTAGGCCTAGACATTATCGGCCCATTACCATTCACTACTTCCGGTCATCGATTTATATTAGTAATGGTTGATTATTTTACCAAGTGGGCAGAGGCAGTACCCCTTCTACGCCAAGACGGTGCGTCGGTATTTACCGCGATATTTAACAACTGGGTCTGCCGATTCGGAGCGCCCCTATCCGTCCACTCAGACTGCGGAGCGAATTTTGATAGCAAACTATTACAAGATGTGTGCGACTTGCTCGACATTTATAAGACACGAATTACTCCTGCTCACCCGGAAGGCAATGGCCAAGTTGAAAGTACTAACCGCACACTGACACAATTACTGAAGGCCTTTGCTGAGTAGAACCGCCCCCACGATTGGGACAAACAGTTACCATGCGTGATGATGGCATATCGCACCGCGGAGCATACCTCGACGGGATACTCCCCTTTCTTTATGCTCACAGGGCGCCATTTCCGCCTACCGATAGACTCCCGCGTGCCGGTAGCCGCACCCAACGAATGCAATCCAGACGACTATATGTGGCAACTACAAGAATTACTACGCACAACCCACAACCTTGCAAGAGATCATCTCGGAGCAGCCGCTGAAAGACAAAAAAACTACTTCGATCGCCGGATACATGGTACTCCCTACCAATTAGGCGACCTAGTTTGGCGCTTCCGCCCAGTACCCCCCCCTTGGCACTTCAGCAAAGTTCTTCCATCCTTGGGAAGGACCATATGTAGTCGTAGACGTTCTACATCCCACTACTTACGTACTTCGGGACGCGTCATACCCTGATGGCCCAACGTTCACCGCGCATTTTGATAAGCTTAAGCCATACCGGGGACGCCAACCTACGGCAACAGAGGACACCTTGCCCATCGTTCCTCCAAGTTTAGTACCCGTTCCGACTAGCGAAGAAATAATAGAGACCACGCTAACGGCGAGCCCTGCGGACAGGGCTCCAACTGAGGAGGGGAGTGTGTAGTGTCAGACTGGGTGAATTTGGCGGGAAGTCAAAAAAAGAAGACAAAAACGGCGATCTGTGGTGCTGTGCTTCGGACGAGCCTTTTTCTTCGTCACATTATAGATAAGAAGGAGTATTGAAACGGAGTTGAGGAGACGAATTCAGTGAATGTAGTACCTACCCAAGAACCACAGCAGTGAGGTGCTTAACAATTCCCTTTGACCGCCGTTATCCCCCATCTTCGTTGAGACTATACGCTTCCCGTCCCTTTATACCCTATTTTACTGTATAAATCTCTTGTGTACAGACCGTTTTCCTTTTACTGAGTTTCGCGCTGGCTTGAGTTTCTGATTGAAGAATGAGTGACACTAAAGATCCATACTATTCAGAGGTGACGTACAGTACTGAGCTTAAGCCAATCCTTGAAGAAACAGTAGCCGCAAAGACCATCGCAATAGGGAAGAAAGGACGAGTGAGTGGCCCGCCTACTACACACTCGTAGAAAAAATGAACCAATCACCGAACAGGCGTTAGTGGCTGGTGGGGTACGAGTAGGCACCGGGGACCCTACAAGGTTTCACCCGCGATTTGGACAGGCATTGGCTTTTTTGGCGTTCGGCGGGTTGTGTCTGATGTCTGCGAACGTATGTTCTTAATTGTGTGATGTATCTGCCATTCACTGCTTTGGCAATTACTTTACCTAGATCTGTTTTTTGACGGACTGTCAAGCAACTAAACATAACGTCCACGTGATGGAATCGCCCACGACCTAGAAAAGTTGCCTGTTAGCTTCAACAACAGCTTGTAAACATTTCTTCGATAGTTCTTTGCTAAGGAAAATAAGAACTCATATTTTGGCGTCCATTTGGACTCGCAGAACCCTTTCCGCACTCGATACTGGACATGACCTCATACCTACTTTCGAGAAGCTGGCGACTGAAAACATTAGTCAGTCCATTCGCGAACCCAACCTAGATTTTCCTGTGAACATCAGGAAGTCATTGAAAACTACCCTGTGAAGGCCACTGAAGAAGATTGCAATGAGCGACAGACTTAGCACAGACCATTGTGAAACTCCGTTATGCATAGGGAACTCAGATGACGTAGCTCCTGGAACGCATGCACGGGAGGTCCCGTAAGATAAAAAGCTTTAAATCTACTCTATGGCGCCGTCAGTTGGGCCATATGCGTAAAGCGATTCGTTGTTGACTGTATCAGGCGCCTTTCTGAGGTTTACAAATGCAACCTCAATATCTCTCACCCTTCAGTTTCTTCCTCAGGGTTTCGGCAACAGTAAGGACCACAACGGGGCCTTGTCACCTCTTACTTAGGGGTAGAAATATTTACGCATCCTGAGTGTCTCTGGGCAACTCTTGGCTGATTTGAATTCGACTACTGTCTTTAGTTCGCCAAACATGTATGGCGTAAAGATGGGTATATAGGAAGCCACGATAACTATGCGCCGCTCGATGGAAGTCCGTTCTATTTCTTCACCTAAAGCTATTCAGTGTAGCTGAGATGGCGCACCTCTCAGAGCTTGAACCCGCGCGTGTCGGCACAACTTTGTGTTCTTTCATTTACCTCCCTTCTAACTGAAAAGAACGAATCAAGACAGAACCGAGACGGCCTTATGCGAAAATGTGTGGGAACATTTACTGTCTGATTTAAGTAGTTTTGAGGGACGTTATTTTGGCGTAAGACACTTTATCACCACCGGTTACAGCGGAAATTGCCTAGTCAAATAATGGAGCATCTAAGCCATTAAGAATTATGACTTCCTTACTACATGACGACAGGGTTTCGGCCTGCGCGTCTGAGCTCCGGCAATTAGGTACGTACGGAACTGACCTACTGATCGTGGAATCTCAAAACTCCAGAAAATCGAGAGTGGTGGGATTTATCTGGGGTTAACATGAAGAATAAAGTTTCCTATACAGGTATTGCCTTGCAGATCCTTTTGAAAACCGAAATAACTGACAGTAGCCAACTCTGGACCAAGTATTTCTGCTCTTGAGTGTATTTCCGTGATATGCAATCTGCGTGGACGGACACATCATAACCTGTTAAATCGTGCGAATTTCTAATACCTCATATCTTCGATATGTGCTAC
This sequence comes from Spirometra erinaceieuropaei, assembly GCA_902702965.1. Classification (NCBI taxonomy): domain Eukaryota; kingdom Metazoa; phylum Platyhelminthes; class Cestoda; order Diphyllobothriidea; family Diphyllobothriidae; genus Spirometra; species Spirometra erinaceieuropaei. The sequence goes on from CACRXP010000231.1 coordinate 115,180, forward strand.
TGACCTATCATTGTTTGCCTAACAGTACCCATTTACTGACGCAAGGTACGTATTGCAGTGTTCAACAGTATGGGAAGAGGAAGCAGTCCAAATCGCCGACAATTTGAACTATGAGGAAAGTCAACTCAGATCCCGGTTAAAGCCTGCGGAGCAATCTCGAGTAGTGTATCGCATCGCATGTGAAAACTGTCCTTGTAACTACAAAGGCCAGGCTGGACGCATGCTCGGATCGCGCATACACGAATTTAAGTTTGCTGTGCGACGGTATCAGACTGATCAGAAGCAGGCGAGCTTATTACCCGTCAAGGCCTTTGGACGCAAACAAGCAAATAAAGTAACTGAGAAGTACGGCCGTTACAGATTTATTGGCACTAACTTTACAGAACTCTTCTATCGCATAGGTAAATGGAAGATTCCGAAGATATTTCTTTAGCGAAAGGGCCTCCAAATACTCTGGACTTAGCTGATCTAACTGAAATCATTGGTCTGAAGAATGGCCATACCTGACTGTTGACGATAACGTACATATCTGTGGTGCAACGTCAGAAGCCTGAAGGCAAATCACTATCTCCACGTTTTTAAGGAACAATGTAGTTAGGTTCGGAGCTGACCTTTCGATGTCTTCGATTTGGTAGCGGCTACAAATGAACGGACAGAAGCACCGAACCCATAGGAACGACGAAATGTATGCATGGACGACCTCGGCCTCTTCCCAAGATGAACCGAAACATCCTCGTGGTGTTGTCGCGGCGAATGTTAGGTACCTCTTTGAAGACCAAGTCGGAGTACTTCATTCGATGGATCGTTACCAGGCAAAGTTGATCGACTGACTTCATTTTCCGCACTTCAGCGTACACAGCAAAATATTTTCGACCGTACAAGAGAACTGGCCGGACCGATGTCCGGTACTGGCGGCCGTATGAGATGTCATACTAAGGCCAGAGACGCCTCTGAAGTCTTGCAAAAATTCTGCGAGCAACATTGATTCCGGCGATGATGTCATCTTTTCTCTGTCCCTTCGGCATCACCATGGCCTTAATGTATTGGGAACTGCCTATGCTTTCCAGCCGTCAGGCGTAGATCTCGAGGGGTGCCTTCTCTTGAGTAGTGATGCAACTTGTAGATACTTTGGTTTTCGTGGCATTAATATGCTAGCCAACCTGTTTAGCAACCTCGTTTGTAGAAATGTGCAACGCTGGGATAAATATTATGAGGCGAATTAAGTGACGTTGGCCAAATATATCTTTCGAAGTTCCTTAAAATCCACGAAGCACAGCGAATAAATATGCAGTAGGCGACAACACTCCTAATGTAGTAAAATCATATCTACAGACATTACATTACCATTCAAAAATACAACATGAAACTTCCAAACCTCGCGAATTTTAACAATATCCCTTAGCTGCTGTCTTTTTTATTCGGGGTTGCATAGCGAGGTGGTACTGCGGCTTTTACTTCATTGGTCACTCAGGACTTTCGCGGCTTGTGGGCATCTAGACTGGGGGATTAAGAGATTAAACTGTTTCATGCACGCGGTCGTAATATGAGAGCAGAACTTTGAATATTCCAGCAACGCGCATCGATTTAGAGCTATCAACCTAGATTCGAAATCCTACACCTGAGTCGACTACAGGAAGCCTTCATGAACACTCGAAACGCGCACTGCTAAATATTCCCGTATTGCTCCATTGTAGGCCTCCTTCACATCGTGGTCGTCGTTCAGCTCTCTACCAACCTCCGACACCAGCGCGGCCAACCACAGTTCCCATTTCGGTAAGTTTGATTCTGACTTTGCTGAACATTCGCCCACAGAAACGTCGCTATAGTCACCTACAGCATGTCCACTCTCCTAGTCTATTTGTGAAAAGTTTCCGGTGTGTCCCTTGCCCACTGACGGCAATACTTTTGAATCTTTTAGTAGTTTCGACGTGTGCGTGCAGGAGCCAATGAGGAGGGAGAAGGGTGAACAGTCATTCATGGTTCTTTGCCAGTCACCCATACCCTCCGGGTTGGGATCTCGAAGTCGGTCCCCGGGAGAGGGCGGGGGGGCGTCAGCGTGGCCGATTGAGCGTGAGGTTGCATGTGGTTAAAGTCTGACAACCAGCGGCCTCCGTACCAACTGCGTAAACCTCGTTCAGGTGTCTATCACTGATTAAATGCACTCGAAATCCCATTGTTCGTGGCGCAATGAATTCGCAACGTGCAGCCGACTAACGAATTCGTAGAATAACATTACCGATAGATATGAAAGCTGCCAGAAAAACAGTTAAGTTAGGCCCGAATCTTATTCATTACGAAGGAAGACAGAGCGTCGCAAGTACAGTGACATCAGAGTTAGTCGGCGTCTTCGCAGAGTTCTTCTGTGGTATCTTTCTGAACTGTTCTCGCCGCCTTTGACGCACAGACATGGAAACATCAGAGCCTGTTTCACACTGGTTGGGGTTGTGTCAACCAGATACCAACCATGCGACGGATCCTCGAACAAAGGCGGTATTTTCACTAAAAAGAAGTCATCGGTCTTCTTCATCGTACCTCTTGAATCAGTCCTCGAGAGTACTCTCTCGAAGACCCTTTTGAGGCTGATGACATGTCTCGCAGCACAAAACTTACCTGTCTATTCTGAAAGTTCCTGTGGGTTCACCGCAATGTTCCACCGGAGAGAAGCATCAGAATGCATGCGGTTACAACCTATGCTGTACTCCTTTGCTGATGCCAAATCTGACTTCTTTGCATTACTCAACTGGTTCTTCAGGAGTGTTTCGACTCACAGGCTGTGTCACGAGACCCCCGCTAGTGATGCAGCAAAAAGTTGAGTTTCAGATGGCTTGATTGTACACTTTGCTGACTCAAAGTAGAACTCGCTCCAGAATCCCTTCCAGCGTTTGAGTAGCCGCAGTTGGAGTTAGGTAGAGAAGTAGCCAGATGTGACTGCATAAGACCTGTAGATAGTTCAGGGCCCAACTGTCTTCAGACTATTGTGACGGGTCCAATCAACGAGCCTGGGGCGTGATGTGATGTTCTAGACTCTGCAGTCGTCTAGAACAACTGTAGGTCTAGCCTATACAAGTGTTATTGTACTATTAGCAAACGTATACTTCATCAACCTATGTGAGCTAGTTTAGCTCATGAAGGGGGCCTAACAGCTAAATAGTATCGACACGGCGCACAAGAGTTACTCCTTATATCAACTGTGTTTGTGCTTTGGTCTGCCTGGTGTTCAAAGCTCTTGGGATGTGGAGGGATATCCCACAGTCTCACTGCGGCAAAGTATTGTGTGTTGGGGGCTTTGGTCGTGGTCCGGAGAATCAAGCGTAAGGATATTGACTGCAAGTACATCGGCACAACAGGTAGAAGCAAGAAGTAGACTGTATAGGCGGAGATTAGCGGTAGGAATCGCGGACATTGGCTCTCGGGTTTCTGTCCACATTTAACAAAAAGTGTGAAATTTCTCGGTGGCACCGCATAGCCTGAGCAACACACTCACATGGACGCAGGATCTACTAAATAATCCTATCGATCAGTAGTAGTGAAAATACAATTCACATCTGGCATGTCGAAAGAAGAAGAAGAAGAAGAAGAAGAAGAGTTAACGGGGAAACGTCGGCAATAGCGGCCTACGCATCGCGCAAAATGCGCCATGTAATGAGGGCTCTGTTTAGGACTCCAATCTGTAAGATTTGGTAGACGAAATCACTACTCGAAACGCCAGATCTCAAGTATGCTGCACGCCTCCTCTTCAATCTTCATCCGGCCTTACGTCAGCTCCTGTATCAGGCATGTAAAACATAGATGACTACAACTACCCCTGCCATCTTATTGACCAACAAGCACCTGTGGACTGAAACTTCTGGTCACGAAGAGCGGGTTGAGCAACACGCTGACTCTTCACATTTTGTCGTAATTACCGATTTGTGCTTGGGGCGGTTAACTAAAAGTCTCCGGAAAAAAGGAAAGGTCTGCTTGTCATAACACATTTATGTCCTTCTTTACCCGCTTCCGGCATCAAGCATCTGACTGGCTCGGACCGTGCCCTGGCGCCTTGGGAGTGGGAATGGAGAGCGAGGTCGACGTCTCGGCGCACTTTCCTCACTATAAACAATCTGACGCGCCTGAAACTATCGCGGTACGCTAAAGAACGTGGCTTGCAAGGTTGCCAATTGACAGTAAACCTAATGGCCCAAAACAGAATAGAAAGCGACCGACTTCACAAAGCGTATGGGTGTAGAGATGAACCTTTTTGGACAAATTCTTTTTAAATAGGTGTTTTGGCAGATTTCGAATAATTCATTTTGACCCAACTGTGAAAAACTCGGTGATCTCGGTGCAATTCGAACTCACGACAGCAAGGGGGAGGTCTGAGTACAGGCAAAACTTTAGCCATCTGAGCTACGAGACCCCACCGGGAGCCGTGAGTTTAGTCACACTTGAGTCAAGTCAACCGCCTAGCCTACCCCAACGTCTGACATCCACAATGCCGTCATTGGGTTTTGCGGCTTTTTATAAGGCTTTCAGCGTGCCAGACTTCAGCCCACCGCACCCTGGTAGCAATGTCGCTGCTGGTCCGCAACAGCTTATTCGTCAGACCTCGGTCTGCTTATTTCGCAGCTAACCTTCGCTGAAGGTCGTCCCACTATCCGCCACCTGTGGACGCTCTAGGTAGCCAGCAGCTAGGCTAAAGCGCAACCTGTCTTCCCGGGCAACCTGTCTTCCCGTCTTCCAGCGAAAACTGGAGGTATTTGACCCCCACTGCCTGAGGACCATCCTTCGAGTGAAGTTCACCGAATTTGTCTCAAATAATACAGTCCGCGCTCGCTGCGACAACATCTCAAGGATAACTCGAGCCATCCAAGAAAGACGACTGAGGTGGTTCAGGCATGTTTATCGCCGTCCACCTCAGGAACTCACTGTTACTGCCCTCGATCCGGCATCGTTGCCCCATTGGAGGCGTCAAAGAGGGGGGTCAGTTCAAAACCTGGCTTGAAACAGTTCGTCAAGACATGGAGGTGGTTCTTGGACCTTCGGTATTCGGTCTCCGTCGTTGGCGAAGGGAATGAGTTGCGCTGTCCAGATCTACTGCCGCTGATCGTGACGCGTGGAGAGGTACAGTTCGGGACATCATCGAGGCCGGCTAGATCAGGCATGATCGCAGCCGTATCAAGTACAAGTACAAGTAATTCTAGTTTGATTACTTGGAAATTCAGTCTGGGCAGTCAGCTTGCTGTATCAAATTTGGTTGATTGCAGACGTTGCCGTAGACTGGGTGGGTAACTTGACCCAAATGTGATTAAACTCAGGGGTCCCGGTTGGCCTCGTAGTTCAGATGGTTAGAGCGGCAGCTGTATTAAAGCCTCCCCCTTACTGTCTTGGGTTCGTACCCCACCGAGGTCGCCCATTTTTTTTACACGTGGGCAAATATGAAAATTTTGTGAGAGGTATCGCTGACAACTGTACTAGAACCTTCGAAATCGCAAAGCATTTTGCCAGACAGCAAAGCGGCACGAAATAAAGGTTAGACTGATCTTTTGCTGGTATCGAGGCGACCCACGACCTAAAACCGACTGCTTACTCTCCTCTACCATCCTCCAGTGCAACGAGGCTACTGTTGGAGGAACTACAGATCGTAGAGCTTCGAGGCGGAAACTGTAGGGACGTCCTTAATCACGCATATCCGGACAACAAATAGACCTTCATAAGCCAAAATCAAAGTGGACACTAGCATCTCCTCTCCCACATTGACCTCCCAAGACGCTGCCAAGGCAGCCTCATTTGTATTGAGCGGAAAGTCCGCTCGCGGACACGACACCCTCTGAGATTCCGCTGCACGCGGGGGTCTTTGGTACTGACTCATCTGTTTCGGAAGACTTTAATTCAGGAAGAACATATCCCTAGAACTCGAGAATATCCCACTTGCTCCTCTTAATCAATTGAAGAGATACGGACAAGCGTATGATGATCATCAAGCAGTATCTCTGGTCAGTGTGTTTGAGGGATCTTCGCGGACATCCTATCCTTTCTACCTAGCCTTGCATATGGAACCAGGAATTTTGTCGCGGGCATGATGTCCATTCTGCTGACATCATTATAGTCGCGTTCATCAGTTACAGGAGAAGTCAGTTATTTGATTTTGGGCTATTTCGCCCACCTCGCCGATCATAGTACGGCCTTTCTACACAACGCTCTGCCACACAGGAACACACAGATCCCTGTTCTCGACGACAGATCAACCTCGAAGGCATTGCTAATAGATCCTTTCCGAGGTGAATCCCTCGGAATCCTCAGTACCAATTTATTCACTTAAAACGACGATTTCCACCGATTTCCTATGCTTCACGCTCGACTTGACTTCCGTCGAAATCTCCAAAGATAACCGGACCTCTGGCAGACTGCGATGTTCGGCATTTAACCTCCAAACCCACCTGACGATGGACAAGGTCGTTTTGCCGTGTTTTTTTGTCGTTGTGCCCTTAAAACGGGACGCTAGGTAAATCCAACGGACCAAAACGGAGGCTCGATTAGATTCCGGCAGGCATCGTCGGAAATGCGCACCCATTTGGCGCGTGTTGGCAGGCCCAGTTGCCGCCGTGCACATTAGGATCTCTGCCGTCGGTTGTTGTTTAAAATCCTGGTCAGTGTCTGTTGTGGACCAGGGAGAGATTGTACGCCTAGGTGCAGGGTTTTCGCCGTGCCAGCTACCTGCGCCCTCTCATCGTCAATTCTCTTGTCTCTGTCTTGACACCTGATCCAGGCGGGGAGCATCGTATGCGGCAGATGCTGCTGCTCACTATAAACTAATTCACACGGCGGACATCGTCGAAATCAACGGTTGAACTGCCGTTTGTTTGTCGCACAACGGCCTGAGCTCTATCGGTGTCAGGCGAGGGAATTAAACCACCGCTAGTCCAACTCTCACACAGGATTACCAGGGACTGGTAGTTTCGGTAAAGAATAGACCTGCAGCAACGCGAGACTGGAACACTGAAGAACAACGCTGCAAACACTGGATTTTATCTATCATATTTTTTCTGCAAGCGCAATCCTCGGACCTGCAAGGGCCGTGTTGGAGGCCGTCATACACACCGCCGCAGTAATGACAACATGGCATTACTGACCTAGACAAAGGAGACTGGAATGGTCATTTCTGGTTTATTGACCGTCATCAGTCAGTCATACCCTACCCCGAGGTGTGGAACACCTGGAGCTCGATCCCGCGACCTGTGGGTGTAAAGTCCAACACTTCTCACCAATGGGCCACAGGCTCATTGTCCTGTCGGTTGCAATAGAGAGGGCGCCAAGGACCATGGGACGAATAAGTTCCCTAACGTGATCGGCAAGCGCCCCCTACTTATAATGATATCAGTAACAGCAGTAGCAATACCGTGACCACAATGCAGGGAAACACCGTTGGTATTGACCGCGTCCGCCTTTGCGGCGTTTGTGATTTCGACGTGAGGAACAGTGGATGTAGCGTACAGTATAACAGCTGCGAAACGTGAGTCCACGCACACGGTTCGTAGTTAACAATTGAATCTTTTCGTTGGCTCTGATGGTTTCCTTCTTAGATCTCTGGACGTTTTTTTATCTTCAACTATCCTCAGTGGTGCACTCTGCCAAACAACTCTGTAACCTGCCTCCCACGTCTGCACAAATTCCCATTCGAAAGTTGACTAGTTGGACAGCTCCAGACGCATTGTACCACTGACCACCATGGTACTCCGTCCAATAGTCAAACTATAAAGAGAAGCTGATGAGTATTCCCGTCACCGATTGCAGCAAGCGAGCTGCTATGCTATAAGACCCAAAAACGAGCAGTCGAATAGGTGTGGTACGCCTGTAGCCGTGATCTTATGCCATTACGTCTGATATCATCTACAGGCCTCTTGACCCGAATCTAGGAGGCTGACGCCGATCCTCTGCCACCTTTTTTCAATATGGTTCATTTGTCGCGCTCTCAAGTTATCACAGCATGCTAAGGGTTGTAAGGACTGCTCAGCGGACTAGACAGCTCGATCCTCCGGAGTGTAAGCTTCCTATGACCTCTTGTTAATGGTCTCTTGTGTAGGGGAACGCCTTTGTTTTTGATTAGAGGAAGATTAGAATACAGCTGTGACAAACGTATTTTTCGGTCATCTTGCATCAATTCATTAAAATTTAACAAGGGTTTAAATACGCGAGGTGCAGATTGACATTCGCTCGTGGGCGTTAAGGCTCACGTGCAGAGCTGAGTTACCACACCAATTCACCGGCGCTCTGACACGGTCCATCCACGGGCATGTTAATCTCGGCCCCGCCTACGAAATTCTGCGACAGTAATTACACCAGATTGGTTGCATTCAGGGAGAGATCCAGCGATGACGGGGTTAGGGACACCAGGCGTCCACCCCTCCCCCCTCCCAACAGGTGCATTGACTACACCCTGGGGCAATTAGCGCTCAGGCGATTGGCGCCAGTACTGCAACGACTTCAGGGGGCCACAACGGCGCCGCAACAGAAAAAAACTGCACGTCAATTACCGCGCTTTCGACATGAATGGCAAACTCGACCACCCGAAACAGCCAGCAGGTTTGTGAACTCCGCGCTGGAGCACCCCGAACTGCGACGCATCAGCCAGTTTCTTGCGCTTTTTTACCATTTGATTATGGGGGAGGGCGGGGGGAGGACTATAGCAAACTTTTAATGCAACGAAAGCGGTGTTTTCACTGTTAGTGCCAGCGATTAGGGTGGCGGGAGGGGGAGGGGTAAACGCCTGCCAGCTGACGCAATACTTCGGTCACTCCTTGGGACGAGGATCGGACAACGATGGGTCTTTTATGACATCTCCCACTTCTGTGAGTTCCGGGACCGTGTGTGGCAGGCGACAGGCGGGAATCTCATGCCACTGTGCCCAGTCTCATTCTCCGTCAGGCGGACTTGAACAAGCCACTGACATGCGACATAGAAAAGAAGAGAGTGCGATCGACCTCGCTCGGATCCAGTGCTTGAGTTCCTCAGTGTGTGAACAACCGATTCTGGCAGACCTTTTCGGGAATACGCACTCTTAACATATGTCAACATTCAGAGTACGGTGGAAGGCCCAGTTGCTAGCTCAGGCTGCGTCAATTGGGATCCCTGCCGCCCCCCAATTTTTGTTGTTGGTTAAAATCCTGATCAATTTTTGTTGTGAAGTGGTACGCCTAGATGCGGGTTTACGCTGTCCCAGCCGCCTGCGGCCTCTCCCGCTTCCGGTTTTCTTGACGTGGCCATGACACCGGGTCCGGGTGGGGGAGGAGGAGAAGGTGCGGCAGATGCTGCGCAAGTCCTTATTTTGTTCGCAGTGGCTAGTGAGATCCGAGATGTCCCCCGTCCCCTGAACGAAACCGCGTACGTGTACGGTTAGGGACTAGGTTGTCACGGGCACTCTTTAGACGGGCGATCTAACCTTGCCGGCAACTGTGCTCATGTTCACCTCCGATCGTTTTGACTTTGTTTGGTTATCAGGAGACGGGCAGGGTAGGAGATAATGAGGTAGGCGCATCGAAAGTGGGCATCACTATAAACAAATTAACGTGCATGTTACCTCTGTGGTGGTGGTGGTGGTGGTGGTGGTGGTGGTGGTGGTGGTGGTGGTTGTCTGAACATCTGGACTATTATTGCGGCAGAAAAGTTTGCAAACTCAGTTGGTTCGTTCATTTACAGCGGTTTCTAGCCCAACTTTCATAATTCTGGTGAGATCCCGGTTTGATCAGTCAAATTCTAAGCCCGAAGCGTTTGCGAAAAATTACTGTGCTTTTCAAGCTGAGATCTCCGCGAACACAGTCTGAAATGTTCATTCCATATGGTCACTTTCGAAACATAAGCCGATTGATTTTCGTAGCTGAATCGAAATGATTCGCATGTTAATGAAAGGCATCTTCATTCAATTCAAATCATGCTCTATGCCAATCGTTACTGAGACCGCTGGTGGTGGTGGTTAGGGTTAGGGTTAGGGTTAGGGTTAGGGTTAGGGTTAGGGTTAGGGTGGCCTTGCATGATGTTCTATGATTCTATCTTAGTTAATCCCATGCTTTTAACTCGTTCTTTTTTCGTCCTCAGCCACCGATGTGATTCCCACATTAGAACGCCCTGCAACTCCCAGTGTCGATCCACTGTGCGCTATCCCGACACAAATCAGCGGCTTCGCTTCTGTAAACGGGTCCCCAGCGGCTGCCCTGTGTCAACAGGCTCCCATCTGCTTGTCCCCACAGGCCAGGTTAGTTCGACTTTTTTGTTTGCAGGGTTTTTTCTAGCAGAGCTCCAGTGATAGTAGCTTTCTCGGATTACAGGGACGTAGCCTGTGCGAAGAGCTAGATCGCAGTTCGTAGCCAGGACCCGTATTACAGTTGGCGGGGGGAGTGGTTGCTTCCTGAGGCTATTTTGTGGGGCTCCGTAATTACATCCGACCTATTTATCTTCCGTTTTACGTTGGAGGTTAAGGTTAGGGTGTTGGTTAATGGTTTCCGATTTTCGGGCTAGGGTTCTGCCTTTAGGCTTAGGTTTTCGGGTTACGTTTAGGGTTTGTGCGTACGATTAGATTTCAGTATTACGTAGGGCTATGTCTAAGGGCTACGGTTACGTTTACGATTTCGGTTAGGGTTAGGGTTGCTGTTAGGGTTTACCGTTAACGTTTAAGGGTGAGGTTAGGGTTAAGGTCTCCGTCCGCTTCCCCAACTGCGATCTAGTCGTACGAAGCACTCTTACATAAACTGGATTGGCTGCTATATCCTGCTCGCTGGTCAAACCCGCGGCGCATTCGTCCTATCTCTGCAAAGGTTGCAGAATTGCGTGAGAGGAAAGTGACGGCGGGCGAGGGAGACTTTTGCAGCATCTCGTCACCTTTCTCTGCCGTCATTTTCCAGTGAAGATGAGGCGCACTTGCTGACCTTCCTCAACTGGGTTTGTTTACCTCCCTTAATCTGCCGTACGTGTAGAAGACATTTTTATGAGGTTTGCGTTGTTAGTGTATGTAGTGCGCTCCATTTCCTGCGGTTACTGCTTATCTAGTTGGTGTTTCACTCCGAACGCCGAATAGTGTCAGGCTCAGAATTCTCTGACCAATAGTTTGCCTGGATACCACGGTGGCGAGACCAATTCGTTGGTTTCGAGCCGGTGAAGCGCACGATCAAGTTACCTTAGACAGCGACACTTTATGACATTACCAGCAGCCGCCATTCGCTAGTGGGTTCTCGGTGGTGCTCTAAAACGGAGTTAAAGCTGTAGTACTCTGGGTGTTGCCGATTGTCAGATAAATCAAGTTTCTCCAGGCCAGCAATGCGTTGAGGCCAAGATTCGCAACGGCAGAGCAGGGAGGTTTTGACTGTACTGTAAACGGTAGAAACAATGCGGCTCAAGAGAGGAAACACAATCGCTGGGGCAAGAGCTTTATTAGCCTGACGTTTCGGATTCCTGCTCGAACCCATCATCAGAGACAAAAGCAGATGTGGTTGGTTCATGCATAAGGGGCTGCAGTATTTATAGGATGCAGTAGCCATGCTACCGCATATTTATGAATATCCACGGCGACCCCCTTTATGGGGGGTCGTTGCATTGCTGTAATTTCATGACGTGCGTTGGATGTTGGTGTGGTGATTGCTCAACCGTCTAACGCGCTGACCTCGGTGTTGGGAAAAGTGTCCGCCTGTGCGCTCCCCGCGTGGCCAATTACTCGCCTAGACGAATTCTCAGCACCGAGTATGGAATGGGAAGATCATTGCACTTGTTAATGGGCTGGGGGCCAATAAACCATGACTCAAGCAGCTCCCGGCTCACGCGGTTGTCACCTCTTGCGAGAATTTCGGCCTCGCCAAATTTGAATGTGTGGCCGGATCTCGTCGAATGAGCCGCAACTTGAGAGGTAGCGTCATTTCTCCGCACCGCTGCAGCGTGTTCGGCCATTCGCGTTCGGAGCTGTCTTCCGGTTTCTCCGACGTAGTCGCTTTGCCCGCAACTGCATCAGATCCGATAAACGACTCCAGACCTTTCTTGCCGTGGCAGTGGGTCTTTCGGTTTCATTAACTGACGCCTGATGGTTGCCTCCGGTCTGTGTGCAACTCCAACCCTAAGTGGTGCGAGAAGGCGGTCGACAGCTTCCGAAACAGTGGTAGGGGGCGCTCACCGATCGTTCATACGGAACTCACTCGTTCCGTTGTGCCTTATGGACTCTCTCTCGAGCCCAACCAGCAGCCGCACAGCGGCGCATGATATATAGGTGGAATAGCATTACCGACAAAGACAATGGAGACTGGAATGACCATTTCTGGCTTATTAGCCGTCGTCAGCCAGCCATACCCAAGCCCGAATTGTGGAACATCCGAGCCTCAAACTCGTGACCTGTTGGTTTAGAAGTCCACGCCTCTACTCACCGGGCCACGAGCCCGTTGCCCTGTCGGTTTTCGATCGGGAATATACAGTGGTAGGGGGCGCTCACCGATCGTTCATACGGAACTCACTCGTTCCGCTGTGCCTTAAGGACTCTCTCTCGAGCCCAACCAGCAGCCGCCCAGCGGCGCATGATATGTAGGCACCGCTGAATTATCTCGAATCGCTCAGAAGCGACCTTAAGGCAGCTGCATAGCTCGATTTTTTGAACGACGCCGGGTTACGGCTTGAATTTGGACACCAGACGGTGTCGACCATTTACATAGGTGGCTGTGGTAGGAAACAGGCCAGTCGCATTCATGCACGACGAATTACGAAACTTTAAAAAGTGTTCTTGCGCGCGCGGTAATCGCCCATGCGCATACAGTCATAATTACAGTGAGGGACTGATCTCATGAAATGTTCGTCAAAATTCTCAAATGCGTTTCCAATGAGGAAGGATTAATTAGGTGGGGTTGTAATACTGATTATCTTGCGGCGTAATCCTATAATACTTCGGACTCGGCAGGATGTCGGCCTTCAAATGCACGTCTTTTCAATCTCCTGTAGAAGTCATGCTTGGCAAAAAATGACTACTTAAGTAGCATGCATTTTTCCCATTGATTTTCGATGGACTTGGAAATTCAAATATATTTTATAGAAACCATAAACAAGGATATGCTTTCTTTTAGTCAATCAATAGAGAATCACGTCTTCTTTATGTTTTATACTTAAGAAAGGCTTATAATTAGGTTTTAAAAAAGTTTCTAATTATGAGATTTTTTAAGACCTTGCGATGTCAAGTCATACAGCATCATGCCTGTCCTTTTACCACTGCTCCTCATGAAATGTACAACATAGTCCGCATCCATCGCAAAATTTTATGGACTTTATATAGTATCTTTTTAAAGGCATAGAAGAATATGTGATTTTCTTTGCGCGGAGCGCATGAAGTTTGTAGACTGCAATCACTAGGCGCTAATGCAACGGCTGATCATGCTCAAAATTATTCGGGAATTAGGAAACTTTTTTTAAAACCCAACTATGCTGCTTCTCCGAGTATAATATATGAAGATGAGGTGGTTCCCTATCAACCGAGTAAAAGAAAGCATATTTTTGTTAACGTTTCCTATCAAATATATTTGAATTTGCAAGACTATCGAAAATCGATGTGAAAATTCATGCTACTTAAGTAGTCATTTTTGCCAAGCATGACTTCTACAGGCGATTGAAAAGACGTGCATTTGAAAGCCGGCATCCTACCGATTCCGAAGTATTATAGAATTACGCCGCAAGGTAATCAGTAGTACAATCCCACCTAACTAATCCTTCCTAACTGGAAACGCATTTCAGAATTTTGGCGAACATTTCATGAGATTGGTCACTCACTGTACTTACTTGTACTTGGTACGGCTGCGATCATGCCTGATCTATCTGGCCGCCTGATTTGTTGACTTTGCCGCCGGATTACGGTTTGAATTTGAACACTAAACGGTGGCGGCGTGTGTTCCATTCAAAGACGGAGACAGCTGTCGGTTAACATTTCGTAAGATTGGTCATTGACTGCATGTGATATCGACAAAAAGAAAGAGGTCGGTCTTGGTTCTTGCGGCTTTACTGACCGCTGGATTTCCGTTCAAATAATTTTTAAGAAATAGACGGGGATTTCTTGTACATCCTACGGCGGAAGCTTTTTTAATTCCCATTTTTTATGGTTTCATATTGACCCAACGTGAAAAACTCAGCGCCTCGATGGGATTCGAGCCCATGCAGTAAGGGGGAAGGCTTTAGTACAGCCAACGCTCTAACCACATCTATGAATTACGTAAGCCTGGTAGTCATCTGGTGGATTCTAGGTGAATTACTTAGGAAATCCTGTTTGGGCAGTCAACTTACTGTATCAGATTTGGTGGATTCCAGACGTTGCAGTAGGTTGGGCGGGTAACTTGACCCAAATGTGATTAAACTCGCGTCGTCCGACGGGGCCTCGTGGCTCAAGTGCTTAGAGCGTTGGTTGTACTAAAGCCTTCCCCTTACTGCGTGGGTTCGAATCGCACCGAGGCGCCGAGTTTTTCACAGCTGTGTCAACATGAATTATTCAAAGTCTGTCAAAACATCTATGAATTTTTATGGTTTGTCAGTCGCAGTCTCTTGGTTCAGCTCACAATAACCGTGTTTTCCAAAGGACACAGTGCTCCGAAGTTTTGACCTTCAGTGATTCACGTGTGCTCTGCGCCACCCGCCGATAAAACGGCACTGTTCTATAGTCTGATATGGACTGGGCGAATGAGTTAGGTTTCCTCAGTGACGCTCCTGTATTGGGCCAATATCTCAACCAAGCAAGTCAGCTGAATTTCCATCGAGGTGGCATTGCCAGAATTCAGACCGGCCTTGGCAAGGTCATGCGGCCGGGAATGTGCACGTGCCATGGGCCTGCCAGAAGCCGACTGTCTGCGAATGCAGTCCTGACCCCTCTTAAGTGCCTGTTCTTGCACGCAAGTTTTGCAAACATTTGGTCTCACGGACGCCGTTGTGGTCTCACTGAGTCTACACACAAACATGGGTCTGGAGTACGTTCGAGTGCCAACTGTTGGCCTGTTCGCGTGACTCACACAGAGTCTGTTGAACCTAGCTGCTTTCTGGCCTGTCTAGATTCAGTCGCCTGGGTCGGCTTACTTCGTGCAGTCCGTACGTGGAAACGGTGTAACTACGTGCAGAATTGTACGGAAACACGGTTCTATAATTGGCATGATTAGCAAAATTTAAATGTTACACTTACAACCAAATGTCTTCAGGCGTAATAGTCCGACGGGCAGTGTCAAATTGCGCGGGAAGAAAACGGGGGATTCAAACAAATAGTACGAGGGTTGGAGGAAAACAAAAGACCATAAGTTTCCGAGGCAAACAAAAAATGTAAAGTATACGGTAAAAGGTGTCAAAAAGGGGACAACATGCGTGGGAACGTGCAATGGGGAGAACTGCGTTTTCATTACAACAGTCCTCTTTACTGGCGGGTTCTCTTAAAAAGTTACAAATGCTTTCGGTGCGAAGGTTCACCTCCAGTTCCCCTCTTGCCTGCACGCTTGTGAAAGCGCTAAAGCAATGCCCACGTATCCCCTCTTCCTTTCAGCCACAGACCAGACTTCAAGACTCTGCGAGCGCCGTCAGACACAAGCATGGATGCGTCAGAGGACTTCTCAGGTGTAGCTGCCAATGACAGCCCAGCGGCAACGAGTATCGGACTGCAACTTTGTGCTGTCTGCGGTGACAGGGCCACAGGCCGTCACTACGGCGTCCTCTCCTGTGAGGGTTGCAAGGGCTTCTTCAAACGCACAATCCGCCGCGGAGCACAGTATGTCTGCAAGGAGACCGGCTGCTGTCGCATTGATCGTAGCCAGCGGCCGCGTTGTCAGTACTGTCGCTTCCGCCAATGTCTCGCAGTGGGAATGCGTGCTGAAGGTAACTTGTCAATTTGTGTGATAACCGGCCTCGTTTCTTTACAATAGGGCTAGCACTTGTAGGGGGTTAGATCATGCCGGTCGTTTTCATTCAGACGTAACGACGAAAAAGCGGTGAACCCGACTACACAGCTGCTTTGGACTTATTCACTTCTTCTTTCTAAGGATATTGCAGTTAGGCGGTCGCAGGTGACGACCTCTGTCCCCCCGTGAACGCAGCGCCGGTGACTGGCGCGAGACTCAGCGGGTCAGACTTGCGTTGCATCCATCTCACTCACTTTGCTCTGTTGGCAAACCAACGTCCAGACAGCTGGAAGTGGACGCGGACGCTGTGTCTGACAAAACCAAACACATCCCGTCTACGCGTGCCGAACACGACCCCGTGCCTGTTCACGGCATACACCAGATTTTAATGAGGGCGCCTTGGACCTCAGGTGTGCGGGGATGCCACAAAGGCCGCACTACGAAGGAGCTATTACGGCCTGACTCTCAGCCCTGAGAGGGAAGACAGCCTTCCAAACCACGTCGTGGTAGATTTGGGCGCGTCAGAATTATTATAGTGATTCCTGCTGTTTAGTTCATTCAGTTTTATTGAGGGAAATGTAGGTCTTGACTTTTGAACTCCCTATTTGTTTACAAGCAACTGAAAAATCTCAAAAACTGGCAAAGGTATCATGAAGGTAACAAATAATCGGAAAGCGTCAACTCTGTACAGGTAAGCAAACTTTCTCGAGTGTTAGTGATACGAGCAGTTGTAGAGCGGTCGTTTCGAGTTCAGGGAAATAAATAATAAACACGGTGACAAAAGTTGCCTACGTGGATGTCAGTAAGCGTAGGCGATTGGTTGGTTGCAATAATAAATTCAATTTAAAGTGTTACTGAAATGTAGCGGGTAATATTACAACAACGGGATTTGTCGAGAATGGATTCCATTGTCGACTTCACTTTATTGCTCCCCCGTGTGCCAGTACACTGTGTGGGTCCGTCAGTCATCTAGTGTCGAGATTGGGCTCAGTGGTTGGTGCAGCGCGAAAAGCTGCGTCTAAAACGTGCCACACACACACACACACACGTACGGCAGTATTTGTGGACTCGCATGGACTTTGCGCAGCCGGATAAACGCCCGCCGTGAGCCAATATTATTCCCTTCTGATCTAGCGCAGCCCGTTATGGGACACCTCACAGACATACTCAAACTAGGACATGCGATTGGTTACCAACCGATACCTAATAGACAACTTTGTGCGTTCATGCAGAGCGCTCCGCTGCGCGATTGGCTCATGTTGCACTTTCGGTTCATGCATTTTTTATCAACCCTTAAGACATGCAAAAGTCGCATCTCACGGGCATATTTACGTTTACTCTTTCCCATTCGCCGTGTGGACCAGGGGGTGTGGAGTGGAACGCCAAGGTGCGCGCTCGACCGTGTCACCCCCCTGCGCCCTCTCCTGTCCCGGTCTTATCTATTCTGTCTTGATACCGAGCCCAGGTGGGGGAGAAGAAAATGCGGTAGATGTTGTGCAAGTCTACTACCACTAATTTTGCCTTCTGCAGTTTTTGCTCGGTTAAAATCGGTGGCCTTATGCTATTGCCTATTGTTTGTCAGTCCCGCAGCCCTTGTCATCCACCTCAACTTCCCAAAGAACACGCACTTTTGGCCGAAACGTTGGCAATTGCTACGCCTTCCAGTTCCCTAGGCCTTTACATCGACTATGCAGTTCTTTCCTCTTGCGAATCGATTAAAAGAGCGACTATCTAGCACACGGATTTCTTAGCCGCTTCTTTCACGTTTGTTGTCGAAACGACGTCGCGAATATAATGGAATAATCCATTATACGAACCTCTTCTAGGTTGAGACACTTTCATTTGATTAACCGCTGGCACCACGGTCACTGTATTCGACTCTTAGCCTAATTATCCCCTACAGTTTTGACCTTAATAATTCGTACTGTATGTATATACGCGGGTTTTCCTTCTTTCGATATGCACACACTTTCGCTGACTGCAAATGGGCTCGCCTTGCGATTGACGGTGTAAGTATCAATTGATTTGCACTGCTGGCTGCAGTAGCTCAGGCGCCCTATGGACGGTGGTTAGACTCCGCCTAGCCGAAAACCGAGACGAGAGACCTCACTTCCCGGAAGCCGTCAGCCGTCTCACGTATCATGGACACAGACTGGAAACAGCCATCAGACACCAGTTGATGAGACCGAAGGACCCTCTGCCGCCACCACTAGAAACGTGCGGAGTCGTCTATCGGATCTGGTGCGGTTGTGGACAGGACAAGTACGTCGCAGAAAGTGACTAATTACTCCGATCGTGGATGATCGAACAAGCATCAGTGATTAAAAGTAATGAAGTCAGCCCCAGAAATCAAGGTTCACTCTATACCACCCGGCCACACTTTCAAGTTCGACAACGCGTGGATCACTGTTCTTAGGTCTCTGCGCCCTCTCCCTGCTCAGTGTTATGTTTCTGCCTGGTCGAGTGGGTTAGCCATATGGGGAGTGTGCAAGTGAACACTGCTTCCAGTGAGCCAAATCGCGGATTAGTTGCCATAACAACCACCAACGCCTAAGGTGAAATTGTGTCCATTGACGACTCAGATAAGGGCGATCAGGCAATGATTGCACCCAAAACGACCGTCCGCGATGAATGAGGGAACTACTAATTTTTCAAATTACGTATTTGCGCGGCAGCTGCGTCCTGCGTATAACGCCTTCTGTCTGCGCCTACTGCCTTTATCTGTACTGTCTTTGATGGTGGGCTTGGATGGGAATCCGAAACGTCAGGAAGACAGACAATTCTTCCTCCTGCTATCGAGTCCCAGTCCAAGGCCAGAAATGACTATTCCAGTATGCTGGTCTTTGCCGGTATAACTTTCCTAATACTTTATCTCTTCAGGATGTTCGTTGTTTCGGTAGAGGAGCGCTCACCGATTGCGATAGGGGACGCACTCGTCCTGGTGCTTTGGGACTCAACCTCTAGCCCCGGCAGCTGCTACACAGCGGCTAGTAGTACAGTTAGGCAGAATAGCCGTCATCAGCCAGCCCAACTCCGGGTTTTGCGACTCATATCGCGATAGGTGGGCGCTCCATCTATCATTGTATATACCCATGCACCCAAAACAGGCCAGGCGGTAGATGCGCTGGACCAACACGGGGGACGCATTGGATTTTGACAGGCGTTAGCGTGAATGCATATCCCCATGTCGCGCACATTGGGATCCTTGCCGCCCTCCGTCTATATTAT
>CACRXP010000231.1:139411-151294 GCA_902702965.1 Spirometra erinaceieuropaei
TCTTATTTCTAGGAACAGTTTTATCATTAATAATGCGCCACAGAGTGACCTTGCTAATATTGAAAATACTAGCTAACGACTCACGCGGGATTCCCTCCGCCGCTAATTTTCGAATGCGCTGGAAGTCAACTTCGGATAAGTGTTGTTTAGACATAGTTATCGTTTGGCGTGGCAGAGCAAAGTGACGGCATGTCGCGCGAACTCAATATATATTCGTTTACGACACGCATTTTCAGTCTGGTAAAACAATCACACTGATAAACTTTTTTATTTCGGTATTATGAAACATAAAACTTTACGAATTTGTAAAATAGAATTTTTAGATAAAGAATCGCACGTTATTTCCTGAACACAATAAGAAATAATTTATCTGCATTTCCCTGATTGTGTTGATATTGAAATTTAATTTTTTCTTTTTGTTCGAAAGTTTATTAAAAAATTTCGTCCTTTTATTAATCTTCTTAAACAGATTAATATGGTTACACAAAGAATTTCCATCCGAAAGCTTCAATAGCGTAGGAAACTGCTTGAATATCAGGAATTCTCCGATTTCGCCTTAATCCGGCCCGTTTTCTATTTAATATACAGATCCGTATCAAACTTTCCTTCAGAAAACGGTCTTTTCGTCCTTATTTCAACTAAATAAACACAAATAACGACACCAAAAATACGCTTCATTTTCCACTATAATTTTGACCTCGGCATTTCATGAGTTAGCACAGGTACTGTACTTATAAAGCATGAATTTTTCTCATTGATTTTCGGTACCCCTAAAAGTCCAGTTATATTTCATGGAAAACATGTATAAAAACATTCATTCTTTTGCTCATTTGGTAGAAAATTACGTCTTCTTCCAACCGTATACTCAAAGGAAAGCTATAATTTGGTTTTCAAAACTTTTCCAATTTTCGAATAATTTTGAACCCGATCTGCCGTCACACTTGCATTCAGGGTTTCCAAACTACAAACCATGTATTTTCCGCGTACGGAAAACTAAACCTTTCTCTACAGTATTGAGAGGAGACTATATGGTGTTCATAAAATTAGAGAGTGGATTTGATCCATATTGTTAACTCTGCAGGCCACATTGGTAAATGCGGAGACATGACGTTTCATGAACGGCTTTTTCACGGTATTTAAGTCTCACAATTATAAACTTTTTAAAAACCGAATTATGTCCCTCCTTCGAGTATACGGTTGGACGAAGACGTAATTTTCTACCGAATGAGCGGAAGAATGAATATTTTTATGAATGTTTTTCATGAAATATAATTAGACTTTTGGAGTCATCGGAAATCTATGAGAAAAATTCATGCTACTTAAATAGTCATTTTTTACGGAGTGTAGTTTTTGTATTCAAACGGAAGGAAGTTCGTTCAAAAGCCAACATCCTGAGGTAACTGAATTATTATAGAATTGTACTGCAGACTGATTAGTTTTACCAACCTACTTAATTAATCTTTTCGAATCGAAAATGCATTTCGGATTTTCGGTTGACATTTCATGAGTTAGCCCACCTACTGTATCTGGTACATCCATCGGTCGAAATATGGCGAAGGTTTTCGGCAAAAGCTTTCTGCGGAAGAAGCAGTCGGATAATATTTGGGTAATACCTCAGCTATGGCACAGCACATCTCTCTGGCAATTCGGTTACCATTGAAATCGCGTCAAATCATAGTGGCATTACGACGTTGAAATTGGGATAATATTCATGAATCTGGTACAGCTCTGCCGGCCTCCTTCATCTCTCTCAGCCCTTTCCCTCTGACCTAGTTTTCAGGTATGTTTGCAGGGAGAATATTGGCCGTAATGGATATGTGAAATTAGTAGGATCAGCCCATCTGTTCTTTGGGATGCGGTGGCAGACCCGGTTGCCGGCGTACGTCGCGCACACTAGGACTCCTGCCGCCCCCCAACCCATTTTTGTTGTCGGTAAAAATGCGGGTCATTCGCTGTGTGGGCCAGGGGGTGTAGAGTGGAACGCCACCCACCTGCTCCCTCCCCTGCCCCGGTCTTCTCGATTCTGTCTTGATACCGGGCCCAGGTGAGGGAGGAGGAGAGAGTGCCGTAGATTCTGTGCAAGTTTACCATCATTATAAACTAATTCACGCGCAAGTCACTCTGTCTGCTTCACGTTGTTATGAAACACACGGTGGACATCGTCAGGAATGACGGTCGAGCTGTCGTTACTGGTCTATTTTACCTTCCCTTCTTTCCCTCTGTGTTACTGCAAACCTGCTCGGACGTCAACTTACTGACCTGTCTGGCCTAACCCTCTTGCATTTCTGTTGTCCATCCCTTATCCCCAACCAGCCGTCCAAGAGGAACGTTTCAGCATGTGCGCCAGCGGCGCAAAGCGCAATCTTCCACCCCAAACACCAGCTCCATCTTGCAGTGAACCGGCAACTGCGAGCACTAGCTCTGCAAACATCAAGAGTATAGATGCGCTCTGTCGCCGGCCCAAACTCTCTGTCAGCGCCCTGGTGGCTGCCGAGTTGCTCTTCGAACCGCCGACTGCAGGCAGTGGCGGCGGCGGCAATAGCCAGTCCGAAGCCGCCGCTGTTGTTTATGTGGACCTCGAGGGCATCCTTCGCAGCTCCGAGGTTACAGATCCTCTGGTGGTGATTGTCCAGTCAATTGAGTCACGCCTTCACCCTCTGGTCGACTGGGCTCAGAGCATTCCAGCTTTCGCGGATTGTCTCAGTGCGGAAGATCAGCTCAGTCTCCTAAAGTCAGGTTCGTCCTCTCTTTGTCTGATGACTCTTATTGCTTGATCGTCAGACAAATTTCCCAGCAGGGAGTAAACCCGTCTAGGCAAAAAGTCCCTCTGAGGGCGGATCCGGCCAACCGACTTGTTGGGGCGAAGTGGTCCACTTCTCCTCCGTTTTCTCCCACGGTGAATGTTCACGAGCGGAACCCGTTGGTCAAAGGGAGTCATAGATATATCCTTCAGCGCCACGATAGTTTTTGAGACCGCATCTAATCGGCTTTTTTCAGCAAACTATGGGACCTCCGCGAATCCGAACAACCGGGGGATGGAGTGGGGCATTTGCCATGAAACGTCGGACTTTTCATCAGGCCTACAGTAGCTGGCCTATTATAGATTATAAAGGCTTACTCGGGTGGAATCATAATATTTTCTGTTGTGAAACATAATTCCAACTTATTTTTCTCACGACGTGCACCCTTCCAGCCACCTGCAAGAACCACATTGGGCAAAAAATGACCACCTGAGTAATGTAAATTTTTCGCATTGATTTCCGATGCTCCTATAAATTCAAATATTTTTCGTAAAAACATGCATAAATGTGTTCTTCCTTGTACGCATTTGGTAGCAAAGTAGCCCGAAGTAGGAGTATCTTTCGGTTTTACAAAACGTCCATTTTCCGACTAGTTCTGATCCCGACCTGCGGTTGCGCTCGCGCACGTTGTATACTTTCCATGTAAGGCAAGTCATACGTTTTTCCACGCCATTTAGGACTCATAAAAGCTTGTAATGTATGTAGGCCGTATAAAGGTCCTGTATCTGCAACCGTGTGTGATGATGGGTTCGAGTGAGAATCCGAAACGTCAGGCCAATAAACGTTTTGTTCCAGTGATCGTACCTTCTTCCTCTTAATCTTTCCTCTTCTCCTTCCTCTTCTTCTCCTTTCTTTCCTTCTTCTTCTGCTTCTTCTTCTTCATGTGGACCATGCTGTATTCTTCGTAAGCAGCACTAGCGATGTTGTGTGAATGGGCATTTCACTCCCTTCAAAAATCGCATAATTACAAACTTTTTTCTAAATCAAAAGATGTCATTTCATTAAGCACGAAATTCGAAAAAGGCTTCGTTTGCTGCCAGCCGAGTACAAGGGAAAACTTTGTTTGCATTTTCTGTAAAATATGTTTTTAGGCATATCGAGCAGTTTCCCAACAGTTTTTTTAGGTGACCGGAAAAGAGCGCATTTAAAAGCTGGCATCTTGTTGGAATTATGCTGCGTGTGACAATTCCACTCAAGTAATCCTCGCTGGTCGGAAACAGAGTTCAGAATTTCGGTTAACTTTTCATGAGGTGTGCCGGCTACTATAGTTCTCACAGGGACTCCGATCCCATTTACTTCCTCTTTTTTCTTAAAATACAGCATACAGCTTATGGATGCCCCTCCCCCCCTCCCACATTTTTCCTTATTTAGCATGGACAGAACTCCTCTTGACGAATCTGGCTTTTCGTTCAACGGCCGCCAGCGAGGGCACAGGTTTCCTTCTCGCTAACGGCTACTATCTGAGCAATAGCACAGCAGCCGCGCATGGCCTTGGACCGCTCGCCTCTAGGATCCAAAATGAAATTATCAGCAAGTTTCGTGAAATGCGATTGGACCGCACAGAGTTGGCTCTTCTCAAGGCCATCATACTCTTCAATCCAGGTCAGGCGATTGATGCTATCTGTTACTTATTGGCTAGTGGCCTCTGTTTTTTGCTAATTGGAAGTTCGACCGTCGTGACCGACGATGCCAACCGTGTGCTCCACTGCATGGTGGGAGGAGGGACGGTACCTTGCACGCGCTTTCTTTTATAGTGATGGACTTGCGCTGCGTCTACCACTTTCTCTCCTCCCCAACGTGGCCCGGTGTCATGACAGAGTCAAGAAGGCCGGAGGCGGAGATGGTGCAGATGTCTGACACGGGGGAATCCCACACTTAGGCGTACTATTGCATCCCCTGCACCACAACGTACATTGGTCTGGATTGTGCACCAAGGATTAAAGGGGGTGGCTCGGATCCCAGTGATTGGGAGTGCTATAGAGGCTACATTGAGGAGGAGTCATTGCAGCCTGACTCACAGTTTGCCTGTCGACCGCTCCACACAAGCAGACATGGTTATCTTTGAGATCCGGGTTATCCCGTCAGTTTGCAGCCTTCCAAGCCACGACTTTTAGTGCACCGTAAAAAAACCACATCCGTCAGATTGTTTGTGGAAAGGAATTATGCGCTGCGAGTCGACATTACTGTCTACTGTATCCCGTGCATCAGCCTATCCAAGCCGGTCAACCTACTGATGCTGAGATTGAGAGAGGTGACTCACAGAGCTTAGAAGAACTCATCTGCGCCCGCCACACACACAACCTGACCTCCATGCACACACAGCAGAGTTTCGCACACAGGGGAGAGGTAGACCATTGAGGAGCCACGCGGAGGAGCGGACCAAAAAGCACACTTCCCACTTACGTGGGAAGTGCCGGTGATGTTGGATGTTGGAGCAGTGAAGGAGTGGTGGATGTGTTGATGGGGAAATGCGTAATGCTATGGTCGTGTCTGCGGTGTTTTACGGCAGCTCTTCTTGAATGCGCATGTGACCGAATAGGCCTATGCGACGACTGAGTGTGCGAGGGCAATGCGGGCAATTACGTCTGACTCATGTTAGTGCCCTAGGCATTGGTTCGATAGTCTCTGTGCGATGACTTCGCAAGTGACCGATCAGGCTAATGCGTGGTGTGCATGTGCGGTCGCAGTGTGGGCAGGATGGGTTAGGAGCTGCCAAGTCGGTCTCGATGGTGGTACTACTAGTGGTTGACGTGCTAATGGATGGGAAGTTTATTTGGCTGGGTCTGGGAGAGTTGGTGGATGTGCTAGGTGTGTGTGGTGGCGTCTCCTGACACTGGTGCTCCGGTCTCAGCGCGATGGCTGCACGATTGACTGGTGCTTGTGCCCGAGCCCGCCTCCGGTCGTCCTGACATTGTTTTGCCATCGGAGCCTGATGAGCAAAGGGGGCAGTGTTGTGGCTGCTGCGCCACTATAAAACGATTTCCGCTCGAATCGCCGGTGCTGCACCCACCTCGCGAGGCACCGGCGTTGAACGCCGTCGCCGGCTGATGAAAAAACGCCAGGCGAGGGAGATATTGCTGTTCTAACAATGGACATATTGTGCCTTCTTTGCACAATTTACGTAAACTAAGGTCATTTTCCTAATTATATATATATATATACTCTTTTTGTAAAAGCTTGGGATCTTGACTGCTTCACTTACATCAAGGCGTCCCCACCTTGCGGGTAATGAGTTCTTTCTACGTAGACTGTCTTACCTTCTCAAGATTTGTATGTCAATAAGCCTTCATCGCCAAATTATACCCGTTAAAGTTTTTGTTAAAGACCACTCACAGACTTCATAATCACGTCCTTTTTGGTAGGCTCCCCTTACAAGTTGGGGAAAACGTTTCAGTTGCATGCTCTGAAATGAGCGCTGAATTTGATATAATAATAGGTCAAATGTAATAGTATTGCTCATACAATTCGTATGGCGACATGCATGTTTGGTCGCAGTGTGGGCAGGATGGGTTAGGAGCTGCCAAGTCGGTCTCGATGGTGGTACTGCAAGTGGTTGGCGGGCAAATGGATGGGAAGTTTATTGGGCGGGGGTTGGGAGAGTTGGTGAATGTGCAAGGCGTGTATGGTGGCATCTCCTGGCACTGGTGCCCCGCTCTCAGCACGATGTTTGCACGAGTGACTTCATGTTGGATGGGCCCCCCTATGGCACTCTAACGAACGTAGGGTCAAAGATCCCCTCTCCTCGAAAGTCTGAAACGCTGTGCAGGCGCCAGCCCGTGTGCGGCACGCGTAGGCGGACTGTTTAACTTTGTCGACCACTGCGCCCGAGCCCGCCTCCAGTCGTCCTGGCATTTTTTGCCATCGGCGTCTGATGAGTGAAGGGGAGAGTGTAGTAAGCGCTGCGCCACTATAAAACAATTTCCGCGCAAATCGCCGGTGCCGCGCCCACCCCGCGAGGCACCGGCGTTGAACGCCGTCGCCGGCTGATGAAAAAACGCCAGGCGAGGGAGATATTGCTGTTCTAACAATGGACATATTGTGCCTTCTTTGCACAATTTACGTAAACTAAGGTCATTTTCCTAATTATATATATATATACTCTTTTTGTAAAAGCTTGGGATCTTGACTGCTTCACTTACATCAAGGCGTCCCCACCTTGCGGGTAATGAGTTCTTTCTACGTAGACTGTCTTACCTTCTCAAGATTTGTATGTCAATAAGCTTTCATCGCTAAATTATATCCGTTAAAGTTTTTGTTAGTGATCACTCACAGACTTCAAATTACGTCCTTTTTGGTAGGCTCCTCTTACAAGTTGGGGAAAACGTTTCAGTTGCATGCTCTGAAATGAGCGCTGAATTTGATATAATAATAGGTCGAATGTAATAGTATTGCTCATACATTATGCAGGCGCCAGCCCGTGTGTGGCGCGCGTAGACGGACCGTTTAGCTTTGTCGGCCCGAGCCCGCCTCTGGTCGTCCTGACATTGTTTTGCCATCGGAGCCTGATGAGTGAATGGAAGAGTGTAGTAAATGCTGCGCTACCATAAAACAATTTCCGTGCGAATTGCCGGTGCCGCGCCCACCCTGCGAGGCCGTCGCCTGCGACGGTCGAATTCAATCGCCGGCTGATGAAAAAAACGCCAGGCGAGGGGGATATTTCTGTTCTAACAGCGGACATATTGTGCCTTCTTTACGCAATTCACGTAAACTAAGGCCATTTTCCTAATTACGTATACTCATTTTGTACAGTGAGTGACCGATCTCATGAAATTTTGGCCAAAATTCTGAAATGCATTTTAGATTAGGAAGGATTACTTGGTCGCGGTTGTAATATTGATTGCCTTGCGGCATTCTCTTATAAAATTTCGGACTCGGCAGGATGTCGGCTTTTAAATGCACTTCTTTTCAATTTCCTGTAGAAACCCTACTCGGCAAAATAGTGATCAACTAAGTAGCATGCATTTTTCCCATTGATTTCCGATGGTCCTAGAAGTTCAAATATATTTTATAAAAACCATAAACAAAAGTATTCTTTCTTTCACGCAGTTGATACAGAATCACGTCAACTTTATATTTTATGCTCGAAAAGGGAGTATATTTAGGTTTTAAAAAGGTTTTCCAATTCCCGAATAATTTGGAGCCTGGTCAGCCAGTGTATTAGAGCCTAATGATTTCCGTCTACAAGATGCATGCGTTCTGCGTAAGGAAAATCATATATTCATCTACACCTTTACAAAGATACTATATTGAATCAATAAAATTTTGCAATGGATGCGGACTACGTTGAACATTTCAAGAGGAGCAGTGGTAAACGGACAGATATGATGCTGTATGAATGGGCATTGCACGGTCTTAAAAATATCATCATTAGAAGCGTTTTCAAAACCTAATTATACTCCTTCTTCGAGTACAAAATATGAAGTTGATGTGATTCTGTATCCACTGCGTGAAAGAATACTTTTCTTTGTGGTTTTTATAAAATATATTTGAATCTCTAAGACCATCGAAAATCAATGGCAAAATGCATGCTACTTAAGTGATCACTTTTTTGCCGAGTATGGTTTCTACAGGAAATTGAAAAAGAGTGCATTCAAAAGCTGCCATCCTGCCGAGTCCGAAATATTATAGGATTCTGCCGCAAGATAATTCATCTTACAACCCCACCCAAGTTATCCTTCCTGACCGAAAATGCGCTTCAGAATTTTGGCCAACTTTTCATGAGATCGGCCACTCACTGTAAATACTTGGGATCTTGACTGCTTCACGTGCATCAAGGCGTCCCCTAATTTGGGGTAATGAGTCCTTTCTACGTTTCAATGGCATACTCTGAAATGAGCGGTGAATTTGCTATAATAATGGGTCGAATGTAATAGTATTACTCATATAATTGGTATGTTGACATGCAATTAGACAAGAATACCAGTGCGAGAGATGACCAGTCATTTTTCTTGCGCTTTGTAGACGCCACGGACTTGTCTACAGAAGGCAGAAGACGGCTCGACGTCTGGCGTGACGATCTCTACGGAAGTCTACACGCCTACTGCACCGCCGTTCATTCCCTGGGATCTGCGCGTTTCACGAAGTTGCTGCTGCGTCTGGCCCCCTTGCGTTCAATCAGCATGAAGTGCCTGGAACACCTGGTCTACACCAAGCTAGCTGCTGAAGACCCCACAAGCCACAGGCTGCTTGACCTCATTGAGCATGGCGTTTGGCCCTCACCCTCGCCGCCCAGCTCGCCATCACCGCCCGGCGGGGATTTTGGCACAAATTCTATTATTAAGCCTGATTCCTCAGTTTAAGCCAGGCAGCTCCGCTCACAAGCTCTTTTTTGTCGACACCCTGCACTCCTACCTCATCACTATTAAGTTTCTAGCAAGACTTGCTACTTTTCAAATGTTAGTAGGTCGTGTTCACAATCGTTTTTTCAATAACCTCAGGAACCACTTCAACTCGGGACGTGCTTTTCTGATCTCAGTCTTTTTTCATATTTTTATGCTAATGCGCTAGGTTACCAAGAGATTTCTGTCTCGGCGCGAATTATTCGCGGTAGTTATTCTGTCGCTTAGGCGTTCTTTGCGCTCCGATTATGTACCAAAGAAAAAAAATGAAATAAAACTCCTTAACTGACTTTATGCGTCTTCGATATTTCAACTCTTTCATCTCGACGGCGGGGTATTTAGACGAAATGTGAATCCTACCGACTTTGGGTGGACTTGTGGTTGCCAAATGACAGTCAGGTTCTTGGAAAAAGCTAGTAAGACCTTCGTAAGGTGCTCAGACGAACAGAGTCAGCGCTCTACCTCCCCTATTTCACGTCGACGATATTATTGTGCATTTTTCGTAGCGACATAAGAGCGGTATATTTCAAAGCCGGGTACTAATCTGTTTTTTCGAAGGGCTGCGACAATTTACGTTTGGCGCCGCTTGATTAGAATACAAATGCACTAAATCTCTATATCCTAAATACCTTTATGAACCACCAGATACCAGAGCGCAAACTTGTCGGCGATCTTCAGACATTGAAGCAGTTAAGCATTGTGTCTCGATTTAGATCATGTGAGGGCGGCAAACTGTACTTCCTAAGCATAATCGGCAGCACATACGTCTGAACTATGACAAGGATGTTTGAGGTGTGGCCTCATCACGTCTTCAAAGTGTAAACTGTCGCGATCGACAAGCAAAGAGCGCAATAATGAACATCTAGCATCGAAGGCACCGTTTTGCCTACTTAAGGTTTATTAAAAGAGCGTGAGTTTTATAAACTGCCATTAAAAGAGAAAGCAGGAATATAGAATAAGAGGTGGATTTTGAATTACAAAGCGGACTGTCTTGTACTGGCAGGATTATGGGTAAGGCAAACGATTACTATTTCAAACAAAACATCAGAAGTGATGTTGGCCGTTGCAGAATCTCATTCAACTTCATATAGCATATGGGATTTTAACTATGAAGAGTTAGGATGCATAAGCGTTAATCATGTCACTGTTGTAGAGCCCCAAGGGGAAATGCTCACATTCAGGCTTATCCAGAACGTGCGCTCTTAATAATCTACGAGGCTTCAGTCAAAATTTCGCAAGCAACAAGGAAAGGTACTACTTGGACCAATTTCGCTTTACCTTGACAATGCAGTTTTAACATGGTTTAACAGGAAGTCGCGCATAAACCGAAGCGTTTTCTTGCGTTAACTGCGAGTGTCAATCATCACTCAAAACGAAGTGAAACTAGAATACCCACTGGACGTTGTGGAAGTCGGCTTAAAAAGGACTAGTTTTTATTAGAGTGTGCCGAAAAGCATGACCAGCAGTTTGAATGACTACTTTTGCAGCAGTGAAACCATCCAATACTGACTTTAAGGCTAATGCTCGGGACTGTGTTTCCTGAACTTCAGTGCTCCGTTCAGCATACTTTAAAGATGAAGTCTGGTATGCTTTGAACTGACAAAATTAAAAGTAAAGCTAACAATTATTTTTCTTAAGACTGTAGTGCCTTAGAAGTAAAAGTAGATTCGGTAAGCATCTACTGTGTAGCACTGCGTTCTTATTACTGTGCCGTTGGTTACTTGTGTGATTTAAGTAGGCACGAGTTAGAATCTGAACGTGTTGCCCTTAAGCTTCTCGAGTTGGGACTAGGGCTGTGGGATTTGTGAAGGAAGGGGGGAAAGGGTTAGCCGACAGTGTAAGGGTTCAGAGGCGGTTAGGGACATAGACGTGCTGCATTAAGGTTTCGCGGTAGTTCAGACCGCTCTAGGGCTGTCGTAGGGGTGGTAGACCTAATTACACGGCTAGGGTTAGAGTCAGTTTTAATTATCTGAGTTGGAGGTTGTTTAGGGTTTAGCGTTAGTTTAAGGGTTAGAATTATTTTTAAGACTAGGGCTAGGGTTATTTTCAGGGTTCCGGTTGTTTAAGGATTGCAACTTACAGTTTGAGTTAGCACTTACGCGCTCCTGCGTTTAATTAGCTTTCATATTGGTTTTACTTGTCACCTGATCTTGAATTTCCCTCGACAAGCATACTAAAGCCCTATGACACCTGCGCGTAAATTAGTTTATAGTGATGGTAGATTTGCACAGCATCCATAACACTCTCCTCTCCTTCCCCGCCGGCACCGGTGTCAAGACGGATTCAAAATCACCGGAGGCGGGAGTGGACGCAGGTGGCTAACACTGCGAAAACCCACACCTCACACATCCTGGTTCACAACAGCCACTGGCTAGGATCTTAAGCGAGTGGGTGGGGGCGACTCGAATCCCCCACTAGGCGAGAGTGCCATGGAGACCGCATCAAGGAGCCCTTGCAGCCTGATTCTCAGTCCATCAATCGGCCACTCCGCATAAACACGCAGAACACTGTGTTGGCTGCGGGGTCCGAGCTATCTCGTCAGTCGGCAACCTTCCAAGCCGCGTCCTTTGGCGTACTGCGATAGCTTCAAGCTCGGAAATTTGTTTAGCGAGGAGAACGTGATGAATCATCGACATCTCTTTCTCTCTTCTACCGCCCCCCCCCCGGGCACCAGTTCGCTGTCCGAGGCGAACAAACGACTGATGACGAGAGTGGGCGCAGTGGCTGACAGAGCTAGAGAGCCC
>CACRXP010000231.1:156788-195354 GCA_902702965.1 Spirometra erinaceieuropaei
TACAAACAAACGGTACACAAAACAAGTCAACCACCCTCATAAATGCATCTCCCTCGACTACATCCTAAGGTACTGCAGAATCGACGTCACTACCCGATTTGTTGTCGTTATCTTGGAGTGTTTATTTTGAAAGTTTTCGGAGTACTTGATGGAAAGCGATATTGTTTGTTTTCGGTTTCTGCTGAATGTTTAATGGCGGCGTTAGTCGGATGTTATATGATATTGTGGGACTGGAGGCCTGACCTTAAATCTCTTCCTTGCGTTTGGGAAGCTACACAATGGGCGCTGATAACGACGGTAGTTGAGTGCATTTCCGTGAGTGCTCAAAATCCGTTAGCAACGGTTGTATTTTATGGCGCGCTGTGCTGCTCTTTTCTTGGGTGTAGAGTCTCAGTAGCTGTTAACGTAACGTCTATAATTGCAGATAGAATTGTCTGGTGACCACCGTTTTACAATTCCCCAGTGCACTTTGGTGACCACTACTTTTCTGAGGACTGTTGTCGGCAGTTGTTGTTGTCGGTCTCCGTGCCCATTACAACGAGTATCTAGTTGACTCTGGGCGTCATGGCTCGGCGAGGCGGGGGAAGTCAATTGTCGTCGTTAGTGTAAATACATCAAAATACAACTCAATCTTCTACGTCCATATGCCCGGCAGGACCGGTACATTTGAAGACCCTCATTGCCCGGAAGTAAAGCGGCTTTGGGTATAAATCCGCAGCTGGACTATGTCATAATGGATTCCGGCTACTAGAATGCTTAGGCTAGCATAGAAGTGGTTTAGACAGGAGTGCAGGTACATCAATAGGAGTGAAAATGAGATTCCCAGACGGCATGCTAAGAGAATTAGAGGCATTCACTGGGTGGGGTTAGTCTGAGGTCTGACATTTCCAGTAGTGATTTCGACTACCCACCTTCAGATACTGGGTATCGTAGCTAGGACCGTAGCAAGCCCACGAGAGGGAGAGCATGAACAGATCAGGATGCAAGAACCAGAACGAGAATACCCTATGATAGGGCTTTATTCATCTGACAATTGACGTACTGGAACTAAAACGAGGAAGTGAATAGTCGATAAGATGGAACTAAGCCAGGGGATTGTGTTAGCATGACACGTGGGAATCTTGTGCACAGCTTTCATTAAATTGTGCACTTTGCATGATGCGTAGGTTGTCGGTGCCGACTATCGTTAACTAAGGTCGGAACGACATGGGTTACGGTGAAACGGGGGTCCCACAGTCCGCATTGGCGGCCTATGCACCAAGAGGAGCGCATAATGCAATATGAGCTGCGGCTACGACTCAACCCCTCCCCCGGTCCCAAAAGATGAGTGGGAGAAATCATTACTCGAAACGTCAGACCTCTCTCAGTGAACGCCTCTTCTTTTGAAGTACAGGCGGTCTGCGGCGCGATTGTGCTCGACCAGGCTTAACAGACAAAAGGATGGGCCTCAACTGTATTGCTCGGAACATTGAAATCATTCAGCTCCCTAACGTGGTGTGCGGCCTTTAATACGTCATGTACAGGCCACATCCTGGTCGGGGGGAGGGGGAGGTTTGGGGTAGAAAACTAGCTTCCCAGCCGGCAACTGGCCTGAAAGCAGGCAAATGGTCCTTTGAGAAACTCGCCTAAGAACAATTCGCCCGTCAAGTTCTAGGACTTTCGCACCCTACCCATTATGGCAGGATACTTGTTCAGGTAATTTCTGTATAGTTCATAAGAGATATAGGTGCCGCAGTCCTACTAAAGATATCAGTTGAAATAAAGGGGACGCAAAACATACCTCTTGTTCTGTTTCTGAAACGGGGATGACGCAAACGTCCTCGTGGCATATTTTGTCAACAGGTGGAGGCCGAAGAATTATTGCCCGGTGAACCCAACGAACATGCGGTACCTGGGGGATCTGGGTTACCTTATTGGGCATGGGTAACGGTATTTCCAGGGCAAGTGTTTTCAACCTAAAGAACACGGCGTACGGCTTCAAGGAGTGAGAAGACGGTCAGAATAACTTACACTGGACTCAACAATGTCGATGGTAGTGGTCGAGTCATCACGTATTGCTATGAGCCGGGGGATCCGTGCGTACAGTTGTTGAATCTCCCATGGGTTAGCAGCAAAAAATTGGGTGGAGTGGGTGCCTTGAAATTCACTGATTGAAGTAAATCTTCTCTTCCGGATGGACTTTTTAATTCGTCCTTCATTCTCCGACTGGAACTTCTGGAGTGAACGTAGCTCCTTCCTGCGTTTTTTGTCCAAGTTTTTTTCACCGGTCTGACAGTCGACAGCCCATGCCCACGACGGTAACGGCCACGAGCCTTTGAGGAGACTGGATGAAACTAGTAGGTACATCAGCATGTCATCACGAGTGTAATGCTTTCGCGTCTGTCGGTTAGGCAGGTCGCTGGTAATTGCCTTCTTCAAAATGTAAGGTGCAGCTTGGAACGTGACCGTGACCTCATCGCAATACACTTCACGTACTCGATGCAAGGAAGCCTGATTCTCAAAAATATCTAGGAGCCTAGGAGGAAATCAGAGAACAGACAGCTCACGTATTCACAAAGCTGCTGACATAAGCCAAAGTTGCTTCAGAAACCCTCGCCATTGGCAGTGACTGTGGAAGCTGCAATGATGGCTTCTCTGGTTGGTCCGCCTTGACGAAGTCTTGACAAATCTGCTTGAAATTCAACTTTCCTTCCTTCAGTTTGGCCTTCCTGTCCTTGCGCTTATCACGTTTAAACTGACGTTTTAGTGAGAGCATGGGGGATGATTTCGAATCCCCTTGGTCATATTTGCGCTCCTCTTTCTCTAGTTTTTTTCTACAGTTAAGCCATACAAAAGCGGGGCCTACCAAGACGAGCACGGCGAACCCTCCGTTTAACCATGTCTGCAGTCCCGTCAGCAACTGCCAGATGGAAGCTAGGAGATGGAACAGCAGCACACACGTCATGGATGCGATCAAGCACTATCGTACGTTAAGAACCTCCTGTCCTTCGCTTGGTAAGGACTGTGGAGTAGGTGGTGATTAAAGACGAAAAAACGCGACCATTGCAGTCACCAAACCCAAAAATGGAGGAGTGAACCGATTCCACATTCGTCTTAGCATTGCCTTTCATCACTTATGAGGGTTCTGTACGGTCTTGACGGCGTTCAACTTGCACAAGAACACCGACCGACTGATCCTAACTACTCTGATGCCGCGGGTGAATAGAGTCGTTAGATCAATAAGCCTACTCACCAACCCTGGGGAGGCTAAGGTGCTCAAGAACTGTTTGACAGACGGCTAGAGTCTCGAACGATGTCTACCGCGTGTTGGGCGCAGGACAAGGACTTGTGCGGCATCAGCCGCACCCTCCCTCACCCACTTGGCTCCGGCTAAGACAGAATTGTTTGACTAGAAGGCGCCCTTCGAAATAAAAGTCCGTCAGCCTCAAGAAGTTGCCACTTCCAAGTACGTCGGAGCGAAGCCGTGACCGAACGGACTGGAAATGGACATCATGACATCATGCTGCTCACAGCGATTTCGTCAGCACTTGAATGAGTAGGTTGGCCTATCGCGATAACATAATTGTTACAAAATTCTGCGTGCACCGAAAATGCACCCAGCCGGCTTTCCTGTGCGGTTGTGATTACCAGACTGTGAAAAGCAAACGAAAACTAAAGATCTGGTCACCGTTGTCTGAGAACCATCCTTAGAGGTATACCGACTTCGTTTCAACGTAGGCAGTCCGAACTCAGAGGACATCACGAGAATATATCAGACATTCAAAAGGAAGCGGGATGGCTTCCCTACATTCTTCGTCCCTCCTCCCATGCGTTTAGTACGTCTGTTTTATATCCGACTCCGTCGCCCGCCTTGAGGTGTCGAACTTGTACTTACTTGTACTTGATACGGCTGCGATCATGCCTGATCTAGCCGGCCTCGATGATGTCCCGAATTGTACCTCTCCACGCGTGACGATCCGCGGCAGCAGATCTAGACAGCTCAACCCATTCCCTTCGCCAACGACGGAGACCGAATACCGAAGGTCCAAGAACCACCTCCATGTCTTGACGGGCAGTGTCGAGCCAGGTTTTGAACTGACCCCCTCTTCGACGCCTCCAATGGGGCAACGGTGCCGGATCGAGGGCAGTAACACGGACCTCCTGAGGTGGGCGACGAAGAACATGCCCGAACCACCTCAGTCGTCTTTCTTGGATGGCCCGAGTTATCCTCGCGATGTTGTCGCAGCGAGCGCGGACTATCTCGGAGTCAAAAACTGGTTCAACACCACCCATCAAGACATGGAGGTGGTTTTTGGACATTGGGTACTTGGTGTCTGTCGCCGGAGAAGAGATCCGCCATCAGACTGCGACACGGCTATGAACACAACCATACCAAATACAAGTACAAGTATCCAGGGCTGGAATGGGATGCAAACAAGTGTACATGAAAATAAGTAGTTCGTGATGCACAGTTCTGCAGAAGAATCGACTTTCTTGACCCCTTCAAATCTTATGGTCAACGTATTCTAATATGACCAATATTGCTGCATAATTCCGACAGTACCGGTTCAGACAGTGTCCGTAAGACTGATTAAACAGAAAAAAACGCAACGGGGTACATGAGGACGATAGACGTCTTTTTTATACAACAAGTGCTTGCGACATCAGTTCATTCTACCCGTCCTCTGTGCACGAGCGCGATAAGCCGGAAGATCGAAAGTTGGGGCCACGTCCTGACGGGCCAACATAAATAGATCATTTTCTCAGTAGAAACAGACTAAACGTAAATTATCGAAAATCTAGACGGAAGTTACTTTATGTTCGCACGGGGAGCAACTGAATTAAGGGCCAGCTAGAATTTCGATCTCGTTAAGTGTCGAGCTAACTCTTCCTAACGGCGGAAGTCGGTGTGATGATAACACTTCAGCAAGATCAGGCGAGTGAAATGTGGCGTTACGCTGACTGGGTGATGCCGATGGCTTCAACGCGGAGTCTCACATTCCCAAGTCAGGCTGATGCATATGCCTGGCAATTGGCGGGCTAGCTCTCGCAATTAATTGCAACGCGGAGAGATAAAAGCCGTCTATCGGTATATGGACTGGATGTAATCGGAAAGTCAAGGAATGCCGAAATGGCACCTACGCGCAACAACCAAGACGAACCTGAACAAAGGATACATACCCATTAACTTATCCTACACAAGGAAATCACGTAGAAAGTTAAAGGATAATGAACAATTTAACAGCGCCATAAAGGACGTCTATTTTATTAAGTTAACATAATTAATAGCCGAAAAACATAACTGACGAGTTTTCAGTAGAAAAAATTAAATATTGGCTGTGACGAACGTTACAAAAAGTATCCCTATTTTGGAGAAATTTTCGGCGAGAACCTTTATCACAGTCCGTGTCAGACCTTATCTAATCGATCCCGTAAGCCTTCACTAATCCGGGCCACCGTCTTTGGTTCGGTATCCTTCGGTGAGGTTCGCGGCTGCGTCCCTTTTTTGGCTAACAAAACATCAGCAGTGATTAGGTGAAACGTCAAAACCAGAGACCAGTGACGGCGTGATAGAACCTCCATTCGTCGGCTGCCTGTGTTCGTTGAACGATCGGCAGTTAGTTCACGAGGGTCTCGTTTTGATTGTTATCGTATAACTCAAAAAACCCATCACTTGGTTTGGTTTTTACAAGATTGCGCTTCCACTTTCTTATGGCGCATTCGTCAAGCCTTGCACATGTTTAGGTCTTCTCGTGTTAATGAGAGCCATCCTGTGCAGCCGTTGGAGCCTCCGGTACTACATGATAACAGGAGGCCCACTGATCAGGGCGACAGCGTACATGCTATAGTCCGAGTATCCAAAACGAAGCAATCGTGGAGCATTTTGACGACTGGTACATGAAAAATGAAGGCATACTTCCACATGTAATATATCTCGAGATTTCGTCGTTCAGTGTTTTGAAGTTCCCCGGTAATCAACGTAAGATGCTTCCGCCCTTGGTAACACTATTAGACCGTCTGGTCATGCACTAGCAGCACAGATTTGCGGGTTCGTGCGCGGCTAGTGATGTGATTAAACGACAGGGCACAACCTGCGCCGGTCAAGCGAAGGCACTGTTGGGCGGATTGTGCCGACAGGGGACTAGCCTTGGGATCCTTAGAAGTTGCCTCGCCTCTGCTGTTCTCAAGACTACCCTGAGGTTGTTCACGTCACATTTTCCGGCTCCAGTACTGCACGCACTAGAAAACACTTGACTTCACTAACGCGCAACATTTCCCGCAAAATCTTCGTATTTTGCAACTGATGGGACCGTACCAAACGTCGGATGACGGTTAAACAGATTTTTTCACAATATCAAGTTTGTGTACGCCACAGCATTACGCTCACCGCAGGGCACGGACCGCACCCAGCGCAAACTGGGAATGCGATTGACCACCACGTGACGAGACGCAACCATTGGGACGGGGGCGACTGAACGGTTTAAACAAAGGTTTTGAGTCCGCACATGGGAGACCATTTGTCAGTGAAACATTGGCAGGCATTGGGAATAATTGCCCTCTGTGGAGGACGTCGTAGTAAGATAACTTCATCGACGATTGTAATGGTGGCACCTAATATTTGAAAGAGTATACGCCGATATAGATGTTAAGTCAGCGGTTCGCTGCCGCTCTCGCACTACGACCCGACACCGCTGATCGTTTTCGCTGCGGATGCTGCCAACCACAGAGCTAGTGCCGTAATCTCACATATTTTTCACGGTGGGCCAGAAAAGGTGATAATGCATGGACCTGGCGCATTAACTCCTGTTGAGAACTGGGCTGAAATGGAGAAAGAGGCATTAGCCATCATCTTTACCGTCAAGAAGTTTCACAGGCTGCTGTAAGTCGTCATTTCAGATTGCTAAGAGAAAATAAACCGTTGCAACCAGCTTTCCGTTTGAAGAAGGGCATTCCTGTCTATTCATCCAGCCGACATCAGCGATGGCCAACCACTCCCCTTGGCTACGATAATGACACGCAACTGTCAAATTATCGAATTTGGTCAGCCTAACGCCCTTTCTCGCCTACCTAGAATCATCAAAAACTTCAGGAAGACACCTTGATTGCTGCTACTTTGATTAGGGACGATGTGCGCTGTCATCTATTACACGCTGTATGAGGTATCCCTGTCCCTGCCGCGGACATCCAACGTGCTACTGAACAGGATCCTGTCCCCCGCCAAGCTATCATCTACGTTCGGATCTGCTGTTTAACTACTGCTCTCGCCGGTGAGCTTCACCAACCCTTCCTGTGTCGAGTATGGCCCTTTGTGGTTGGTTCCCGTTTCATGTTAGCAGACGATGTGGTTGTCCCATCTTCACTTTGACCTGCTTTACTACGTCAGTTTCATACGGCTCATCCTGGTACCAGCCGAATTAAGTCAACTTCATGCAGTTTCGCTTACTGGCCGGGCATCCACACCAACATGTACACTGGCGTGTGGACAATGGGGTTTCTGGATGTATATAACACGTGTTATATACAGCTGTAAGCGCACCCTGAGGGATTGTTACTACGAAAATGGCATTTACATAAGCTGGATATTTCGGTTTTTTAAAAACTCGTGTCTTGATTTGACGCGGTGTTTTGTTCAGGTTCGGAGTGTCGAGTAAAAACAAGGAACGCATGTAATTATTCAAGCCTTTCTTGAAGATCTGTAGGGACTTCGCCGCCATAACGGATTGTAGATAATTCCACTACCCTACTACCCGTTGCATGATACATTCAGAACGAAGGTCCAACCTCCAAATTTTGATGCGTAGCTCATTACAAGTCCACGAAGATAAGGCAAGAGGTGCCACTGAAACACGCATTGAAAGCGCAACCCTTGTTGAAGGCCATGCATTTTTTCGTAAAGTAAGACAACCCCACTTCTTTACTTCCTGTAAATCAGAGGAAACAGACTGATGCACCCCAGTCTTCCCATTGAAGATTCGTGTTTCAGACTTTTTACTAGCCTTGTAGCGCTGCGCCGCAATTTCTCGATACATGACTCCCACACCTGTATGCCACCTTCTAGATGAGGTCGAACGAAGGTGCCGTAGACTGTGCCGAAAATTTTTCTGTCGAAAGCTACAAACGTATTTCGCTAGCGCACAGAACTCCCATGACTTTTTTGCGGTCTTGATGTATTGCGGTGACGATTTCGGATTGCCTTGTCTTTCAGTTAATATGCCCTTATGCTGTCGCTTGGAGGGTAGTTAGTCGGGTGGAGATGGTTGACGACGCACTTCTTCACATTTAAGTCCAGGAGCTATCCCCCAAAAAAAACTCGCAGTCGGTGCAAATTATTTTAAGTTGTTTTCTGTTAATTTGAGCTGTTAGTGATTTGCCAGTTAACGCGATCCGAAAACGCGATCTTACCATGGTTGATAGTCCGAAGGCTGTTACAGACGTCGAAAATTAATAATTAGGGTCCCGGAAATTAGTCTTGAGAAACACTAATTATCACTTGCACCCAATACAATTTATCTTCTCCGATACAGACGCGCCGTTTGCGACCGACCATTCATACCCTTATCCAGTTCAGAGGATGTCTCTTAGTACCAAAGGTGCTCTATTTATGCAAGAGACGTCGATGTGGGTTGCTGTGGAAGGCTTTGTGGGAGTCAATATACAACACGTCTGCCTTGGGGCCCTCTTCAAAAGCACCGGTCCGGATCTCAAGTGAAGTCAGCAGGTTTGAGAGAGTGGGGCGTCCCCGCCGAAGACAATGCATGCTACAAATTCTATAAAATACCATTTTCGTGGCAAAGCTGTTGTGTGATTCACAGTACGAGGATTTCCATTGTTTTGCAGGAAATGCAAACCAAGCTTACAGGTCTACAGACGCTTGATGCCGTCCTTCTACCTTTCTTATGTAATAGAACTACACATTTCTGCTGATCTCCATTATGAGGAAAAGCTCCTTGTTCTCTCTGACAAGTCGAAGAGACATGAGGGAGGCATTGTCAGCTCTATCGACAATCCGTCGAGTGTCAGGCCAAGAATCCCACCGGGTCCAAGAGATTTGGTTGGTCTAATTGGACTGAGGTGCCGTCCTACTCCTTTGGGGGAAAACAATGCTTTCAATGACGATAACGTACCGGGTCATTTCAAACTCCAGGTTGCCTTCAGCGGATTCCAGTGTAAACACCGATTGAAGGAACCGTGGCAGTAGTTTTACGTCCTGCGACCGTTCAAAGGATACGTTTCTGATACTATCCTCTATAACTACTGAGGATGTACCCGTAAACTTCTTTAGACATATAATGGTTTCTGCTATCGGTGAGCGCTCGAGGGAAGTTTTAGCAATTTGTATTTGCTTGCGGCATTCTTTATGCTCCAACTTGTATCAAAAAATTATACGGACTCTTGGAGGCGCAATTACGTTTTTCTACAGCCTTGTTTATTGTTTCTGGTCCTTTCTATCATTGCACTGACACACGGAGGTTGAGCAAACGGTTTCATCATTTTCTAGGGACAATAGTTTTTTAGACGCCCTATAGCTCCCCGAAAATACCGAAAGACATCTTTGATACCATTCGTATGAAATAACTAGGTTTCCTCTGACATGCATGCAAACTTCAGGGACTTTGCGGTCGCCTCATCTACCTTGCTCAGCCGTCTGCCGTCAGAGATTATAAGAAGATTATCAGCACAGAGATATTCTGTCGTCCCTTGACAATGACAGGGCGGAAGTGCGCGCATCCTCCCATCAACGTTCTGCTACACAAAAGATTAAAGGCGCTTCCCACATAACATGCAGTGTTCCCAACGAGAAGGCATAAAGGACAATGGGCTAACTAACTGTGTGTAGTTGTTACGAAAACATCAAACAGCATAGACAAGGCATCTCCATGCCGCCCATCGGTCGAAGTGGCCATGTGCCGCTTCCGTGGGGTTATTTGTTACTCTCCGTTTTGCATACTCTTGACCGAAAAGACGTAACATTTGGCTACACAACTTCATCAGATAGGGATAGACTTGTCCGATCTCGACTGGAGCTCAATGTTTAGGGATAATGTCTGGGAAAATCGGGAGTAAGTCAAGAATATCCTTCTTCATCTAACCAACAGTCATTGCCCACTGACGAGTGTAAGACAGAACAAGCGGCTTGGGTGACTTAATAGCAACCTCACGAAATTATTTAGCAGGAAGTACAAGTTGTTGAGTAAATATGGGGTCACTGGGTAATTTGAATATCTCGGAAACTGCAAAATATGAAGATGCGATTGCTAAAACGCGCCGGGAATTCAATAAGAATTCGCTAAAAATGCAACACAGAATCCGAAATTACGTTACAGCTATTTCTAGAGAGGTATAGGGAACAGACGTCAAATCCCCTCAAGCAAGACTACCGATATCCTTAAAGTTGCTAAAACCAAGGATATGTCTGCATATTTTTTGTGAACTTTTCAGCCCGTCTGCATAGACGAGGCGAAGTTTCTTTCTCCAACTCAGAGAAGAACTGTAGGACCACAAGCATATAAAATATATTCTTTACGGCATATACTATCCAAGGGAACTTATAGAAATTTGGACAAACCAAAGTCTTTAGAATCAGACGAGATTCCATTCAAGCCTCTCAAAGAACTTTTCAGTGAGCTTTTTATACCCCTGTCAATGCTATTCAAATGTCATTTGACACTGAAACATATACTATCGTCTGAAACCTGGCGTATATTTCTCTCCCATACAGAGGCGGTAGCCGGACGTTAACGACAATCAACAGACCCATGAGCTTGACGTGCACTCTCATTAAGGTTATGAAAGGATCATGAAGAGCGAACTAGTTCGGTTCCTGGGAGTCTGCAACTCGCTGTCGCACTGCCAACAAGGGTTCCGGAAAGGGAGATTCTGCACAACAAACTTGCTGCAATCTCTCCATAGCTGGACCTGAACTCTTTATGACAGAGACGCAGTTGACATCGTCTTTATTGACGTACAAAAGGCGTACGGCACTGTGCATATCAGAAACTATGTTGCAAAATAGAAAGAATAGATATCAGAGGAAACCTCTTTGACTGGACCAAAATCTTCCATGTATGTCGGCCAAAAAAACTTATGTCCTCATCAGGTCAAAATTGGTGTTTCCCAGGTTTTACTACCGGACCCATTCACGGACGACTGCACAAGAACTTTGAACTGCGAAGCAACAATACTTGCTGACGACATAAAGGCGTGGACTATAACACGGGACCCTCCCGACGAAAATAGACCGGGGGTGGGCCTTAATCGGTTGAAGGAGTGGTCAAAAAGTTGGCTCGTACGATTGAACGCAGGTAAGTGCATCATACTTCGCCTAGGCAACCAAGCCAGATCTACCATGACAAAAGACTTATTTCTCGTCGGTGTAACTTTACGAGATGGGGAAGCCCGCTGACAACGAACTCCTCAAAAACATCCACTCATTGTTCGAGACTGGCGAGAAGCCATATGTTCGTACTGTAAGCCATCAAGAGAACATTTTTGACTGTTGACAAAGACCTCTTTTCCAATATCTTCGTAACACTCGTGAGACTGCATATGCACTACGGCAGACAAGCCTGGAGATCATAGGCAGTTAGAGGTCAACATATTATTGAAAGATTACGGGGAAAAGCAACGAACTGGTTATGGTTCAGGGTTCCTTACTCTATGTAACCCGCCCTTTTGAGTTATAGACAACGGAACGGAGATTTCTTACATGCATTCAACATTGTCGAGGGAGCGGACTGCGTTTGGCCTTTGAGGACTTTTTTGAATTTGTCACCATGACCAACTTCTGGGACCACCAATTAAAGCTGCAAATTCAACTGGTAGGACTTGATGTGCGTAAGTTCTCCTCCGTCAGAGTGGTCAAGCCATATAATACCACCCGCAGATGTTGTGATCTCACCGTCGATACAAAGCCTTAAAAGGAATCATTATGAATTTCTGTTCCGAAATGATGGAGAGCAATAAGAGATCTAGCCCAGCCCTTGAGACTCATGCCGAATTTATCATATTATTATGAATCTTTGCAAGCTATTTCAGCCCACACAGTTCTGCTGTAGACCACACTCAATTTTAAGTTGCAAATAAAGTTACGGATGGCGTTACTTCGTCATCAGATCTGTTGTTTTCCCTTCATATTGAGATCCTTTTCAGCAAAGTTTGTAAATTCTCTAGTAACACCTGGCGTTTACGTTTCTATCACAAACCTCAACCTTTCATCTGACGGTTCGCAGATGCCTACATTCTCCCCCTCATTTTTATGGTTTTTCTGTCGTTTTTGCCTTGTTAATTTTAAAACGAGTTCTCCGAATGCTCTCTTCTGCCGCAGGTGTTTCTTATGTCTTTTAGTTGATCTTATCATACAACGACATTTGAAAGCGGTTGTGCAATCTGGTGGTCGAATTCTGGATGACGTTGCCCATGCCCTTTATTTCTAGCTAACTGCCTCGAAGTACTCCCGCCCCATGCGCCGTGGCCTTCGACATATCTGTTTTCGTACATTAGCATATCAGCGTTCTGCATTGTCATTCCTGGCAAGCCAGCTTGCATGTGAAAAGACAGGAATACAGAAACTTAAACTTAAACTCCCTCTTAGTAGCTATTTTTGCGGAAACCTTCTTAACCCATGCGCAATTTATTAATTAATATTCACAATGAATGGAACCCCCTCTTTGCCTTAAAATTTGGGATTGGTGCTTTAAAAGTAAAACGTGTTCCCCATTCCCTCTCCCCACTTGCTCTCTCTCTCTCGTTCGCTCTTTAAAGCTCGCGCCAATTTGCCACAATAAACTGCGCGGAAATAAGCCACAAGCGAGGAACGTCCAGTTTATGCTGTCTTCTTCGACATTAAAAAGGCTTTTGGTAGTGTGCTTCATGGGCGCATCGTACAGAAGATTTAGTGGTGTGGAATCCAGGTCAACACTCTAAAGTGGATTAAACGCTCCCTGGCAAGAAAACGGCCAAAAGGAATTGTTAGTGCTACTAAATTCGAATGGGCATCAGCAGAGTGCGGCATTCCACAGGATTCGGTCTTAGGTCTCCTCCTCTTCATCATCTATAAGAGCGACTGTGCTGCAGACCCTTACTGCGGTGCCATCGTGCTTGCGGATGATATAAAAGTTTGGAGAGCACTCAGCTGTGCCAACGACGCGCAGAAACTGCAATAAGACGTTAATAAGCTGGCTGTATGATCCATCTACTGGCTTCCAACGTCTCATGCATCCCAGTGTGTAGTCTTGCGTTTGGAATCTGGCGTTTCCCAAAACACCAGTACACTATAACTGGGGTCTCACTAAAAGAAGTGGATACGCATAAAGGCCTAGGTATCCGGACAAGTTCAAACTTGCTGCCCTCTGAACACTGCAGAAGGGCCGCCCAAAAAGCAACCAGCATCATGCACTGGATTAGGCGTGCTTTTATAGTCTTTCCCCTTGAATTCTTCTTGCAGATATTTGGTACGTTCGTCAGACCGGATTTTGAATACCGAAAGCCAGCATGGATGTATTGGATGAAGGAAGGCAGCGATGTCTTCGAGCAGGTGCAACGACGAGCGAACAAAATTGGTGGACGATCCTAGGACATTGTCATACCCAGAAAGGCTGATCCAGATCAGTTTGTTCCCCTATCCTTTAGACCCATTATGTTCAACCTGTTGTGAACATTCCGCATTATTCGCGAGCGTTACGGTTTACGCAAATCAGAACATTTCTTTGAGCGTATGAACAAGAGTCACCTGCGCGGTCACCCGTACAAGATAAAGACGATAGTACGCGCCTGGACCAACGAAAGGTTTCATTCAGCCAACGTGTAGTTTGACCGCGGAACTCACTCCCAAGTGAAATATTGACATCTGATACCATGGTCATATTCAAAAGGCATTTCGATCGATTTATTTTTGATAATCAACGGCTCTCACTGCTGGACCATCTGCGGTCAGCAATAAACTTCATTTCCTGATCATCAACAACGGTGTGACACTCTGCTATACCACGACCGGGCTATCCCAGTCCTGGGCGAAAACGGTGTCTTCCCTTGGTCT
This sequence comes from Spirometra erinaceieuropaei, assembly GCA_902702965.1. Classification (NCBI taxonomy): domain Eukaryota; kingdom Metazoa; phylum Platyhelminthes; class Cestoda; order Diphyllobothriidea; family Diphyllobothriidae; genus Spirometra; species Spirometra erinaceieuropaei. The sequence goes on from CACRXP010000231.1 coordinate 170,803, forward strand.
CGCTTTCGCAGGCGACGACTGCAGCTCAGGCTTCAGCACAAACCTGCATGTTGGCCTGCACTCCATAAACCTCATCCTAACTTCCCAAAACACAACGATGTCTGCTAATTGTGAAGCCACTGAGGACATTGCTTGCTTGCCCCTCTCCAGGAGCAACGCAAAGCCCGTCTTCACAATATCAGCAACCCTTCCTATTGCAACTTCTTGGATGCCCTGTTCAGTAACAAACAAGGGGGTGGTGTAGTTGCCGCCACTGTCCCTCCCCCATCCCCCACCCACCTCATTCTCATTCCGCTCCCCTCTACACACTGCAACTCCCCTACTCCCTTCACATTACACATCTGAACATTTATTTACAAATGCACAAATAAGGAGGAAGATAACAAAGCACACCAACGCACATGCTCTAAGTCCAAGTCATCCCGAGAGAGCCACTTCTGGCAGCATCCCTGCCTCCCGAACGCGCCGGAAGGCTTCGAAAGCCAACTCTAAGCTCCAAGCACACTCCTCCAAACACTGTCGAGAAAACTCCCTGTTCATGCCCGTACCAGCCGACAATTCAGCAATCTTCGCTGCCAATTCATCCTCCAACACTGCAGACCTCTCTACACCATCACCGTCACCGTCGCGGCCACAAGCAGCACCAACGGCAACGACGTTAACCGACCCTGATCCAACAGCACCAGCACCAGCACCGCCATCCTCCGCTGACCTCCTTGTCCACTCTTCTATCGCCCGCTGTATGACACTGCTGTGACGCTACAAACAAACGGTACACAAAACAAGTCAGCCACCCTCACAAATGCATCTCCCTCGACTACATCCTAAGGTACTGGAGAATTAACGTCACTGCCCGGGTATGTTGACGTTATCTTAGATTTTAGATTTAAAGTTTTTGTAGTACTTGATAGTAACCGATATTCTGTGTTTTCGGTTGCTGCTGGAAGTGTAATGGCGGCGTAAGTCGGATGTTATTTGAGATTTTGGGACTGGGGGCCTGACCTTAAATCTCTTCTATGCGCTGATGACGACGTTATTTGCGTGCATTTCCGTGAGTGCTCAAAATCCGTTAGCGACTGCTGGATATTATGGCGCGCTGTGCTGCTCTTTTCTTGGGTGGAGTCTCAGTAGCTGCTAACATAACGTCTATAATTGCAGAGGGAACTGTTTGGTGACTACCGGAGTGCAGGCCGTATAGCGAGGATCACGGAATAACCAGAAGAGAAAGTTCGTTGGCCCCCAACAGAAGCACACGTAATTGCGAAGCCTACCCTCCGCGAAAACCAGTTTTTTACGGCTGCTTGCAGCAACACATACAAATCCTTTTGGCCGACAAGCACACTGACTTACAGCCTTGCAGCCTAAATATATTTGGTCTACGCTCCAAAGAATCGGCTTCGTCTGGCGATATTGCTTAAACAGAAAACTCGATCTACAGCCACACTCCGTTTTACAACTCCCCAGTGCACTTTGGTGACCTCTACTTTTGTGGACTGTTGTCGGCAGTTGTTGTTGTTGTCGGTCTCCGTGCCCATTACAACAAGTACCTAGTTGACTCTGGGGGTCATGGCTCGGCGAGGCGGGGAAATTCCATTGTCTTCTTTATTGTAAATGTATCACAATACATCTCAATCTTCTACGTCCGTAGGCCCGGCAGGACTGGTCCAGTTGAAGACCATCATTGCCCAGAAGCAGAGCGGCTTTGGGTATAAAACCGCAGCTGGACTATGTCAAAATGAATTCCGGCTACTAGAATGCTTAGGCTAGCATAGAAGTGGTTTAGACAGGAGTACAGGTACATCAATAGGAGTGAAAATGAGATTCCCAGACGGCATGCCAGGAGAAGTAGAGACATTCACTGGGTGAGGTTAGTCTGCGGTCTGACGTTTCCAGTAGTGATTTCGACTACCCATCTTCAGATACTAGGTGTCGTAGCTAGGACCGTAGCAAGCACACAGGAGGGAGGGCATGAACAAATCAGGATGCAAGAACCAGAACGAGAATACCCTATGATAGGGCTTTATTCATCTGACAATTGACGTATTGGAACTAAAACGAGAAAGTGAATAGTCGATAAGATGGAGCTAAGCCAGGGGCTTGTGTTAGCATGACACATGGGAATCCTGTGTACAGCTTTCACTAAATTGTGCACTTTGCATGATGCGTAGGTTGTCGGTGCCGACTATCGTTAACTAAGGTCGGAACGACAGGGGTTACGGTGAAACGGGGGTCCCAGAGACCGCATTGGCGGCCTATGCACCAAGAGGAGCGCATAATGCAATATGAGCTGCGGCTACGACTCCACCCCTCCCCCGGTCCCCAAAGATGAGTGGGAGAAATCATTACTCGAAACGTCAGACCTCTCTCAGTGAACACCTCTTCTTTTGAAGTACAGACGGGTTACGGTCTGCGGCGCGATTGTGCTCGACCAGGCTTAACAGACAAAAAGATGGGCCTCAACTGTATTGCTCGGAACATTGAAATCATTCAGCTCCATAACGTGGTGTGCGGCCTTTAATACTTCATGTAGAGGCCACATCCTGGCCGGGGGAGGGGGAGGTTGGGGGTAGAAAACTAGCTTCCCAGCCGGCAACTGGCCTGAAAGCAGGCAAATGGCCCTTTGAGAAACTCGCCTATGAACAATTCGCCCGTCAAGTTCTAGGACTTTCGCACCCAACCCATTATGGCAGGATACTTGTTCAGGTAATTTCTGTATAGTTCATAAGAGATATAGGTGCCGCAGTCCTACTAAAGATATCAGTTGAAATAAAGGGGACGCAAAACATACCTCTTGTTCTGTTTCTGAAACGGGGATGACGCAAACGTCCTCGTGGCATATTTTGTCAACAGGTGGAGGCCGAAGAATTATTGCCCGGTGAACCCAACGAACATGCGGTACCTGGGGGATCTGGGTTACCTTATTGGGCATGGGTAACGGTATTTCCAGGTCAAGTGTTTTCAACCTAAAGAACACGGCGTACGGCTTCAAGGAGTGAGAAGACGGTCAGAATAACTTACACTGGACTCAACAATGTCGATGGTAGTGGTCGAGTCATCACGTATTGCTATGAGCCGGGGGATCCGTGCGTACAGTTGTTGAATCTCCCATGGGTTAGCAGCAAAAAATTGGGTGGAGTGGGTGCCTTGAAATTCACTGATTGAAGTAAATCTTCTCTTCCGGATGGACTTTTTAATTCGTCCTTCATTCTCCGACTGGAACTTCTGGAGTGAACGTAGCTCCTTCCTGCGTTTTTTGTCCAAGTTTTTTTCACCGGTCTGACAGTCGACAGCCCATGCCCACGACGGTAACGGCCACGAGCCTTTGAGGAGACTGGATGAAACTAGTAGGTACATCAGCATGTCATCACGAGTGTAATGCTTTCGTGTCTGTCGGTTAGGCAGGTCGCTGGTAACTGCCTTCTTCAAAATGTAAGGTGTAGCTTGGAACGTGACCGTGACCTCATCGCAATACACTTCGCGTACTCGATGCAAGGAAGCCTGATTCTCAAAAATATTTAGGAGCCTAGGAGGAAATCAGAGAACAGACAGCTCACGTATTCACAAAGCTGCTGACATAAGCCAAAGTTGCTTCAGAAACCCTCGCCATTGGCAGTGACTGTGGAAGCTGCAATGATGGCTTCTCGGGTTGGTCCGCCTTGACGAAGTCTTGACAAATCTGCTTGAAATTCAACTTTCCTTCCTTCAGTTTGGCCTTCCTGTCCTTGCGCTTATCACGTTTAAACTGACGTTTTAGTGAGAGCATGGGGGATGATTTCGAATCCCCTTGGTCATATTTGCGCTCCTCTTTCTCTAGTTTTTTTCTACAGTTAAGCCATACAAAAGTGGGGCCTACCAAGACGAGCACGGCGAACCCTCCGTTTAACCATGTCTGCAGTCCCGTCAGCAACTGCCAGATGGAAGCTAGGAGATGGAACAGCAGCACACACGTCATGGATGCGATCAAGCACTATCGTACGTTAAGAACCTCCTGTCCTTCGCTTGGTAAGGACTGTGGAGTAGGTGGTGATTAAAGACGAAAAAACGCGACCATTGCAGTCACCAAACCCAAAAATGGAGGAGTGAACCGATTCCACATTCGTCTTAGCATTGCCCTTCATCACTTATGAGGGTTCTGTACGGTCTTGACGGCGTTCAACTTGCACAAGAACACCGACCGACTGATCCTAACTACTCTGATGCCGCGGGTGAATAGAGTCGTTAGATCAATAAGCCTACTCACCAACCCTGGGGAGGCTAAGGTGCTCAAGAGCTGTTTGACAGACGGCTAGAGTCTCAAACGATGTCTACCGCGTGTTGGGCGCAGAACAAGGACTTGTGCGGCATCAGCCGCACCCCTCCTCACCCACTTGGCTCCGGCTAAGACAGAATTGTTTGACTAGAAGGCGCCCTTCGAAATAAAAGTCCGTCAGCCTCAAGAAATTGCCATTTCCAAGTACGTCGGAGCGAAGCCGTGACCGAACGGACTGGAAATGGACATCAATGACCCAGTCGATGCTGCTCACAGCGATTTCCTCAGCACTTGAATGAGTAGGTTGGCCTATCGCGATAACATAATCGTTACAAAATTCCGCGTGCACCGAAAATGCACTCAGCCGGCTTTCCTGTGCGGTTGTGAATATCGGACTGTGTGAAGGGCAAGCGAAAACTAAAGGTCTGTTCACCGTTGTCTGAGAACCATCCTTAGAGGTATACCGACTTCGTTTCAAATTAGGCAATCCGACCTCGGAGGACATAACGATAATATCTCAGACATTCAAAAGGAAGCGGGGATGGCTTCCTTACATTCTTCGTCCCTCCTCCCATGCGTTCAGTACGTCTGTTTTATATCCGACTCCGTCGCCCGCCTAGAGGTGTTGAAGTCAAAATCTGGCTCAACACCACCCATCAAGACATGGAGGTGGTTCTTGGACCTTGGGTACTTGGTGTCCATCGCTGGAGGTGAGATCCACAATCAGACTGCCACACGGCTATGAAAACAACCGTACCAAATAGAAGTACAAGTACCCAGGGCTGGGATGGCATGTAGTGTACATGAAAAAAAGGTAGTTCGTGATGCACAGTTCTGCCGAAGAATCGACTTTCTTGACCCCTTAAAATCTTATGGTCAACGTATTCTAAAATGGCCGATATTGCTGCATAATTCCGACAGCACCGGTTCAGACAGTGTCCGTAAGACTGATTAAACAGAAAAAAACGCAACGGGGTACATGAGGACGATAGGCGTCTTCTTTACACAACAAGTGCTTGCGACATCAGTTCTTCCTACCCGTCCTCTGTGCACGAGCGCGATAAGCCGGAAGATCGAAAGTTGGGGCCACGCCCTGACGGGCCAAAATAAATAGATCACTTTCTCAGTAGAAACTGACTAAACGTAAATTATCGAAAATCTAGACGGAAGTTACTTTACGTTCGCACAGGGAGCAACTGAATTAAGGGCCAGCTAGAAGTTCGATCTCGTTAAGTGTCGAGCTAACTCTTCCTAACGGCGGAAGTCGGTGTGATGATAACACTTCAGCAAGATCAGGTGAGTGAAATGTGGCGTTATGCTGACTGGGTGATGCCGATGGCTTCAACGCGGAGTCTCACATTCCCAAGTCAGGCTGATGCATATGCCTGGCAATTGGCGGGCTAGCTCTCGCAATTAATTGCAACGTGGAGAGATAAAAGCCGTCTATCGGTATATGGACTGGATATAATCGGAAAGTCAAGGAATGCCGAAATGGCACCTACGCGCAACAACCAAGACGAACCTGAACAAAGGATACATACCCATTAACTTATCCTACACAAGGAAATCACGTAGAAAGTTAAAGGATAATGAACAATTTAACAGCGCCATAAAGGACGTCTATTTTATTAAGTTAACATAATTAATAGCCGAAAAACATAACTGACGAGTTTTCAGTAGAAAAAAATTAATTATTGGCTGTGACGAACGTTACAAAAGGTATCCCTATTTTGGAGAAATTTTTGGCGAGAACCTTTATCACAGTCCGTGTCAAACCTTATCTAATCGATCCCGTAAGCCTTCACTAATCCGGGTCACCGTCTTTGGTTCGGTATCCTTCGGTGAGGTTCGCGGCTGCGTCCCTTTCTTGGCTAACAAAACATCAGCAGTGATTAGGTGAAACGTCAAAACCAGAGACCAGTGACGGCGTGATAGAACCTCCATTCGTCGGTTGCCTGTGTTCGTTGAACGACCGGCAGTTAGTTCACAAAGGTCTCGTTTTGATTGTTGTCGTATAACTCAAAAACCCCATCACTTGGTTTGGTTTTTACAAGATTGCGCTTCCACTTTCTTATGGCGCATTCGTCAAGCCTTACACATGTTTAGGTCTTCTCGTGTTAATGAGAGCCATCCTGTGCAGCCGTTGGAGCCTCCGGTACTACATGATAACGGGAAGCCCACTGATCAGGGCTACAGTCCGAGTATCCAAAACGAAGCAATCGTGGAGCATTTTGACGACTGGTACATGAAAAATGAAGGCATACTTCCACATGTAATATATCTCGAGATTTTGTCGTTCAGTGTTTTGAAGTTCCCCGGTAATCAAGGTAAGCACCTTCCGCCCTTGGTAACACTATTAGACCGTCTGGCCCTGCACTAGCAGCACAGATTTGCGGGTTCGTGCGCGGCTAGTGATGTGATTAAACGACAGGGCACAACCTGCGCCGGTCAAGCGAAGGCACTGTTGGGCGGATTGTGCTGACAGGGGACTAGCCTTGGGATCCTTAGAAGTTGCCTCGCCTCTGCTGTTCTCAAGACTACCCTGAGGTTGTTCACGTCACATTTTCCGGCTCCAGTACTGCACGCACTAGAAAACACTTGATTTCACTAACGCGCAACATTTCCCGCAAAATCTTGGTATTTTGCAACTGATGGGACACTACTAAACGTTGAATGACGGTTAAACAGACTTTTTTCACAATATCAAGTTTGTGTACGCCACAGCATTACGCTCACCGCAGGGCACGGACCGCACCCAGCGCAAACTGGGAATGCGATTGACCACCACGTGACGAGACGCAACCATTGGGGCGGGGGCGAGGATTCTGAACGGTTTAAACAAAGGTTTTGAGTCCGCACATGGGAGACCATTTGTCAATGAAACATTGGCAGGCATTGGGAATAATTGCCCTCTGTGGAGGACGTCGTAGTAAGATAACTTCATCGACGATTGTAATGGTGGCACCTAATATTTGAAAGAGTATGCGCCGATATAGATGTTAAGTCAGCGGTTCGCTGCCGCTCTCGCGTTACGACCCGACACCGCTGATCGTTTTCGCTGCGGATGCTGCCAACCACAGAGCTAGTGCCGTTATCTCACATATTTTTCACGGTGGGCCAGAAAAGGTGATAATGCATGGACCTGGCGCATTAACTCCTGTTGAGAACAGGGATGAAATGGAGAAAGAGGCATTAGCCATCATTTTTACCGTCAAGAAGTTTCACAGGCTGCTGTTAGTCGTCATTTCAGATTGCTAACAGAAAATAAACCGTTGCAACCAGCTTTCGGTTCGAAGAAGGGCATTCCTGTCTATTTATCCAGCCGACATCAGCGATGGCCAACCACTCCCCTTGGCTACGATTATGACACGCAACTGTCAAATTATCGAATTTGGTCAGCCTAACGCCCTTTCTCGCCTACCTGATTAGGGACGATGTGCGCTTTCATCTCTTACACGCTGTATGAGGTATCCCTGTCCCTGCCGCGGACATCCAACGTGCTACTGAACAGGATCCTGTCCCCCGCCAAGCTATCACCTACGTTCGGATCTGCTGTTTAACTACTGCTCTCGCCGGTGAGCTTCACCAACCCTTCCTGTGTCGAGTATGGCCCTTTGTGGTTGGTTCCCGTTTCATGTTAGCAGACGATGTGGTTGTCCCATCTTCACTTCGACCTTCTTTACTACGTCAGTTTCATGCGGCTCATCCTGGTACCAGCCGAATTAAGTCAACTTCATGCAGTTTCGCTTACTGGCCGGGCATCCACACCAACATGTACACTGGCGTGTGGACAATGGGGTTTCTGGATGTATATAACACGTGTTATATACAGCTGTATGCGCACCCTGAGGGGTTGTTACTACGAAAATGGCATTTACATAAGCTGGATATTTCGGTTTTTTAAAAATCGTGTCTTGATTTGACGCGGTGTTTTGTTCAGGTTCGGAGTGTCGAGTAAAAACAAGGAACGCATGTTATTATTCAAGCCTTTCTTGAAGATCTGTAGGGACTTCGCCGCCATAACGGATTGTAGATAATTCCACTACCCTACTACCCGTTGCATGATACATTCAGAACGAAGGTCCAACCTCTAAAGTTTGATGCGTAGCTCATTACAAGTCCACGAAGATAAGGCAAGAGGTGCCACTGAAACACGCATTGAAAGCGCAGCCCTTGTTGAAGGCCTTGAATTTTTTCGTAAAGTAAGACAACCTCACTTCTTTACTTCCTGTAAATCAGAGGAAACAGACTGATGCACCCCAGTCTTCCCATTGAAGATTCGTGTTTCAGACTTTTTACTAGCCTTGTAGCGCTGCGCCGCAATTTCTCGATACATGACTCCCACACCTGTATGCCACCTTCTAGATGAGGTCGAACGAAGGTGCCGTAGACTGTGCCGAAATTTTTTCTGTCGAAAGCTACAAACGTATTTCGCTAGCGCACAGAACTCCCATGACTTTTTTGCGGTCTTGATGTATTGCGGTGATGATTTCGGATTGCCTTGTCTTTCAGTTAATATGCCCTTATGCTGTCGCTTGGAGGGTAGTTAGTCGGGTGGAGATGGTTGACGGCGCACTTCTTCACATTTAAGTCCAGGAGCTATCCCCCGAAAAAAACTCGCAGTCGGTGCAAATTATTTTAAGTTGTTTTCTGTTAATTTGAGCTGTTAGTGATTTGCCAGTTAACGCGATCAGAAAACGCGATCTTACCATGGTTGATAGTCCGAAGGCTGTTACAGACGTCGAAAATTAATAATTAGGGTCCCGGAAATTAGTCTTGAGAAACACTAATTATCACTTGCACCCAGTACAATTTATCTTCTCCGATACAGACGCGCCGTTTGCGACCAACCATTCATACCCTTATCCAGTTCAGAGGATGTCTCTTAGTGCCAAAGGTGCTCTATTTATGCAAGAGACGTCGATGTAGGTTGCTGTGGAAGGCTTTGTGGGAGTCAATATACAACACGTCTGCCTTGGGGCCCTCCTCAAAAGCACCGATCCGGATCTCAAGTGAAGTCAACAGGTTTGAGAGACTGGGGCGTCCCCGCCGAAGACAATGCATGCTACAAATTCTGTAAAATACCATTTTCGTGGCAAAGCTGTTGTGTGACTCACAGTACGAGGGTTTCCATTGTTTTGCAGGAAATGAAAACCAAGCTTACAGGTCTACAGACGCTTGATGCCGTCCTTCTACCTTTCTTATGTAATAGAACTACACATTTCTGCTGATCTCGATTATCAGGAAAAGCTCCTTGTTCTCTCTGACAAGTCGAAGAGATATGAGCGAAGCATTGTCAGCTCTATCGACAATCCGTCAAGTGTCAGGCCCAGAATCCCACCGGGTCCAAGAGATTTGGTTGGTCTAATTGGACTGAGGTGCCGTCCTACTCCTTTGGGGGAAAACAATGCTTTCAATGACGATAACGTACCGGATCATTTCAAACTCCAGGTTGCCTTCAGCGGATTCCAGTGTAAACACCGATTGAAGGAACCGTGGCAGTAGTTTTACGTCCTGCGACCGTTCAAAGGATACGTTTCTGATACTATCCTCTATAACTACTGAGCATGTACCCGTAAACTTCTTTAGACATATAATGGTTTCTGCGATCGGTGAGCGCTCGAGGGAAGTTTTAGCAATTTGTAATTGCTTGCGGCATTCTTTATGCTCCAACTTGTATCATAAAATTATACGGACTCTTGGAGGCGCAATTACTTTTTTCGACAGCCTTGTTTATTGTTTCTGGTCCTTTCTATCATCGCACTGACACACGGAGGTTGAGCAAACGGTTTCATCATTTTCTTGGGACAATAGTTTTTTAGACGCCCTATAGCTCCCCGAAAATACCGAAAGACATCTTTGATACCATTCGTATGAAATAACTAGGTTTCCTCGGACATGCATGCGAACTTCAGGGACTTTGCGGTCGCCTCATCTACCTTGCCCAGCCATCTGCCGTCAGAGATTATAAGACGATTATCAGCACAGAGATATTCTGTCGTCCCTTGACAATGACAGGGCGGAAGTGCGCGCATCTTCCCATCAACGTTCTGCTACACAAAAGATAAAAGGCGCTTCCCACATAACATGCAGTGTTCCCAACGAGAAGGCATAAAGGACAATGGGCTAACTAAATGTGTGTAGTTGTTACGAAAACATCAAACAGCATAGATAAGGCATCTCCATGCCGCCCATCGGTCGAAGTGGCCATGTGGCGCTTCCGTGGGGTTATTTGTTACTCTCCGTTTTGCATACTTTTGATCGAAAAGACGTAACATTTGGCTACACAACTTCATCAGATAGGGATAGAATTGTCCGATCTCGACTGGAGCTCAATGTTTAGGGATAATGTCTGGGAAAATCGGGAGTAAGTCAAGAATATCCTTCTTCATCTAACCAACAGTCATTGCCCACTGACGAGTGTAAGACAGAACAAGCGGCTTGGGTGACTTAATAGCAACCTAAAGAAATTATTTAGCAGGAAGTACAAGTTGTTGAGTAAATATGGGATCACTGGGTAATTTGAATATCTCGGAAACTGCAAAATATGAAGATGCGATTGCTAAAACGCGCCGGGAATTCAAGAAGAATTCGCTAAAAATGCAACACAGAATCCGAAATTACGTTACAGCTATTTCTAGAGAGGTAAAGGGAACAGACGTCAAATCCCCTCAAGCAAGACTACCGATATCCTTAAAGTTGCTAAAACCAAGTATATGTCTGCATATTTTTTGTGAACTTTTCAGCCTGTCTGCATAGACGAGGCGAAGTTTCTTTCTCCAACTCAGAGAAGAACTGTAGTACCACAAGCATATAAAATATATTCTTTACGGCATATACTATCCAAGGGAATTTATAGAAATTTGGACAAACCAAAGTCTTTAGAATCAGACGAGATTCCATTCAAGCCTCTCAAAGAACTTTTCAGCGAGCTTTTTATACCCCTGTCAATGCTTTTCAAATGTCATTTGACATTGAAACATATACTATCGTCTGAAACCTGGTGTATATCACTCTCCCATACAGAGGCGGTAGCTGGACGTTAACGACAATCAACAGACCCATGAGCTTGACGTGCACTCTCATTAAGGTTATGAAAGGATCATGAAGAGCGAACTAGTTCGGTTCCTGGAAGTCTGCAACTCGCTGTCGCACTGCCAACAAGGGTTCCGGAAAGGGAGATTCTGCACAGCAAACTTGCTGCAATCTCTCCATAGCTGGACCTGAACTCTTTATGACAGACACGCAGTTGACATCGTCTTTATTGACGTACAAAAGGCGTACCGCACTGTGCATATCAGAAACTATTTTGCAAAATAGAAAGAATAGATATCAGAGGAAACCTCTTTGACTGGACCAAAATCTTCCATGTATGTCGGCCAAAAAACTTAGGTCCTCATCAGGTCAAAATTGGTGTTTCCCAGGTTTTACTACCGGACCCATTCACGGACAGCTGCCCAAGAACTTTGAACTGCGAAGCAACAATACTTGCTGACGACATAAAGGCGTGGACTATAACACGGGACCCTCCCGACGAAAATAGACCGGGGGTGGGCCTTAATCGGTTGAAGGAGTGGTCAAAAAGTTGGCTCGTACGATTGAACGCAGGTAAGTGCATCATACTTCGCCTAGGCAACCAAGCCAGATCTACCATGACAAAAGACTTATTTCTCGTCGGTGTAACTTTACGAGATGGGGAAGCCTGCTGACAACGAACTCCTCAAAAACATCCACTCACTGTTCGAAACTGGCGAGAAGCCATATGTTCGTACTGTAAGCCATCAAGTGAACATTTTTGACTGTTGACAAAGACCTCTTTTCCAATATCTTCGTAACACTCGTGAGATTGCATATGCACTACGGCAGACAAGCCTGGAGATCATAGGCAGTTAAAGGTCAACATATTATTGAAAGATTACGGGAAAAGCAAGGAACTGGTTATGGTTCAGGGTTCCTTACTCTATGTAACCCGCCCTTTTGAGTTATAAACAACGGAACGGAGATTTCTTACATGCATTCAGCATTGTCGAGGGAGCGGATTGCGTTTGGCCTTTGAGGACTTTTTTGAATTTTTCACCATGACCAACATCTGGGACCACCAATTAAAGCTGCAAATTCAACTGGTAGGACTGGATGTGCGTAAGTTCTCCTCCGTCACAGTGGTCAAGCCATATAATACCCCCCGCAGGTGTTGTGATCTCACCGTCGATACAAAGCCTTAAAAGGAATCATTATGTATTTCTGTTCTGAAATGATGGAGAGCAATAAGAGATCTAGCCCAGCCCTTGAGACTCATGCCGAATTTGTCATATTATTATGAATCTTTGCAAGCTATTTCAGCCCACACAGTTCTGCTGTAGCCACACTCAATTTTAAGTTGCAAGTAAAGTTACGGATGGCGTTACTTCGTCATCAGATCTTTTGTTTTCCCTTCATATTGAGACCCTTTTCAGCAAAGTTTGCAAATTCCCTAATAACACCTGGCGTTTACGTTTCTATCACAAACCTCAACCTTTCATCTGACGGTTCGCAGATGCCTACATTCTCCCCCTCATTTTTATGGTTTTTCTGTCGTTTTTTGCCTTGCTCCAAAAATATATGTTAATTTTAAAACGAGTTCTCCGAATGCTCTGTTCTGCCGCAGGTGTTTCTTATGTCTTTTAGTTGATCTTATCATACAACGACATTTGAAAGCGGTTGTGCAATCTGGTGGTCGAATTCTGGATGACGTTGCCCATGCCCTTTATTTCTAGCTAACTGCCTCGAAGTACTCCCGCCCCATGCGCCGTGGCCTTCGACATATCTGTTTTCGTACATTAGCATATCAGCGTTCTGCATTGTCATTCCTGGCAAGCCAGCTTGCGTGTGAAAAGACAGGAATACAGAAACTTAAACTTAAACTGCCCTATTAGTAGCTATTTTTGCGGAAACCTTCTTAACCCATGCGCAATTTATTAATTAATATTCACAATGAATGGAACCCCCTCTTTGCCTTAAAATTTGGGATTGGTGCTTTCAAAGTAAAACGTGTTCCCCATTCCCTCTCCCCACTTGCTCTCTCTCTCTCTCGTTCGCTGTTTAAAGCTCGCGCCAATTTGCCTCAATAAACTGCGCGGAAATAAGCCACAAGCGAGGAACGTCCAGTTTATGCTGTCTTCTTCGACATTAAAAAGGCTTTTGGTAGTGTGCTTCATGGGCGCCTCGTACAGAAGATTTAGTGGTGTGGAATCCAGGTCAACACTCTAAAGTGGATTAAAAGCTCCCTGGCAAGAAAACTGCGAAACGGTATTGTTAGTGCTACTAAATTCGAATGGGCATCAGCAGAGTGCGGCATTCCACAGGATTCGGTCTTAGGTTTCCTCCTCTTCATCATCTATAAGAGCGACTGTGCTGCAGACCCTTACTGCGGTGCCATCGTGCTTGAGGATGATATAAAAATTTGGAGAGCACTCAGCTGTGCCAACGACGCGCAGAAACTGCAATAAGACGTTAATAAGCTGGCTGTATGATCCATCTACTGGTTTCCAACGTCTCATGCATCCTAATGTGTAGTCTTGCGTTTGGAATCTGGCATTTCCCAAAACACCAGTACACTTTAACTGGGGTCTCACTAAAAGAAGTGGATACGCATAAAGGCCTAGGTATCCGGACAAGTTCAAACTTGCTGCCCTCTGAACACTGCAGGAGGGCCGCCCAAAAAGCAACCAGCATCATGCACTGGATTAGGCGTGCTTTTATAGTCTTTCCCCTTGAATTCGTCTTGCAGATATTTGGTACGTCCGTCAGACCGGATTTGGAATACCGAAAGCCAGCATGGATGTATTGGATGATGGAAGGCAGCGATGTCTTCGAGCAGGTGTAACGACGAGCGAACGAAATTGGTGGACGGTCCTAGGACATTGTCATACCCAGAAAGGCTGATCCAGATCAATTTGTTCCCCTATCCTTTAGACCAATTATGTTCAACCTGTTGTGAACATTCCGCATTATTCGCGAGCATTACGGTTCGCTCAAATCAGAACATTTCTTTGAGCGTATGAACAAGAGTCACCTGCGCGGTCAACCGTACAAGATAAAGACGATAGTACGCGCCTGGACCAACGAAAGGTTTCCTTCATCCAACGTGTAGTTCGACCGCGGAACTCACTCCCAAGTGAAATATTGACATCTGATACCATGGTCATATTCAAAAGGCATTTGGATCGTTTAATTTTTGATAATCAACGACTCTCACAGCTGGACCATCTGCGGTCAGCAATCAACTTCATTTTCTGATCTCATTACTTATGTAAAGCATTCCTGCACATTTGATGCACATTTTCCCGTAAACCACACAACTGACTATTTTTGGTGCTGACTGTATATATTTGCACTTACACTTCCAACGCGCACGAAAAGGACCATTTGGCGCTCGGTCCGTAACCTTAAAAAAAACTACGGGTGCTCGGGATGCAGTCTCACGTTACTACATTTTCTTGTAAATGTGTATGTAACTCACAACGTTTTGGTTAAATGTTTATTTAAATATGTACCGTTTTCGAAAGGGTCATCAACGGCAATGCCTATTACCTCGAATATGTATGTATGTATATGCATATGTATATTGAAGGGTTACAGGCAGAGCCCTTGATGACCCTATTTATGTACAGTGCTTTCGCAGATTCGTACTAAAAAAAATAAAATAAAATTGCAGGCATTTAAAATGTGATTGGGTCACAGTTCAATCGTAATCATAAGGTAGTGCATGGGGTCACTGTAAATTAGTGCGGAAGATTGTATATGACAGATTTTACAAAACTGGCTGTGCATAGTCATGCTGTACAAGCCGATTTCTGTCGAAAACTAGACGAGCAAGTTTTCTTTTAAACACACAAACTGTATCAGCCGTCACCATCTCGCTTGGAAGCGAGTTCCACGGCCTGAAAACCCGCTGACTGAATGAAAATTTTCGTCCGTCTAAACGCGTGCGCTCATTCCCGACTTTGAATGCATGGCCGCGTAGTTGGTTTGTACGGGCGAACTCAAAGAAGTCCTCTGCCCTTAATGAACAACCCTGGCCGCGAACTATCCGGAACGTCCAGAGTAGACTGCAGTTTATTTGTCTATAAGAGAGAGGGAATAGACCAAGCAAATTCAGCCTCTCCTGATAAGACAAATGCTTTAGACCGTCGATCATCTTTGTCGCTCTGCGTTGCACCTGTTCGAGTAAGTTGATATCCTTCCTCATCCATGGTGAAGCTGCTGGCATTCCATACTCTAGATGAGGTCTTACAAAGACATCAAAGAGTCTTTCGAAGAGTTCGGGAGGAAATATTTTAAATGCACGTCTGATCCAGTGTAGAGTGCTAGTTGCCTTCTGGACCATCTTTCTGCAGTGTTCTGATGGCGATAGATTTGTGGTCGTCCATACACCCAGATCTCTGTGTCTTTCCACAGTTTCTAACCTCGTCCCGTCAATATAGTACTGGTGTTTGGGAGAGGCATTGCGGCCGGTGTTCAGGTGCAAAACCACGCATTTGGACACCTTAACCTTCAAAAGCCATCTGTTCGACCAAGCACACAGTTTGTTGATGTTCGACTGCAACTTCTCTGCGTCATCATCACACTTGACTTCACTCCATATTTTTATGTCATCCTCGAACATGAGAGCCTCGCAATTCACTTCGCTGATGCAGTCATTAACATAAATCAGGAAGAGTACTGGGGCTAAGACAGAACCCTGTGGGACACCACTTTCCACCTTTACCCATTCCGAGGTAGAATTACTAACGACGACTCTTTGTAGTCTGGAGGACAGAAAACTCCTGATCCACTTAAACATTCTCCCTTGAATCCCTACATCCCAGATCTTTTGTAGAAGAAGCCTGTGTGGGACACTGTCAAAGGCCTTCTTGAAGTCAAAAAATATGACATCTACTGGGAAACCTTTATCGGTAGCTCGTGTCCATTTCTCGTGCGAGTATAGAACACTTGTTAGGCAGGAGCGTCCTGGACGAAAGCCGTGTTGGGCATCGCACAATATTTTGTTCTGTTCCAGGTATTTCATCAAGTGTCTTTTGATAATGCATTCCATTATTTTACACGCGATGCAAGTAAGACTGACAGGACCGAACAGCCAATCAGTTTGCGCAGAGAATTGTGTGCTGCGGGATAGATGACCGCTGACATTCACTGCCTTCCGCAGTTGCAGCGCTCCGAAAGCAACTTCATCAATTTTCTCACTGACTGCTTTAAGCGCTCCATGGGTCTGACTGATGTCCATTGCAACATTTGCGTTTACTCCATTTTTTCCGCTTAAACTCCCTCCGTCAAGCGGTTATTTACCACAAATTTTCGATTCTCGGCCTTTAACTGAATGACTCTTCGATAATGGGGATGTGACTGATTTGTTAGTAAGATATCGATTATTTAAGGAAACTTGGCAACTTGCCTCATGTCGTGCAGCGGATAGAACAAGGTACGAAATTCAACTACACAATGAGGTCGATCATCGACTGAATATCTGGAGGAGGAAACGTGGTTGGTGGATAAGTTTCACCGTTGTCAGTGCCTGTAGGCGACTTTACACATTCTTAGCTTAAAGATTCCACGACTGACGACGGCAGCTATACACGTGTGTTTTCAGATAATAACTCATAAATGAGGTTCACAGGCTCGAGCAGAGCAACTGATAGCAGTAAAACTGCCCTACGAAATCATCCTCATTGTCAGCTTCGATGATAATTTCGATACAGAAAGCAGATTCGTCCTTGTCATAGTCGTACTTTACTGAAGTTACGGTTCACTTTAACCGCCTAAATCCTGAACATGCGACGGATGGAATTATCAGACGGTTCGGTCCGTATGCGGGACCGTCCAAACAGATGGTCAGTTAACCTATCGATCGACAACCGAAAATCGTCGAAGGGTGGGTGTGCAACGCTTGATGTGTTCGGGCTGAATAGGAGGCGGATAGGGTTGCGAAGGCACGCCATATGGGCGGGTTGACACACGAAGTTTTAGGCTATGCTCTGGACAGCATGCTCTTTCCGAGGTAAAAAGCAATACAACGAACTGCGACCTAGGGGTCCCTAACGTCATAGAGGCGTGTGCGATTCTTTTTCCTATTTATATAGCCAGTAACTGTATGACCCCAACCGTTCCTAATAACGACCAATAGTATTAAAGCAACTATGTAGGCAAAAAATAGCCAATCGTTTGTGATAGTTTTGGATTCCTCGTGAAAATACCAAGCAAGTAAAAATACAATAAGCTCGAATTAATGGAAACATAAATAAAGCAACTTTGTTCACTTTCTTCCCAGGACTTCCAGAAATCAGTCAAAACAGGGACGCCAAATTTTCGACTTGATTTCACAAACACGATTGAACATTTGTCACCGAACGGACACATTGCTTGTCGATCACCTGTCGCTCTCCTGTAGCCCTCCTGTCGTCCATCACCGACTTTGAGCTTGAAGTTTCGCAGTCCGGCCAAATTCTTATCTATATATTGGAATGTTTAATTGTAGTTGTAATTCGGTCAGTCCTAATAAACCTTTCAGAAATATAACTGACCCCTGCTTTTGTTAGTGGTCCCCTTTGATGAAACGTGGTCGGTTATAAATATGAGGTGGCGGTGATGTTTAACGAGGACAAACAATCTGTTTAAAAGGCCCGTCCTGTAGCTGTGGAAACTCGTCATACCAACGGCAGCCGTTCTCAAGACGAGTCAAACTAAATCGCTCTGATGGTTTTGGTTTTTAGGCGTCTGGAGTGGAAGATTGCCTGCGTACATGCTCAGTAATAACGTCCAGTCGTATTCATTTAACTAGACGAAGTCTATCACCTGGCCCGGCAGCTGGTAACCTCCACCTAAAATAAGTCAGGGACCCTCCAACGCCCCCAGCAGATTCCGAAACGACATTCTATTTTCTTGTCTGGTTGGAGTTTTCAGGACGGGCGCAAAAACCTCTTGAAGGTAACATAATTTCTTTACCAAAACTTATTCTCCAGATGTCATATGTGCTTAGCATGTGGAGACAATCGAGGCACATTGCAAAATGAATATCCTTGGCCCTCTCGTCGGACGACGTTCCTGCCCAACTAGCAATCTTTAGTTAGAAGAAAACGAATCGTGCGTTTGTTGGTTTTCTAATGTGTGGCGTCGTCTCTGGTTGTTTTGACTCGGCCTGGTACTTAGAAGTTACGCGGAGCGTATGTGTACCCGAATCTTGTTCCCAATACCAATGCGGCAGAGAAGGAAAACGCGAACGGTCACGGAAATGTGTATTGCGAAACTGCAAGTCAAGTTTAACCGGAGAAGTAATGCGTATTTATAACATCCTATTGTGGTTCGCACGCATTCGGCACAATGCCCTCCAGAAAGAACATTCTAGACGAGCTGGTCGACAATTCGAATACAGGGGTCGATCGGGCTCGAGGGGAGCATCCGATGGAGAGGCTTCACGATTATGTTGACAGCGCGGTAGAGACAACGGTAAAGAGAGCATGCATGTAGCTCATGAACCCATAATTTGTAAGCTGGACGGACATACTACTATTCCAGCTACCGATCAAAAGGAAGTGCTCCAATATCGAATGGACTTTGAGAGTGCGGTGTTAAAGTCGCGAAAATTTCAATGACAAATAGGATCGGATAAGAACTCCTGCACTTATTTTTTCTATCCATTCCGGTTTTGAAGACAAAATCGGTCACTTCTTGCCCATTATTAATCCCAAGGCCTACGACCTAGCTGCGTTATATAACTGGCGGGAAGCCGCAGATTCTGAATCGTTGGGCCGAGCACTTCAGAAGCTTCCTCAACATTCCCTCCACAACCTCCGACGCCGCTGTCGTTTGGCTCCCACAAGTGGAAGCCAGCATCGACTTGTATCGTCTGCCCCCTTCCCCAGAAACCATCAGCGCCGCGCAAAGACTATACAGTAGGAAAGTACCTGGTTCCGATGCGATCCCATCCAAAATTCACAAGCACTGCGACCATCGACTGATGTAGCAACTGACGGCGCTATTTCATGTGATACTGCGCAGCGGTCAAGCTTCTCAGGATTTCCGGGACGTACCCATTTTCTTTCTATATGAGCGTAAAGGGAACCGGCAACTCTGTAACAATAACATGGACACCTCGTTTCTCAACCTCGCCGGGCTGATCTTCGTCCCCATCCTCCTCAATCGTCTCAGCAGCCACCTAGACCAAGGACATTTGCTGGGAAGCCAGTTTGGATTCCGGCAACATTGGACAACCAGCGATATGATCTTTACCGCTTACCAGCTATAGAAGAAGCGCCAGGAGATGCGGGCCCACTCTTACATCGTCTTCGTGGATCCGACAAAGCCCTGGTCGCGGTGAATCGAGAAGATCTGTGGAGAAACATGCTGCATTTTGGTCGACCACGATTTCATCCGACCTCCTTCAGTTGACTTCGTCGGACCCTATATATCCCACCGCTACGAGGAAATCGTGGTTGGTGGTAAGTACTCGACATCTCACTCGATCACTAGTGGTGAATTTCAAGGCACCCTTCTGGGTCCGCTACTCTTCCCTCTTCACATTAGTGATATTTGGAAAGAAATCAGAACTTTGCGAACATTTGTTTGTGCTGATGACATCAAACGGGTTTGCAAGTGTTTGTGTTGGAAAAGTTAATGCTGATGTACTACGCTTATGGGAATGGAGTTCACCACGGCAGATGGAGTCTTCCTCGTCCAAGTGTAGTTTCACGTCATTTGGCCGTACCAAGCCTCCTGGTCTCATAATTTTTCATAGTTAGTCCATTCTCAGAATGCTTCACCACAGAGGACCAAAGTCTAAGGTTGTTGGGAATGTCCTTATTCCTACGAGGAGTCGATCTCACAGAAAAGCACGCGCGCTCGCGCCCATCACGTCGTATGTCATGAACGCGCGCTTGATGGCGTCTCGCGTCGGCTGTGACTACAGCGTTCCTGTAGAATCTGATTGGTCCATGTCTGCGATAAGCCGCTCAGCTCTTCCAGAACTTTCTTTTGAAGCTGATCAGGCGGAATATTAGTCAACCTGGACGGGACGCTATAAATACACACAACCTTTCAGCGACAATGGCTGGCGGGTTTATAATGCACTTTATCGTGGCCGATCGTGCTCTTCTTCTCTGCTGAGTTGGTACTGGGGACAATAGTCGAGTGCATATATGCTTCGTGTGATTTCTTTGTACCAAGCTGGGTCGTAACAAAGTTGTGCTAACAAGCATGTCTCATGCAGACAACTTCTCTGCCAAAGCTGCGCATATATGTGAGTTCATATCACATAATTTTCCTTCGAGAAATATTGTCCAGAATGTATCAAATGTTTGTTCTCCCCGCCCTTGAGTACTGCTGTCCTTTCTTTGGTTTAATGGACACCTGTGGCTGGAACAAAATCGAAAATGTTCACCGATTTTTTACGCGAAAACCTTTCTCTCAAGCTGCATCCGGCATTTCTTATACCGAGAGATGTCAGGTGGCGAACATTAAGTTTTTATGGATTAGACGACTCGAAAGTGGCTCTTTATTTCTATTTCACATTTACTCTAGCTTTAACGTTTCGCGCACTGGCACCCTGATTTATTCCAGATGTTATGTATGCAAAACAGAAGGGTAATTGGAAATAGGACGTGTACTGAGTACGATAGACAGCACAAGCGAGAAGGCTTGTGAGAACGGCCGGGTATATGGCAAGGGGGACTGTCTTAGGCTAATGGGTGGCCAATCAGCACAAAGAAGGTGTAAACAGGGGGCCATGACCTTGGTCGTTCGCTTGTCACGCGTTTGTGGCATGATATCCTGACGGCCCGAGCCGGATA
Organism: Spirometra erinaceieuropaei; assembly: GCA_902702965.1. Lineage (NCBI taxonomy): Eukaryota > Metazoa > Platyhelminthes > Cestoda > Diphyllobothriidea > Diphyllobothriidae > Spirometra > Spirometra erinaceieuropaei. Next base: position 191,869 of record CACRXP010000231.1, read on the forward strand.
CGCGGCATCCCTCCACCCTAAAGTGGAGAGCATGAGGGGGAGGCGGGGGGAAACAGTAAAGGTAATAGTGGATAGTCAGACAATGTTCTAATAAGATTCGTCCTGAAAGCGTTGGGCAGGTTTGCGGTTTTGGGTCGACCTTCTCAGGGCGGTATTTTCTACCTATGTGCCGCTTTGTGCAGTCACTGGCTCCTCTGCCCCTAAGCTAGTGCTGGCCGAGGTAGAAGGAGGTGGAACATGCGTCTCGGTCGGTGGCGTAGTGCTCTGTGCAGGCAGTAGGGGTTCAGTCCTCGGGATGTCAGGATTCCTATCAAGGGTTGCTGGTAGTTCGACCTTTCCGAATTCTCTACTTACTGAGTCAGTTCGGCTTCGAACTTGGTCCAGATGTCGACGCACAATTCTCCCATCTTCTAACTCTAATTCCACTATTTGCTCCTCGCTTGTTCGAACTACCGCTGGACACCAGTTCGTTTCGTTTTCCAGTTGCGTGTAGACACTTTCGTAAGGCGCGATGACTCGTGGTCGGGTGTTCACATCATATCGTTCTTTCAGCTTCGTCTGTTTTGTAATGACTCAATCCTGCGTTGATGGGTTAAGCAGGTCGAGTCGTGTGCGCAATTGCCGCTTGAACATTAATTCTGCAGGCGAAGCACCGGTTGAGTCGTTCGGTGTTATGCGATAGCTGAATAGAAAGCGTGACAACTTGGTGGCCATGTCCGCTTCTGTCTGTCTGGCTAGTCCGTGCTTTATTGTCTGAAATGCACGCTCTGCGAGGCCATTTGAAGCAGCGTGGTATGGGGCAGTAGTTAAATGTCTAATTCCATTTTTCTACATGAAATCTTTGAATTCTGCACCAGTAAAGGCCGGACCATTATCTGAAACGAGCATTTCAGGTATCCCAAAAGTAGAAAAAACGGTTCGCAACTTGTTGATTGTAGCCAGTGAAGAACAGGAATTTCCTGTCGAAATCGCATCTATCCATTTCGTGTGGGCGTCAAGTACCACAAAAACCATATGGCCTTGGAATGGCCCAAAATAATCGACGTGTACCCTCTTCCACGGCGAGTGGGGCCAGGCCCAAGGCTTCAGAGGAACCTTCGGTAAGGTCTTCTGTGTTATTTGGCACACGTCACATGCTTTCACCACGTTTTCTATATCTGCGTCAATTTTGGGTCACCAAACATAACTGCGGGCGAGAGCTTTCATTCTAACTGTACCAGGATGAGCATTATGCAGGTCTCTGAGGATGGCCCGTCGGCCTTGTGGTGGCACAACTACACGACTGCCCCATAGTATGGACCCGTCTTGTAGACTTAACTCGTTCTGACGGCTGAAGAATGGTTGAAAATCAGAGGAGGTAGAAAACGGCCAGCCAGATTGCAAGGCTCTTCTTACCCGACTTAGGAGAGGGTCTCTCGATGTCCACTGTCGAATTTGTTGACAGGTTACAGGTGAGTTGACTAGGTTCTGCAAAATATTCACCGTCTCAAAAACAGGTGCCCCGTTAATGCCATCGTCTACAATAGGCAACCTACTCAAGGCGTCAGCCACAACGTTTGAACTACCTGTAATGTACTTCATTGCATACGTGTAAGCAGACAAAGTGAGTGCCCATCGTTGCATTCTCGGCGAGGACGTCTGTTGTATCCCTCGTTTTTCTCCCAGCAAACCTAAGAGGGGTTTGTGATCAGTGTGAATCTCAAAGGGTCGGCCAAAAAGATACAGGTGGAAGCGATATAGGCCAAACATTATTGTTAAGGCCTCTTCATCTAGTTGCGAATAGTTGGTTTCCGCCTGTGACATGGTTCTTGATGCAAAGGCAGTCGGCATCTCCGCGCCAGAAGGCATTCGATGCATGAGAACCGCACCTACGCCGTATGGAGACGCATCGCATTTCAGTATGGTAGGCTTTTCGGGGTCATAGTGAACTAGGACAGATGAGGAGGTAAGAGCCGCCTTTGCTTGTTCCAAAGCACTTTGTTCGACCTCCGACCAGTGCCAACAACGATTCTTTTCAAGTAGTCGATTAAGAGGCTTTAGAATTGTAGCCGATTGATTCATAAAGCGACTAAAGTGGGTGACCAACCCCAGGAATGAACGCAATTGACTAGTATTGTTGGGGCGCGGCGCCGTCTTCAAGGCTTTGAGCTTATGTTCGAGTGGATGGAGGCCAGTTTTATCCACCCGGAAGCCCAGGTATTCTACCGAGTCGGCAAGGAAAGTGCACTTATCTTTCCTGAGTTTAAAACCTGCGTCCTCTAAACGTCCTAACACGATGTTTAGAGTCTCTAAATGACTAACTTCAGATGGGCCGGTGACTAATATATCGTCAAGATATGCGCAAACGTGAGGTATATCCTTCACGAGGTTATCAATCAAGCATTGAAATAAACCGGGAGCCGAACTTACTCCAAACGGTAGTCTTTTATATCGAAATAAACCCCGATGCGTATTGATGGTGGTGGCGCCTCGGATTAGGTATCTAGGACGACTTGGTTGTAGGCATGCTTTAGGTCCAAAGTTGAAAACTGATGACTACCCGAGAGAAATACGTACAGATCCTCGATGCGCGGGAGAGGATAAGGGTTCAGTTTAGTTGCTGAGTTGATTGTCAGCTTGTAGTCGCCACAGATACGCACAGAACCATCGGATTTATGAACAGGAACTATTGGGGCTGCCCATTCCGAATATTGCACAGGCTCAATAATATACACTTTTTGTAGGCGATCCAGCTCTTCTTCGACCTTCGGTGCGACTGCATAGGGGACTGCACGAGCTTTGAAGAACCGGGGCGGAAATCTGACTGAAACTGGAACTTAACAGGTGGACCGCGATAGTGGGTAGCAGAATCGTCACGAAATAGATCCTTGTGATTTACCAAAATTAAATCCAAAGCCGGATTTACACCAATCCGATGTACATAGGATAGCACAAAAGGCACACATTTAATCCAATTCCGTCCAAGGAGATTTGGTTCCTGGCTTCCTCTCACCACATGAACCGGCAAGTAATGAAGTTCTCCATCATGCTCGACTTCGGCTGTAAAGACCCCTCGAACCTCTACGTTCTGTCCAGTGTAACTACGGAATGTTGAGTTAGCCGGTAGGAGGGAGGGTAATTTCTGAAAGGAGGCCTCATTGATGAGAGTAACAGCTGAGCCAGTGTCGATTTCAAACTTCACGGGATGGTGATCAACCGGAAGCGTGATGGTGTAGGGCGATTGGAGTGGCGCGTTGGCCGAAAACATTCGGAGTATCGCCTCGCCATCCCCAGCTGGATTAGGGTAGGTTACATGCGTGTTAGTATTCGCTCGACTTTTGTAGAAACACACTCGTTCGATGTGACCGACTTTCTTGCAAAACTGGCATACCGTCTTCTGGTGTCTACAGTCTGACCACCGGATATGATGCTGACCACAACGGTAGCAGGATGGTAGTTGTTTTGAGGGAGCTGAGGGTCGCTGTCTAGGTGAAGACACAGCAGTGT
>CACRXP010000231.1:197262-219699 GCA_902702965.1 Spirometra erinaceieuropaei
GTCGGCCAAAAAAACTTAGGTCCTCATGAGGTCAAAATTGGTGTTTCCCAGGTTTTACTACCGGACCCATTCACGGACGACTGCACAAGAACTTTGAAGTGCGAAGCAACAATAGTTGCTGACGACATAAAGACGTGGACTATAACACGGGACCGTCCCGACGAAAATAGACCGGGGGTGGGCCTTAATCGGTTGAAGGAGTGGTCAAAAAGTTGGCTCGTACGATTGAACGCAGGTAAGTGCATCATACTTCGCCTAGGCAACCAAGCCAGATCTACCATGACAAAAGACTTATTTCTCGTCGGTGTAACTTTACGAGATGGGGAAGCCCGCTGACAACGAACTCCTCAAAAACATCCACTCATTGTTCGAGACTGGCGAGAAGCCATATGTTCGTACTGTAAGCCATCAAGAGAACATTTTTGACTGTTGACAAAGACCTCTTTTCCAATATCTTCGTAACACTCGTGAGACTGCATATGCACTACGGCAGACAAGCCTGGAGATCATAGGCAGTTAAAGGTCAAAATATTATTGAAAGATTACGGGGAAAAGCAACGAACTGGTTGTGGTTCAGGGTTCCTTACTCTATGTAACCCGCCCTTTTGAGTTATAGACAACGGAACGGAGATTTCTTACATGCATTCAGCATTGTCGAGGGAGCGGACTGCGTTTGGCCTTTGAGGACCTTTTTGAATTTGTCACCATGACCAACTTCTGGGACCACCAATTAAAGCTGCAAATTCAACTGGTAGGACTGGATGTGCGTAAGTTCTCCTCCGTCAGAGTGGTCAAGCCATATAATACCCCCCGCAGATGTTGTGATGTCACCGTCGATACAGAGCCTTAAAAGGAATCATTACGTATTTCTGTTCCGAAATGATGGAGAGCAATGAGGGATCTAGCCCAGCCCTTGAGACTCATGCCGAATTTATCATATTATTATGAATCTTTTCAAGCTATTTCAGCCCACACAGTTTTGCTGTAGACCACACTCAATTTTAAGTTGCAAGTAAAGTTACGGATGGCGTTACTTCATCATCATGTCTTTTTTTCTCCCTTCATATTGAGACCCTTTTCAGCAAAGTTCGTAAGTTCCCCAATAACACCTGGCGTTTACGTTTCTATCACAAATCTCAACCTTTCATTTGACGGTTTGCAGATGCCTACATTCTCCCCCCCCCATTTTTTATGATTTTTCTGTCGTTTTTTTGCCTTGCTCCAAAAATATATGTTAATTTTAAAACGAGTTCTCCGAATGCTCTCTTCTGCCGCAGGTGTTTCTTATGTCTTTTAGTTGATCTTATAATACAACGACATTTAAAAGCGGTTGCGCAATCTGGTGGTCGAATTCTGGATGACGTTGCCCATGCCCTTTATTTCTAGCTAACTGCCTCGAAGTACTCCCGCCCCATGCGCCGTGGCCTTCGACATATCTGTTGTCGTACATTAGCATATCAGCGTTCTGCATTGTCATTCCTGGCAAGCCAGCTTGCGTGTGAAAAGACAGGAATACAGAAACTTAAACTTAAACTGCCTCGAAGTAGCTATTTTTGCGGAAACCCTTTTAACCCATGCGTAATTTATTAATTAGTATTCACAATTAATGGAACCCCCTCTTTGCCTTAAAATTTGGGATTGGTGCTTTCAAAGTAAAACGTATTCCCCATTCCCTCTCCCCACTTGCTCTCTCTCTCTCTCTCTCCCTCTCTCTCTCTCTCTCTCCCGTTCGCTCTTTAAAGCTCGCGCCAATTTGCCTCAATAAACTGCGCGGAAATAAGCCACAAGCGAGGAACGTCCAGTTGATGCTGTCTTCTTTGACATTAAAAAGACTTTTGGTAGTGTGCCTCATGGGCGCCTCGTACAGAAGATTTAGCGGTGTGAAATCCAGGTCAACACTCTAAAGTGGATTAAAAGCTCCCTGGCAATAAAACTGCCAAAAGGACTTGTTAGTGCTACTAAATTCGAATGGGCATCAGTAGAGTGCGGCATTCCACAGGATTCGGTCTTAGGTCTCCTCCTCTTCATTATCTATAAGAGCGACTGTGCTGCAGACCCTGAATGCCGTGCCATCGTGATTGAGGATGATATAAAAATTTGGAGAGCACGCAGCTGTGCCAACGACGCGCAGAAACTGCAATAAGACTTTAATAAGCTGGCTGTATGATCCATCTAATGGCTTCCAACGTTTCATGCCTCCCAATGTGTAGTCTTGCGTTTGGAATCTGGCGTTTCCCAAAACATCAGTACACTATAAATGGGGTCTCACTAAAAGAAGTGGATACGCATAAAGGCCTAGGTATCCGGACAAGTTCAAACTTGCTGCCCTCTGAACACTGCAGAAGGGCCGCCCAAAAAGCAACCAGCATCATGCACTGGATTAGGCGTGCTTTTATAGTCTTTGGCCTTGAATTCTTCTTGCAGATATTTGGTACGTTCGTCAGACCGGATTTGGAATACCGAATGCCAGCATGGATGTATTGGATGAAGGAAGGCAGCGATGTCTTCGAGCAGGTGCAACGACGAGCGAACAAAATTGGTGGACGGTCCTACGACATTGTCATACCCATAAAGGCTGATCCAGATCAATTTGTTCCCCTATCCTTTAGACCCATTATGTTCAACCTGTTGTGAACATTCCGCATTATTCGCGAGCGTTACGGTTCGCTCAAATAAGAACATTTCTTTGAGCGTATGAACAAGAGTCACCTGCGCGGTCACCCGTACAAGATAAAGGCGATAGTACGCGCCTGGACCAACGAAAGGTTTCCTTCAGCGAACGCGTAGTTCGACCGCGGAACTCACTCCAAAGTAAAATATTGACATCTGATACCATGGTCATATTCAAAAGGCATTTGGATCATTTGATTTTTGATAATCAACGACTCTCACTGCTGGACCATCAGCGGTCAGCAATAAACTTTATTTCCTGATCTCATTACTTCTGTAAAGCATCGGTGCACATTTGATGCACATTTTCTCGTAAACCACACAAATGACTATTTTTGGTGCTGACTGTATATATTTGCACTTACACTTCCAACGCGCACGTAAAGGACCATTTGGCGCTCGGTCCGTAACCTTAAAAAAAACTACGGGTGCTCGGGTTGCAGTCTCACGTTACTACATTTTCTTGTAAATGTGTATGTAACTCACAACGTTTTGGTTAAATGTTTATTTGAATATGTACCGTTTTCGAAAGGGTCATCAATGGCACTGCCTATTACCTCGAATATGCTACTTTACAAACCGAACAGCCAATCCGTTTGCGCAGAGAATTGTGTGCTGCGGGACATAGATGACCGCTGACATTCACTGCCTTCCGCAGTTGCAGTGCTCCGAAGGCAACTTCATCAATTTTCTCACTGACTGCTTTAAGCGCTCGATGCGTCTGACTCATGTCCATTGTAACATTTCCGTTTACTCCATTTTTGCCGCTTAAACTCCCTCCGTCAAGCGGTTATTTACCACAAATTTTCGATTCTCGGCCTTTAACTGAATGACTCTTCGATAATGGGGATGTAACTGATTTGTTAATAAGATATCCCTTAACTAAGGAAACTTGGTAACTTGCCTCATGTCGTGCAGCGGATAGAACAAGGTACGAAATTCAACTGCACAATGAGGTCGATCATCGACTGAATATCTGGAGGAGGGAACGTGGTTGGTGGATAAGTTCCACCGTTGTCAGTGCCTGTAGGCGACTTTGTACATTCTTAGCTTAAAGATTCCACGACTGGCGACGGCGGCTATACACGTGTGTTTTCAGATAATAACTCATAACTGAGGTTCACAGGCTCGAGAAGAGCAACTGATAGCATTGAAACTGCCCTACGAAATCATCCGCATTGTCAGTTTCGTTGAAAATTTCGATACAGAAAGCAGATTCGTCCTTGTCATAGTCGTACTTTACTGAAGTTACGGTTCACTTCAACCGCCTAAATCCTGAACATGCGACGGATGGAATTATCAGACGGTTCGGTCCGTATGCGGGACCGTCCAAACAAGTGGTCAGTTAACCTATCGATCGACAACCAAAAATCGTCGAAGGGTGGATGTGCAACGCTTGATGTGTTCGAGCTGAATAGGAGGTCGATAGGGTTGTGAAGGCACAACATATGGGCGGGTTGGCACACGAAGTTTTAGGCTATGCTCTGGACAGCATGCTCTTACCGAAGTAAAAAGCAATACAACGAACTGCGACCTAGGGGTCCCTAACGTCATAGAGGCGTGTGTGATTCTTTTTCCTACTTATATAGCCAGTAATTGTATGACCCCAACCGTTCCTAATAGCGACCAATAGTATTAAAGCAACTATGTAGGCAAAAAATAGCCACTCGTTTGTGATAGTTTTGGAGTCCTCATGAAAATACCAAGCAAGCAAAAATACAATAAACTCGAATTAATGGAAGCATTAATAAAGCAACTTTGTTCACTTTCTTACCAGGACTTCCAGAAATCAGTCACAACAGGGACGCCAATTTTTCGACTTGATTTCACAAACACGATTGAAAATTTGTCACCAAACGGACACTTTGCTTGTCGATCACCTGTCGCTCTCCTGTAGCCCTCCTGTCGTCCATCGCCGACTTTAAGTTTGAACTTTCGCAGTCCGGCCAAATTCTTATCTATATATTGCAATTTTTAGTTGTAGTTGTAATTCGGTCAGTCCTAATAAACCTTTTAGAAATATAACTGACCCCTGCTTTTGTTAGTGGTCCCCTTTGATGAAACGCGTTCGGTTATAAATATGAGGTGGCGGTGACGTTCAACCAGGACAAACAATCTGTTTGAAAGGCCCGTCCTGTTGGTGTGGAAACTTGTCATACCAACGGCGGCCGTTCTCAAGACGAGTCAAAATAAATCGCTCTGATGGTTTTGGTTTTTAGGTGTCTGGAGTGGAAGATTGCCTGCGCCATGCTCAGTAATAACGTCCAGTCGTATTCATCTAACTAGACAAAGTCTATCACCTGGCCCGGCAGCTGGTGTAACCTCCACCTCAAATAAGTCTGGGACCCTCCAACGCCCCCAGCAGATTCCTAAACGACATTCTATTTTCTTGCCTGGTTGGAGTTTTCAGGACGGGCGCAAAAACCTCTCGAAGGTAACATAATTTCTTTACCAAAACTTATTCTCCAGATGTCATATGTGCTAAGCGTGAGTAGACAATCGAGGCACATTGCAAAATGAATATCCTTGGCCCTCTCGTCGGACGGCGTCCCTGCCCAACTAGCAATCTTTAGTTAGAAGAAAACGAAGCGTGCGTTTGTTGGTTTTCTCATGTGTGGCGTCGTCTCTGGTGGTTTTGACTCGGCCTGGTACTTAGAAGTTACGCGGAGCGTATGTGTACCCGAATCTTGTTCCCAATACCAATGCGGCAGAGAAGGAAAACGCGAACGGTCACGGAAATGTGTATTGCGAAACTGTAAGTCAAGTTTAACCGGCAAAGTAATGCGTATTTATAACATCCTATTGTGGTTCGCACGCATTCGGCACAATGCCCTCCAGAAAGAACATTCTTGACGAGCTGGTCGACAATTCGAATACAGGGGTCGATCGGGCTCGAGGGGAGCATCCAATGGAGAGGCTTCACGATTATATTGACAGCGCGGTAGAGACAACGGCAAAGAGAGCATGCATGTAGCTCATGAACCCATAATTTGTAAGCTGGACGGACATACTACTATTCCAGCTACCGGTCAAAAGGAAGTGCTCCAATATCGAATGGACTTTGAGAGTGCGGTGTGAAAGTCACGAAAATTTCAATGACAAATAGGATCGGATAAGAACTCCTGCACTTATTTTTTCTATCCATTCGGGTTTTCAAGACAAAAGCGGTCACTTCTTGCCCATTATTAATCCTAAGGCCTACGACCTAGCTGCGTTATATAACTGGCGGGAAGCCGCAGATTCTGAATCGTTGGGCCGAGCACTTCAGAAGCTTCCTCAACATTCCCTCCACAACCTCCGACGCCGCTGTCGTTTGGCTCCCACAAGTGGAAGCCAGCATCGATTTGTATCGTCCGCCCCCTTCCCCAGAAACCATCAGCGCCGCGCAAAGACTATACAGCAGGAAAGTACCTGGTTCCGATGCGATCCCAACCAAAATTCACGGACACTGCGACCGTCGACTGATGTAGCAACTGACGGCGCTATTTCATGTGATACGGCGCAGCGGTCAAGCTTCTCAGGATTTCAGGGACGTACCCATTTTCTTTCTATATGAGCGTAAAGGGAACCAGCAACTCTGTGAAAATCACATGGACATCTCGTCTCTAAACCTCGCCGGGCTGATCTTCGTCCCCATCCTCCTCAATCGTCTCAGCAGCCACCTAGATCAAGGACTTTTGCTGGGAAGCCAGTTTGGATTCCGGCGACATTGGACAACCAGCGATATGATCTTTACCGCTTACCAGCTATAGGAGAAGTGCCAGGAGATGCGGACCCACTCTTACATCGTCTTCGTGGATCCGACAAAGCCCTGGTCGCGGAGAATCGAGAAGATCTGTGGAGAAACATGCAGCATTTTGGTTGACCACGATTTCATCCGACCTCCTTCAGTTGACTTCGCCGGACCCTATATATCCAACCGCTACGAGGAAATCGTGGTTGGTGGTAAGTACTCGACACCTCACTCGATCACTAGTGGTAAATTTCAAGGCACCCTTCTAGGTCCGCTACTCTTCCCTCTTCACATTAGTGATATTTCGAAAGAAATCAGAACTTTGCGAACCTTTGTTTGTGCTGATGACATCAAATGGGTTTGCAAGTGTTTGTGTCGGGAAAGTTAATGCTGATATACTACGCTTATGGAAATGGAGTTCACCACGGCAGATGGAGTCTTCCTCGTCTAAGTGTAGTTTCACGTCATTTGACCGTACCAAGCCTCCTGGTCTCATAATTTTTCATAGTTAGTCCGTTCTCAGAATGCTTCACCACAAAGGACCAAAGTCTTAAGTTGTTGGGAATGTCCTTATTCCTACGAGGAATCGATCTCACAGAAAAGCACGCGCGCTCGCGCCCATCACGTCGTATGTCATGAACGTGCGCTTGATGGCGTCTCGCGTCGGCTGTGACTACAGCGTTCCTGTAGAATCTGATTGGTCCATGTCTGCGATAAGCCGCTCAGCTCTTCCAGAACTTTCTTTTGAAGCTGATCAGACAGAATATTAGTCAAACTGAACGGGACGCTATAAATACACACAGCCTTTCAGCGACAATGGCTGGCGGGTTTATAATGCACTTTATCGTGGCCGATCGTGCTCTTCTTCTCTGCTGTGTTGGTACTGGGGACAATAGTCGAGTGCATATATGCTTTGTGTGATTTCTTTGTACCAGGCTGGGTCGTAACAAAGTTGTGCTAACAAGCATGTCTCATGCAGACAAATTCTCTGCCAAAGCTGCGCATATGTGTGAGTTCATATCACATAATTTTCCTTCGGGAAATATTGTCCAGAATGTATCAAATGTTTGTTCTCCCCGCCCTTGAGTACTGCTGTCCTTTCTTTGGTTTAATAAACACCTGTGGCTGGAACAAAATCAAAAATTTTCACCGATTTTTTTACGCAAAAACCTTTCTCTCAAGCTGCATCCGGCATTTCTTATACCGAGAGATGTCAGGTGGCGAACATTAAGTTTTTATGGATTACACGACTCGAAAGTGGCTCTTTATTTCTATTTCACATTTACTCTAGCTTTAACGTTTCGCGCACTGGCACTCTCATTCATTCCAAATGTTATGTATGCAAAACAGAAGGGTAATTGAAAATAGGACGTGTACTGAGTACGATAGACAGCACAAGTGAGGAGGCTTGTGGAAACGGCCGGGTATATGGCAAGGGGAACTGTCATAGGCTGATTGGGGGGCCAATCAGCACAAAGACGGTGTGAACAGGGGGCCATGACCTTGATCGTTCGCTTGTCACGCGTTTGTGGCATGATGTCCTGACGGCCCGAGCCGGATACGCGGCATCCCTCCACCCTAAAGTTGAGAGCATGAGGGGGAGGCGGGGGGAAACAGTAAAGGTAATAGTGGATAGTCAGACAGTGTTCTAATTAGATTCGTCCGGAAAGCGTTGGGCAGGTTTGCGGATTCGGGTCGACCTTCTTAGGGCGGTATTTTCTACCTCTGTGCCGCTTTGTGCAGTCACTGGCTCCTCTGCCCCTAAGCTAGTGCTGGCCGAGGTAGAAGGAGGTGGAACATACGCCTCGGTCGGTGGCGTAGTGCTCTGTGCAGGCAGTAGGAGTTCAGTCCTCGGGATGTCAGGATCCCTATCAAGGGTTGCTGGCAGTTCGAACTTTCCGAATTCTCTACTTACTGAGCCCGTTCGGCTTCGAACTTGGTCCAGATGTCGACGCACAATTCTCCCATCTTCTAACTCTAATTCCACTATTTCCCCCTCGCTTGTTCGAACTACCGCTAGACACCAGTTCGTTTCGTGTTTCAGTCGCATGTAGACACTTTCGTTAGGCGCGACGACTCGTGGTCGGGTGTTCACATCATATCGTTCATTCATCTTCGTCTGTTTTGCAATGACCCTATCCTGTGTTGATGGATTAAGCTGGTCGAGTCGTGTGCGCAACTGCCGCTTGAACATCAATTCTGCAGGCGAAGCACCCGTTGAGTCGTTCGGTGTTATGCGATAGCTGAATAGAAGGCGTGACAACTTGGTGGCCAAGTCCGCTTCTGTCTGTCTGGCTAGTCCGTGCTTTATTGTCCGAACTACACGCTCTGCGAGGCCATTTGAAGCAGCGTGGTATGGGGCAGTAGCTAAATGTCTAATTCAATTTTTCTCCATGAAATCTTTGAATTCTGCACTAGTAAAGGCCGGACCATTGTCTGAAACGAGCATTTCAGGTATCCCAAAAGTAGAAAAAACGATTCGCAACTTGTTGATCGTAGTCAGTGAAGAACAAGAATTTCCTGTCGAAATCGCATCTATCCATTTCGTGTGGGCGTCAACTACCACAAAAACCATATGGCCTTGGAATGGCCCAAAATAATCGACGTGCACCCTCTTCCACGGCGAGTCGGGCCAGAACGAAGGCTTCAGAGGAACCTTCGGTAAGGTATTCTGTGTTATTTGGCACACGTGACATGCGTTCACCACGTTTTCTATATCTGCGTCAATTTTGGGTCACCAAACATAACTGCGGGCGAGAGCTTTCTTTTTAAACTGTATCAGGATGAGCACTATGCAGGTCTCTGAGGATGGCCCGTCGGCCTTGTGGTGGCACAACTACACGATTGCCCCATAGTATGCATCCGTCTTGTAGACTTAACTCGTTCTGACGGCTGAAGAATGGTTGAAAATCAGAGGACGTAGAGGACGGCCAGCCAGATTGCAAGGCTCTTCATACCCGACTTAGGAGAGGGTCTCTCGATGTCCACTGTCGAATTTGTTGACAGGTTACAGTTGAGTTGACTAGGTTCCGCAAAATATTCACCGTCTCAAAAACAGGTGCCCCGTTAATGCATCGTCCACAATAGGCAACCTACTCAATGCGTCAGCCACAACGTTTGCACTACCTGTAATGTACTTCATTGCATACGTGTAAGCACACAAAGTGAGTGCCCATCGTTGCATTCTCGGCGAGAACATCTGTTGTATCCCTCGTTTTTCTCCCAGCAAACCTAAGAGGGGTTTGTGATCAGTGTGAATCTCAAAGGGTCGGCCAAAAAGATACAGGTGGAAGCGATGTAGGCCAAACATTATTGCTAAGGTCTCTTCATCTAGTTGCGAATAGTTGGTTTCCGCCTGTGACATGGTTCTTGATGCAAATGCAATCGGCATCTCCGCGCCAGAAGGCATTCGATGCATGAGGACCGCACCTACGCCGTACGGAGACGCATCGCATTTCAGTATGGTAGGCTTTTCGGGGTCATAGTGAACTAGGACAGATGAGGAGGTGAGAACCGCCTTTGCTTGTTCAAAAGCACTTTGTTCGACCTCCGACCAGTGCCAGCAACGATTCTTTTCAAGTAGTCGATTAAGAGGCTTTAGAATTGTAGCCGATTGATTCATAAAGCGACTAAAGTGGGTGACCAACCCCAGGAATGAACGCAATTGACTAGTATTTTTGGGGCGCGGCGCCGTCTTCAAGGCTTTGAGCTTATGTTCGAGTGGATGGAGGCCAGTTTTATCCACCCGGAAGCCCAGGTATTCTACCGAGTCGGCAAGGAAAGTGCACTTATCTTTCCTGAGTTTAAAACCTGCGTCCTCAAAACGTCCTAACACGATGTTTAGAGTCTCTAAATGACTAACTGCAGATGGGCCGGTGACTAATATATCGTCAAGATATGCGCAAATGTGAGGTATATCCTTCACGAGGTTATCAATCAAGCATTGAAATAAACCGGGAGCCGAACTTACTCCAAATGGTAGTCTTTTATATCGAAATAAACCCCGATGCGTACTGATGGTGGTGGCGTCTCGGGATTAAGTATCTAGGACGACTTGGTTGTAGGCATGCTTTAGGTCCAAAGTTGAAAACTGATGACCACCCGAGAGAGATGCGTACAGATCCTCGATGCGCAGGAGAGGATAAGGGTTCAGTTTAGTTGCTGAGTTGATTGCCAGCTTGTAGTCGCCACAGATTCGCACAGAACCATCGGATTTAAGAACAGGAACTATTGGGGCTGCTCATTCCGAATATTGCACAGGCTCAATAATATACGCTTTCTGTAGGCGATCCAGCTCTTCTTCGACCTTCGGTGCGACTGCATAGGGGACTGTACGAGCTTTGAAGAACCGGGGCGGAAATCTGACTGAAACTGGAACTTAACATGTGGACCGCGGTAGTGGGTAGCAGAATCGTCACGAAATAGATCCTTATGATTTACCAAAATTAAATCCAAAGCCGGATTTACACCAATCCGATGTACATAGGATAGCACAGAAGGCACGCAGTTAATCCAATTCCGTCCAAGGAGATTTGGTTGCTGGCTTCCTCTTCCCACATGAACCGGCAAGTAATGAAGTTCTCCATCATGCTCGACTTCGGCTGTAAAGACCCCTCGAACGTCTACGTTCTGTCCAGTGTAACTACGGAATGTTGAGTTAGCCGGAAGGGGGGAGGGTAATTTCTGCAGGGAGGCCTCATTGATGAGAGTAACAGCTGAGCCAGTGTCGATTTCAAACTTCACGGGATGGTGATCAACCGGAAGCGTGATGGTGTAGGGCGATTGGAGTGGCGCGTTGGCCGAAAACATTCGGAGTATCGTCTCGCCATCCCCAGCTGGATTAGGGTAGGTTGCATGCGTGTTAGTATTCGCTCGACTTTTGTAGAAACACACTCGTTCGATGTGGCCGACTTTCTTGCAAAACTGGCATACCGTCTTCTGGTGTCTACAGTCTGACCACCAGATATGATGCTGACCACAACGGTAGCAGGATGGTAGTTGTTTTGAGGGAGCTGAGGGTCGCTGTCTAGGTGAAGACACAGCAGTGTTGACTAGGGAGACAGCCATTTCCGATTCCAAGGATGCTATCACTCCATCGTTTGACTGATTCAGCTGCTGAAGGTTTTGCCGCACGCGCCCCTGATGATTGGCGATATCACAGGCTTTCTCCCATGACGAATCCTTCTTCTCTGATAAGAGATTTTCCCGAGCTTTTTCATCGCGCAGACCGACGATCAACTGCTGAACGAGCATTGCGTGCTCGAAGTTGTCTGCCTTGATCTCTTTATACCCACAGTCCTGGATGGCCAGAGTCAGATTAGTAATAAAATCACTGACACATTGATTGGATTCTTGACGCATTTGACAAAACCGATAGCGACTGAGAAATACGTTGTCTTTTCCTCCCCACGCTGACTCGAGTTTTGAGAAGGCTGTATGGAGATCTATAGCCTGTTGTAGATTGAGGGCATCGAAATATCGTTGTCCCAGCTCTCCGAGATTCGTCCGGAGGAGTTTCAACTTAGATGGGACGTCTAGTACAATCGTGGGTGACAAAATCGGGAGCAGTTCAATAAAATCCTCAAATGTCTTCCTCCATTGCAACTACGAGTCATTTGAGGGCTTCTGGGTGTTCTTTGGCCAGAAAGGTAACGGTGTAGGCAGCAATGAAGACATGTTCGTTAGGCTGCGTCGCCAATGTTATGTATGCAAAACAGAAGGGTAATTGGAAATAGGACGTGTACTGAGTACGCTAGACAGCACAAGTGAGGAGGCTTGTGAGAACGGCCGGGTATACGACAAGGGGGACTGTCATAGGCTGATGGGTGGCCAATCAGCTCAAAGAAGGTGTTAACAGGAGGCCATGACCTTGGTCGTTCGCTTGTCACGCGTTTGTGGCATGATGTCCTGACGGCCCGAGCCGGATACGCGGCACCAGAAATCGGTCTGATGCCACGCGCAACTCCTCCATGGTGATTCCAATGTCTCTTTGTTCTACATCAAAACGCACCGTCTTTTTTACATTTAAGTATGCCCTCCTTCGGTATCTTCTTTCACTCGAACTTAGGTCATCGTCTAAATTATCGGCATTCAAATCGAAAAAACAGAAACACCTTACACCGGAAAGCATAAAGTCGCTTTTGACTCCCCCATTCTGGACTTTGAAAAGGATCCCTCTGGGATTTGATGGCAAATAGTACATGTTTCACCCGACAAAATGGATAATCTCACTTGGATTTTCACGAACCCCTGTCTTTAATTGACTGTTAAATTCACTGTCATGAGTCTTTCCCTTCAGTGATGATTTTCACCGTTTTTGATGTTATCTCCCAAGCGATCTGCTGATGAGCATGGCGGATTCCTCCGTTTTCGCCATCTTCAAGTAGTTTAGTCGACCAGCAAAAAAGTGTCACGGTCGCATCTTTGCGCACTTTGATTATCAGCGCAGCCTGAAATGGTCCCTCCTCGGCTGGACTCCAGGTAGCCTGTGACCGATCGATTTTGAGTTCCTCTCGTATTGCCACTTCGATGGTAGCTACTGTTGTCAGCCCAAAGTATTATGACCGCATCTGCGGCGAATAGTCTTATCCGGTCTAGGAATTCTACTTTGCCGATGACCATTTATAACCCTTATACTCTACCACACGCAGGACGGTCCCGTCTGACCCGCATATCTGCCTTTCTGCGAACGACAGTTTTTTCTTCTTAAAAACAAATCAAACCACATTCATTTTGCCTTTTTAGAAAAAAGAAAAGAGTTATTTTTCACTGTTTGCTAACCGATTTCATATCAACCTGTCTGTTTTATAAGCATGAGCTGAACACTGCATATTCTCTGCATACTTGTTCTAAAACTCCTTCGAAAAGTTATTTTTACTTACAATGAAAGTACTCCTAGGGGCATTAAGAAGAACATTTTTTTAGTTACAAGTGATGGTCCTAATATTGGAGGGGACTTACAGTCATTTCATCAAAACTTTCCTCATTCCAGATAACTAGCTCTCTGACCTTCACGCATTCGTGTGACTGCTCAGACGTTTTGAAAAAGTAACTTATAAACCACCATGCAAATTTTATTTCGTTGAATCTTTGCCTATGGCCACTAACTGTCATAAGATCCCACTTAACCCGCGGAGCATTGAGACTTCCCACAATAGCAGGTTCCACGAAGTAAAATGACCAGCGCTTGTTCTTCGTCTAGAGGTTGCTTTGGAGGCATATATTCAAGAGTAACAGTAACAGTTTTACATTTAATAACCATAAAAAGGCACTTCAGCATCCCCAGGTAATGAGAATTTGCATATTTCGCAATAGGACTTCATTCCTTCTCACAACTTATGTATAGAAAGACTGCAGTATCTCCCCTTCGGGTTCGGATTCTAATTAGCACTTGTCAACAATCGGTTTTTATCTTGAGGTCACTTCAAGTCCCTTTCTTAAGGGAAGACGGCATTCACACTTGAGTTCCCCATTTATATCGGAAAATAACTGTAGAATCAATTGCACAGAAGTGCTTCTGCAGATTGCAAAGTCATCGGTATGTGTGAGCAAGGCACAAGCTGCCACTACTGACAATCTTGATTGCATGTACACTAGTTTCGTAGCATATAAGTATCTAGTTTACATTTAGAGTTTCAGCGGTTTCTGAAAAGGCCAGTGTGCCAGAGAGTCCGTTCCATGCTCCAACGATCGACTTCAGAGAGGCGTCTCGTCAGCCGTATGTATGGACAAACGTCCTCTGTAGACTAAGCTGATGACAACGCTCACCTTTCGTCCCATCCAGCTCGAAACAGTTATCATACCCTAAGGCATACTCAAGGTCTCTGACAGTCCGGTAGGCTTGGATTAGGTCATTGCACAGTTGCCCGTAACTGAGAGAAAACAAACTAAGTCCAACCGATCTGGCTTCATAAGGCAGATAACCGAAGTACTTGTCTGTCTTTGTAGCCGTCGCCTGCATTCGTCCCAGCTGTTGACAATCCATCTGAAACCACATATGTCAGGGCTGGACGGGATGCTCCAAGTGAGACGGACCGAATGCCTCGCAGACTTTTCCGAACAGTTTCTTATTAATCTGCACAAATCCTCGTCTAAGCACAAATAATATCGGGACAACTTTCGGCCACAATGATCTTAAATTAATCAACTTTATTCAGGAGACCTTGTGAGTTTCCACAACCAGGTCCAATTTTGTGTCGATTTTTGTGTTGGCCCAATTGCCCTTACGCAGGACCCTTGTTTTGACAGACGCATTAACCAGAAGACGTCTTTTCAAACGACCAGTCATTCCATTTAATATTCTCAGCACTTTCTCCCCTTGACTTTTCACGGTCTTCTACTCCAATTTCATCATCTCGGTATGACACCAGTGTCGCAACACTCTGACTGGAGGCGAATCAGACGCAAATTAGGTCTTAGCGCACCCCCTGTACATGATATTTAATCGCAATCTCAAAAGCTAGACATATCCCACTTTGTGGAAGAGATCACACATTTAGCCTATCCGCTTAGCACGGCAAATCTTGACGATTTGATGAGTTTTGGCCAATAAACACTCTTCCACGAGTTTTGAAAATCTTGGAGACGTTAATCAAGGATAAGTTGCATTCCAGAGGTGTTTTGGTAGATTTCAAATAAGACACTTTGCCCAACTGTGAAAAACGCGGTGCCCCTGTGGGATTCGAACCCACGACAGCAAGTGCAAGGCTTGAGTACAGTAAACGCTCCAACCATCTGAGCTACGAGACCCCACCGGACGACACGAGTTTAATCACATTCGGGTCAAGTCTACACGCCCAGCCTACTACAGCGTCTGGAATTCACCAAATCTGATACAGTAAACTGACTCCCCAAGCAGGATATTCTAAGTAATACATCTAGAATTTACCAGATGGCTACCAGGCTCACGTAACTCAGAGGTGTGATTGAACTTGCGTCGTCCGGTGGGGCCTCGTAGCTCAGGCTGTTAAGTCGTTGGCTGTACTAAAGCCTCCACTTGCTGTCGTGGGTTCGAATCCCAACGAGGCACCGATTTTTTCACAGTTGGGTCAAAATGGATAAGTTGTATGTAACTTAGCAGAGAATAATTTACTGAATGCTGCTCATCATGGATTCCTCAATGCTTGGTCTTGTGACACCTTTCAGCTCTCTTTCTGAGATCGTGCTCTCCAGTCTAGAGACAATAGTTTTTCTTACACAGCCTATTTTGATTTAACTAGGACTATTGATCTTGTTGATCATGCCTTTCTTCTTTGAAAACTGTCCTCTTTCGGACTAGGGTGATAAACTTCTGGATTTTATATCCTATTACCTGGGCGCTAGCACACAACGGTTAAAATTTCCAAAGGTATTTCCAAACCCACATGCCTATGAAGTGTATTCATTCAGGGTAGTGTACTTGGCCTGCTATTATTTTGCCCTTTTGCCAATTATGTGCCAGATGTTTTTCGGAATGGCAGACCCTTCATGTATGCCTATGATCTGAAAGTTACTTAAAGACATAAGGTGGCAGATCTTGACGTCGTGCTCGAACTCCTAAACAGCGATCTGCAGTGGTGCCGCACATGGCGCCCTTCTCATTCTCGGCATAAATACTCAGTTATGGTAGTTGAGGATGACCAGCAATCCCAACCAAGTATTGACGCTCACAACATAAACGGGCCTAAAATTATTAAGGATCTGGGTAAATCATACTCCAAGAGTCTTCATCTTTCGAACACTACGCACTGATCGTCCCCAAGCACTCAGGACGATCGCATTTGTTCTCCGAAATGTTAAAACTGGTGATATTCGAGTGCGTCTTTATGAAATGTACGTCAGACCTGGCCTGTGATACAGTTCGTTTTTATTAAGCCTCATGCGTGTTGCTGAGCGTAAGAAATAGAATCTGTCCAGGATTTTCTCACCAAAGGAGTTTTAACCTCGAAGCGCCGGTACTTGACCTGCCAAGAATGTTGCGGGCTTACAGGCCTTGATCCCCTCTAGTTTCCTCGGTTACAAAAGGGACTACTTTTACCGTTTAAGACTTCAAATAATCGTGCTTTTAACCAACTTACTACTTTGAAACATCTTTATTACCCCCGATGTAATGGTCGCCGTAGGGTCTTGTTATTTCTTCCTCTGGCACGTACCGTTAAATATCGACGGTTCTTTTCTGTGAACACAATTATGATTTGGATCAAATTGCCCAGAATTTTCTCTAATCCACTGTTATTCCCCCCCCCCTACACACTGTGTCCGCCAAATGGTTCGTCCGCCTACTCAGGAGTATGCTGGCAGTCGGTGTTATTCTCCCTAAGTTAGTGTACTAGGTCAACAGCCGTTTTGAAGTGTAGTTTTTGCATGCATCCGCAAAGAAGTTCGTTCGAAAGCCGGCATCCTAAAGGTAACTGAATTATTATATAATTATGCTGCAGGCTGATTGGTTTTACAACCCTACTTAATTAGGCTTTTCAAAAATAAGGACGCATTTCGGAATTTCGATTGACATTTCATGAGTTAGGCCACCTACTGTATGGTAGTAAATAGTAGTCCCACATAGCGGGAGTCGGTCCACTAATTAAGCTACGAGGAATGCGGGTGGGGGAGGGAGCGAAAGAACTGCCTTTAGAGGTCAGGGGTGAGAGGGCCTGGTTACGAGGCGAGGTGATAAAGACTCTGTTAGACAATACGGTCAGACAAGTCGCAGTTATTACGGTCCGCGGGGCTAGGTTTGGTGGGTGAAGTTGTGGAAGGGGGGGGGGAGAGTGAGTAAATAGCATGATTATGGAACTCTGTTGTTGTAATGTTGATGGCCCGAGTCGACAACAGTTGTTGTCCCCGCATGCGGGTCGTCTTCACACTCAGCTGTCAAGTCGCCATGTCAATGTAGACGACATTAGTCGATGCTCCGAGACTTCGTGTGCTGAACCGCTTGGCTACAAATGCATCCTTTACAATTGTGCGTGGATGAGGAGGAGGAGGAGTAGCAGGAGGAGGAGGAGTAAGAGGAGGATGAGTAGGAGGAAGAGAAGGAGTAGGAGTAGGAGGGCGGAGGATGAGGATGAGGCTCGGTAGCCTTCATCGTCTGAGCAGTTTTTTTGCCCTATTGAGCAGGCAGTTGACCGTACTCCGTTTGTGGAAAATGGGGTGGTTGCTTTCGTAGTGTAGAATGACTCCCACATAGATTTCTTTGCGGTACACCGATATGTGCAATGTCCCGTCGGTCGTTCGCTGCATGAGAACATCCAAAATTAGGAGTTCTTTGTCAATTTCTTTCTGGAGTGTGAATTTAATCCCCGACATTGTTGAGTTGGTGCTATTGTGGAGCGTTTCTAGTTTATTCTTTTTAACGATCACAAATGTGTCGTCTAAGTATCACAGCCACAAGTTAGGGTTAACTAACGGAAGAGTCATGGCCTCTAGTTTCTGCATTGGGGCTGCGATACGTGGACGACGAACTAAGTTACTTGTGTGAATTATTTTCTCAAAATGGGTACCCCAAGGATTTTGTGCTCCGATGCATGAGAGTCTCAATCTCTCGGAGCACTGTGCCTTGATTGTCTCCAAAGCACGTAGAACGACCGGGTTTATCCTCCGAAACTTTAAAACTAGGGACATTAGAATGCGCCTTTTCAGCATTTACGTTAGACCTGGTCTGGAATACTGTTCGTTTTTATTTAGCCTCATGCGCGCTACTGAGCGGACGAAAATAGAATCCGTTCAACACTTTTTTACCAAGAGAATTTTAGCCGCGGAACACCGACATTTGTCTTGCCAAGAACGTCGCCGGCTTACAGGCCTCGATCCTTTATGGTTGCGTAGATTACAAAAGGGAGTCTTTTTGCTATTTAAGCACTTATATAATCACACATTTAACCCACTCACCTCTATAAGACATCATATCCGCCCACGACGTAACAGTCACCGTGAGGTCTTTTTGTTTCTGCCTCTGGCACATACTGTTAAATATCGTCGGTTATATTCTGTAAATGCAATTGCTATTTGGAATAAACTACCAATGAGTGTGAAAACTCTGCAAAATTATCCTTTATTTAAGAGAACTATTACTCGATTTTTGAGTTCAGAAAAGGTTCCTCAAATTTTGGGTTCTGAATCCACTGATCGACTCTACCGTAGCGATGGCGTTTGTGGTCCCTGAACACTATGGCCGGTCTCACCAGCTGTTCCTCAACGCCTCTACTTTGACTATCCCCAACTTCATGAATGGAATTGACGTCCGATAATCTCCGATACCGTGGAACCCCCCTCTTCTTGACGGTGGAAAGTCTGCCACCAGCACTTTTTTTCTCCTGAACCCTCCAAACCATAAAAACCACCATCATTTATATTTTTATTCCTTTTCCACAGGAGTTTTTTTCACTAATGGTCGGATTGGTGTTTAATTGCTTCCCTTGACAATGCCTGTAAACTGGCATTTAATAAATTATTATTTATAGTATTATTAAGGAGTCAAAGGAAAGGGAACAAAGAACTTCCAATCAAGCACCCAATCCAAATACATGGCGAACCCTCCCTTACATCAAAAACTTGCCTGAACTCGTGGAAAGGCACCTAACGAGACACCAAATTATGGTGGCATACAGACCAGCGACTGCACTACGTACTCAGATTGTACGCCCGAACAATCAGATTCTTGACTTCGAGAAGGGTCCTCCTGGGATTTAGTGGTTGATTAAGTGGTAACTCTTAATTATATCATTAGAAACCCCTGTTTTGAATTGGTTTCTAAATCCAGTGCTATCACTCCCCCCCCATAGCGACAATTTTCGCGGTTTTTTATGTCATCTCCCGCATTCCGACCTCATGCGGTCTGTCGACACTCACGGCGGAACCCTCAGTATTCACTGTTTACTAGTAGTTCGGTCGTACCTCCCTTCCTCACTGCTCGGCTGAGCTCGAAGCGTGCTGTGGCCGATCGCATCTCGGTTCCTCACGTCTGGCCTCTTTGACGCGGCGTACCAATCCGGCCCAGACGATCTCAATTGTGAATCCCGTATACAATGCCATTTGCAAGCCAGTCCTGTCTGACCCACATTCGTACCCATCAAGGCTGAGATTTATTGCTACCCTGATGATGACCGACAACATTCCGTTATAAACCGCCATCTACAGGCCAGTCCTGCTCGTTTTTTTCTGTTATTATTTTTAAAGAGGGGTTTTTTTCTCCTGTCAAATCAATCCAATCATTTTTAACTTTTTGTAAGGAGTTTTTTTCACCCCTCAATCATCATGTTTCTCAATGGACTACTAATTTAGAAACTAGGAATTGCATTTTGTTAAGATTCGGCCTACCTCGTCTAAAACTCGCATGCAAATTTATTTTAACTTGCTTTTATGGGACCCCGACGGGTCTTTAATAAAAATTATCTATCTATCTAAGAATAGGGTCGGCTATTTGGATAGAAAGGAAGTCGTCTACAAGATCCCATGTCAACAAGAAATATCCGATGGTGCGCCCCGAAATTTTGAAATAATCTCATGTAAGATATGCATCAAACAATTACCGACACTGAACCTGTGTGTTGTCTATCGGCCTCCCAGCTCGAATGAAATCGCCGATATGGAATTACTTAATGCACTGGAGTTGATATGTAAGCAGGAGAACTTACTACTTCTGGGTGACTTCAACGCTCCAGGAATAGACTGGAACATTCCCCTAACAAACGCCCCGTCCACGTCATTTGACCACAAGCTATTACAGCTCTCCTTGAATGAATACCTCATTCAGCACATAAAATTCGGAACAAGAATGAGAGAAGGACAACGATCTAACTGTTAAGATCTCGTTTTCACTAAAGAAGAAGGACTCATAAAGGAAGTTAATCCACAACCTCCACTCGGTTTAAGCGATCATATTGCTTTTACCTGCGTGTGCTCTCTCCTATCGAACCAACAACCAAAAATCAAGACGCGTAGAAATATTTGAAAGGGTGACTTTAACGCAATGAGACGCACTCTTTTGGAGGAAACCTGGTTGGTCAACACAGAAGATTCAGACTAATTTTGGCAGTACTTTCGCGGGACTATAGAGCGTCTGATTGATTCCCATTGCCCAATAAAAATGACAAGACCATGTATGCGACCGTCGTGGGTCAATCCGATGACAAAAAAGACCATGAAGAAGAAACAGAGTCTCTGGAAAAAGTATTTGCAACTTCGAGATCCAAGGTCACTCGCCGAATATAAGGATCAGCGCAATAAATGCCGCAAAGAAATACGGGTTGCTAGAAGTTCTTTCGAGCGTCGACTGATAGCAGAATCCAGTACATGTCCCAAGAAGTTTTATGGGTACATGCGCAGTAGGAGGAAATATAGGGACGAAATTGCGTGTCTAAAGGATAGCCTCCGAAACTTATTATTTGAAGGGTCACAGAAAGTGCGATTACTGTCTGAGTTTTTTCAATCGGTTTTTACGGAAGAGTCCCTAGAAGACAATCAGCAGTTTGAAATGGACCGAGACAGCCGGGAGCTTCAAATGCGCCAAGATATTGCCGTCATTGAAACCGTCGCCTTTTCCTTGGAAGAAGTCAGACGAGTCCTCAGTCAAATAAAACCTGATAAGTCTCCTGGATCCGACGGAATTCCCGGGCTGATACTTAAGGAGCTATCAAGGGAGCTGTCAAAGCCTCTTTCGACTCTCTTTGAGCTGTTAATGAGAATAGGAAGGCTGCCCTCACAGTGGAAGACAGCTAACCTCGTTCCATTGCATAAGGGAGGTAGCAAGATGACAGCCAGCAGCTTTCGACCTATTAGCTTAACTTGCATCCCTTGCAAAACGATGGAAGCTATAATAAAGAACGCTATACAGCAATTTCGTGAGGAAAATAACATCTTGCAGGATTTTCAACATGGTTTCCGGGGAGGACGTTCCTGCCTCTCAAATCTGCTAGCTTGTCTGGAAATCTGGACCAGGGCTCTAGAAGAGGGTTTTGAGGTCGATGTCGTGTACATCGATTTCCGCAAAGCTTTTGACACTGTCCCACACCAACGTCTTCTTCACAAATTGAGCGACATCGGCATCCGGGGAGATCTTCTGAACTGGATAAGGGCGTTTCTGGTTGGTCGGAAACAACGTGTCTGTGTCGGGGATGATGTGTCAGAATGGGTGAATGTGACCAGTGGTGTGCCGCAAGGCTCAGTTCTGGGACCATTGCTCTTCATCCTTTACGTTAACGACAGCCTTCAGGAACTCGACTGCGGCAAAATAATGTTTGCCGACGACGTTAAGCTCAGGCAAGTCATTAAGGGTCCGAATGATCAGAGATCCCTTCAAGATAATCTGCACCGACTGCAAGCGTGGTCGAAGAAATGGCTTCTAGCTTTCAATGTGGAGAAGTGTGCCGTCCTTCATCTGCGTCCAACCAACTCTCATTCAAATGAGAGTCTGAGGACTTATCACCTGAAAGATATAATGCTCCCCGCAGAATCTTCACAGAAGGATCTCGGGGTTTGGATACAGAACAACCTGAAACCAACACTGCAGTGCCACAAGGCTGAAAAAACGCCATGGGAGTGCTGCATACAATCAAAAGGGCTTTCGTAAATTTTGACCAAGACCTTTTTGGGAGAGTTTACGGCACATTTGTTCGGCCCCACTTAGAATATGGCATACAAGCATGGCGGCCATGGCTGGTAAAGGACCAAGAATGCCTCGAACGTGTACAACGGCGTGCAACAAAGCTGGTAAACGGTCTAAAAAGCCATTCCTACACAGACAGACTGAATTGCCTTAATTTATTCACTCTGTGTTACAGACAGCAAAGAGGTAATCTTATCCTCGTCTACAAGATTATACATGGCCTTGAGCATGGACTTAAATTTGAGGATATGTTTCAGTGGCACCTTTCACCCAATCTTCGTGGTCACTCGATGAAGTTACGGACAACAATGTCCAGGCTGAACCTTCGTTCTGAATTTTTCACGCAGAGGGTAGGGGAGAAATGGAACGATCTCCCTCAGTCAGTCGTGGAGGCTACATCCCTGCAACTCTTCAAGAAACGCTTGGATGATTATTTGTGTCCCCTGTTTTCCCT
>CACRXP010000231.1:224375-235340 GCA_902702965.1 Spirometra erinaceieuropaei
ATTAGATAAAGACCACTGCGTTTTTTCGAAGCTTAATCTGACTAAATAATTTAGAACAAACTTATTAACAGTCATATCCAGCTGTCAAAAATTCGGAACTTGCCACAACATGAACAGGACCCGAACTGTACAACGCGCACAGAGAACCGGCATCTGTTTATCTAGAACAAGACGTGCCCGTGAAAAGTTTATTGTCAGAATAATCGCAAGCGCTAAAACATGGCCCCCCGCCATAGTGTCCAACACAAGTCAGTGGGTTAGCCCTGACAAAACAGTTTTTCGGGAGGGGAATGCCACGTTACAGTGCTTTTCTTCAATGTTAGGATAACTCCGAAGTTTGTCGTTGGCCTTCCAATTTAAGTGTGACTGCCTTTGTCAAAGTATACTGTTGCCAAGAGGATAAATGGTATTGAACGTTTAAAAGGAAAACAGTGGCTTCGTTATGTCTTGAATAGCCTGCTTTTTTCATAACAACGCAAGACCGTCCATAACCGTGCGGCGTGAGATTTTGTCCGATGCAACATAGCCAGCAGACCTATTTGTCAAGTCACCACCCTTCCCTGCCCTTAGTCAATCCTCATTATCTCTTACCATGGGGCCACGCGGATTAATGCGCACTACCATTCTCGGGTATTGGCAATCGAAAACAGACCTTTTTCATTTCGCTGATTATTATCTCAGAAGTCTTGACGCATTCGTGACGTCTTGCGCCTGTGTTTGACACGCCTACAATAAATCTCACAGTTACTGCTTTCTCGCTGTGCTATTTGCCTTCGGAAACCATGCAAACGTGGTTCGGTTTTGCAGGCGTCAAATACCCCCCATCTGACTCACGTTCAATAGATCATTGTCACGTGTTCTCCAACGTACTGCACTTCGCCTTAAATCAGCGCTTCGATCGTAAACACTAGATCGAGACCAAACATTTTGACGATGCATATGCCTGTTCGTAAAGATGTTTGTCCCGAACTTTAACGCTAACCTTATTTGAGCTTTGGTTTTGAGTCTTATAAGTGCGGTGGCAGGGTGTATCAAGACCTTAAGCAAGTTTTTCGTTTAGTGCGAACAGGTAACGCATTTTTGATCGAGAAGTTTGGATTTTGGTTTCGAGACGAAAGTCGTGTGACCACACGTGCAAGAGTGTCATTTCTGAGCCTATGTGCTTAACCATTCCAACACAATAGAACCTAAGTCTGTTTAGTGCGAATCCCGCGTAGAAAGTTGCAGAATGTTATTTCCGCGTGACATTGTTGTTCGTTGTCGAGCTACCCGAACAGGACTGGTAGGACACTATCACAGACAGTATAGCGTGATAACCACGTATGTTTAAGAAAAATAAAGGAGGAAGGTTGTGAATTACCCAAGTGGTGTATACTTGCAATTAAAGGAGGGCAGTATATAATGGCAAGACATGTATATCTGCCGCAGTGGGGCTTCCATGGCGCGACCCGGGCCTGGGAGATCGTTGCACGACAGATGAATTAGGAATGACAACTCAGTAATCCGTTTTGGGTTTGAAGTCACTATTAATACGAACCGTGAAACGTGTAGTAAGAACAGAGCAGGGAACCAAAGGGGGTGCAAAAACTATGCCACATACACCGTTGCCAGGGAAATACATCCCAACTAGATGGTGTTAATTCAATGGAGACAAAGGGAGCACGCCTCTACTTTGTAAAACGTCTCGCTGTCCGTCAATCTGCTCCAGAGGGTGTTAGGTAAATAGACACGACGGTGAATCATCTGTTGACACAATTCGTCAGAATTACGACGCGACTTCACCCCTTGTCCTTGCCTTACCATATCCCAATCATTCAAAAGAACAAGACTGAACCAGGAAGGCATTTGCGAATCTGGTGTTCTGGAAATCGCCCTTCAGAGGTCATCGTGGACACGTATCATTGCATTAAGTCCAGAAGATTCAACAGGCCACGTGGGCTTCTGGTGCTATGAGAGCTTTTAAAATTGTGGACGAGAGACATCAATGAGCCGTTCCATTGCCACCCTGTAAACTTGATCCCCCATGCTTGGTAATACTGAGGACAGATGTGACTGCCGTACCTCCACATGGCACAGACCATTAGCGTTCTCAGCTAGGAAATCCAGACTGCTATTTTCTGAACTAGAGATAAGTGCCAAAACACAAATGAGACCGTCTTCCAGAACTGTCCACCGTGTGCCCTACGGCACGGTGGGCGCAGGACGGCGACTTGCTCGTGAATTAATTTACTGGTAATGACGAGGCGGTCAACAACATAGATCACTTTTATCACCACATCGTCGTAGCAGTTTTGCCTCCAGACGAGGACGTAGTCCAGCAGCTTCCAGCGCCACGAGCGAGGTGGATTCACGTTGCATTCTCTCGCGTCAGAAGACGGAAGAAGGTAATTGTTGACGTGCTCATCCCGTCAAGAGTCCTTTGCCCTTTAGCTCTCACACCCGGACTCGTCCGTCATTCTGCCTTGGCTGAAACCATGCTTCATCGGTCCAACCAGCTTGATTTAGTCGAAGAGAAGGCAGCCTACACAGTGCAACATCCAAGTACAAGAGGGTTTGCTAACAGCTTTCATTCGACCACGACAATTTAGGTGGTCTCCTTGCCTCTAAGCCGCCAATGTTTGAACCTTTCTCATGGTGCAATTTCGCGTTTCAAAACGGAAGGGTATGCAAACGGATTGTGGCGGACACATCCCACATCACCAGACGTCCGCCTCCCGGACTCCACTGATAATTACTCGTTCTTTCATATTGTCTCAGCCACCGTATAAGGTTGGCTTTGTGTTCACCCAAAAATCCGACTATCTCATACCTTAGCCTGTCGTCCTTCCGCCTGCTTTTCTTTCTCTGCCTGATTGCTCGACGACTTCGAAAGAATAGCTGTGTCCTTGAGTGAACAAGGCGAAAACATCTTAAGAAGGCCGTCGCGGCATAAGGTAGACCCTAGCCACTTCGAGCTTCAGGTCCGGTCCCGAGTAGAAAGACGAGAAGTTGGACGCTTGCAGAAAAGACATTGCATTCCGTACAGAATGAGTGGAGAATAATTAGGGACAAGTTGACAGTCGGACAAGAGCACACGTCCAGCGTCCCGAGAGCAGGCATCCGAGTGCCACAAGGTTGGGGGCTAGAGCGTTTCGAACGAGGGTCTGTCTGAGTCTACATTGGAGTTGATTGGTCGAAAACTAGACTCCTGCTGGTACGCTCTAGGTGCGCAGTGTTGCATCTGACACCTGGGGAATAGTCATCACAGCGTACGTCTTTGATTAGTATGTTATCACCGACAAAGACAAGGGAGACTGGAATGGCCACTTCTGGCTTATAAGCCGTCGTCAGCCAGTCACACCCAACCCAAAAGTGTGGAACACTCGAGGCTCGAACTCGCGACCTGTTAGTTAGAAGTCTAACGCCTCTAACCACTGGGCCACGAGCCCGTTGCCCTGTCGGTTTCGATCGGGAATACCCAATAGCGGAGGTGCGTTCACCGATCGTTCTTACGGAACTCACTCGTTCCGTTGTGTCTTACGGGCTCGTTCTCGAGCACAACCAGCAGCCGCACAGCGGCGCATGATGTAGGCAGTATGTTATTCCCTTGTCTTTGTCGGTAATAACATACTGCCTACATCATGCGCCGCTGTGCGGCTGCTGGTTGGGCTCGAGAGAGAGCCCGTAAGGCACAACGAAACGAATGAGTTCCGTAAGAACGATCGGTGAGCGCCCCCTTGCCATCGTCTCTGATTAGTCCTGTCATCGGGTCTGCATAGTAATATGACTCACGGTAAGTAAAACGAAGAGAAGAAACAACCAAAAATATAAGTGATGAGGGAGGGGGCTGAAGGGTTTTCTGTACCTGTGATCTAGTCCTGAGGTCAGGGACAAGGGAGGGAGGTGTCATCGGGGTGTGTCTATGTTTTGTCGCTGTAAAGCGGGATTAAGCCTAGACCAGGATAGGTGGGGAGTTTGAATAAACGCCTTCTGCAGGAACAGGGTTGGGTTGGCTAATTGAATGTTCACGGCCTCTGTCGCCGCAGAAATTTAAAGTGTTTCGCCGGCTGCTGTGGGTGAGTCCAAATGCTTGATTGAAGCCTACCACCTGAACTCTGTTTTCCATTACCTCGCATGGAATTATTACGGAGAGCACCCTTTTGTGGGACAAAGCCTAATTCGAAGAACTGGGTGGGCGAAACATATCTCGTGTGAGTGCACCTGAAAAGGCAGGTAAGAGTGCAATATAACTATCCTCCTCAAAGTCATGCGTACACGGCTGCCACTTATGCACCGCACTTGGTCATCGACCCTGGAAGTGACACACTTTACAGTGTGTTCATCGTGCCCATCTTCCAGACGGCAATTTTTTAGCCGAAGATTCGATATCTATCCCAAAAACGAGGCATGTTAAGGTATATTCATCTTAATCATCTGCCTTGTGGCAGCGTACGTCACGACGTCCCAAAAAATAAAACGCAACAGCCTCTGTGGTAAGCAATTTAATTAGGGTCCAATACGTAGACCATGCAGGACTCGGAAGAACCTGCACAGATTAGAAACATGCGTATTCACATGGGAGGGTATTTTTGGAGGGGAGGGGGGTGATCTTGCTGGTACCGTTCTCGCAGGCAGAGTGGCTTCTCAGTTTGTTACATGCGGTTTAGGGTTAAACTCATTGGGAATGGTCATTCCAGTTCAAGAGAGGACATACTGTGTATGGTTTAAGTGAGCACTTTAACGTAAAGTAATACCAATCAGCGATTTAGCGCATTGTTATAGTGAATTTTTGGCGCAAGTCGCCACGAGGGGTGAGCCGGTTGTGCGTTTAAGGGGATTCCGAGTACGGATTCCTTCGGCCTCGTTTCTTTAAAAAGCAACAAAATGGTCATGTAGTGCACATGCGTCTTTAAGTAGGCTTCCAAGGGAAAGCCGCCTCGGTGCCGCTGCAAGGCTGAATGGCATGGAGCATAAGCTAATATTAAGCCATGCAAGGTGGTCTGCTGGGTTTTATCTGGTAACCTCCCCGGCCACCCACGCAGTGGACAGGTGATGCCTGTTTCGAACTTCGGGTTCTGGTCGGAAGTAGGATTAAACGAAAGAGGCACTAATTGGCGTGTGAAGGACGCTGCCGGGGGCTTTTGATCACGGCAATCGAACAACCAGAGCGTATACAAATGCAGCCCCTACGGCTGCCAATCACAGAGGCCAATAAGCTCTCTAATCGTCCAATCAACTCAGTAAGTCAACAGTCACTGAGTCTCACAGAATATATGACTGGGCCGTGATTAGCCTGGCGTGCTGAGTGCATTCACTACTAGACGCCACGGTCGCTTTCACTTTTTCAGTCCACAACTGTTGCTGTTACGATAGTAACTTTGCGGCTTGTTGGGTGACCGAAGCAATACTAGTCTTATTGGGGCCTAATTACTCTTAAAGGTCGGTATTCGCTTGTCACTATGTGAGAGAGAACTCGTGTGTGGAACATTTACCCAGGGCAAGTAGTGACGTTGGGGCAAATGACGACTCTTCAGCTTGCCTGAGCTCCAACACCGTGCTGGTCAAAACCGACTGTTGCAAACTGCAGCGAGTGTCCATTCAGAAACATAATATTGGCGAGCCTCATTCGCCCGCGAAATGTCGAAAAGGAACCAAGAGGGAGGGTGTAGTATGCACATACTCCTAGGGGACGGACGCCCTGGGACCTTTCCAGGGATGTTCATCGATGTCGTTACGGAAATCCCTCGTCTCACTGTGCCTTGGGGCTCTCCCTCTCGAGCTCCACCAGCAGCCGCATGGTGGCGCGCAATGTAGGCAGAATAAAATTGCGGACAAAGACAAGAGAGACCGAAATGGCCACTTCTGGCTTATTAGCCGTCGTCAGCCAACCCCGGGGTGTACAACACCTGCGGCTCGATCCCGCGACCTGTTGGTTAGACGTCTAGCACCTCTAACCACTGAGCCACGGGCTCGTTGTCCGGCCGGTTGCAATCGCGTATGTACAACGGCTGGCTGACGACAGCTAGCAAGCTAGAAATAGTCATTCCAGTCTCTCTTGCCTTTGTCAGTAGTACTATTCTGCCTATACTACGCGCCGCTGTGTGGCTGATGGCGGGGCTCGAGAGAGAGAGAGAGCCCCAAGACACGATGGGGCGAATGAGTTCCGTAGCGCGATCGGTGAGCGCCCCCCTACCGTCCGGCCGCCCGGTCCATCTTTTCTGTGATCGCCGACTCCTGACTCCGCATGCTTGCCTGCCCTATTGGCCCTGTCGAAACCGATCCGATCCGTAGCGTCAGGTAGACGAGATTCAGGCCTGTGGTTTGGTTAAGGGTACAAGTCGAGCACAAACTTCCGAGTACCAGCCTGGCCAGATTATCATTCGCGCGACCGAATACCACTACTGTCTTAAAGGCAAGACTGTGGTTCATCTGCTGTATGTGGCCATAGACTAGAGATAGTTTATCCTAGTGGCTGATTGCAAGTTGGTGTACGTGCGATCGTGTGCCAAGGCGTTCGAGGTTTCACCAGCATAGCTCACGTCACAGTTTCGGTATGGCATGCCATGGATCACCGTTGGTTGTCATGTGACTGGTTGCGGGTCTTTGGGTCTAGTGATCTGCTGTCTGATTGCGCATTCTAACTAATGAGCCACACCAATCTCAAAAGGTTTTAGGATTCTCGCTGTTATCGTTCTTCACGCAGGGATCGCGAATCTAGACTTTGGCTTTTCTCCACTTGACCTCTCAAAATGAGTCTTCCTGAAGCCCTAAGGTACGTACGAAGGACTTCGGATAACCGTTGGCTTCAAATAGAATTGCAAGTATTCATCCCCTCCTTCCTCCTGCTGTTGTTGCAACACTATGTTTGAACACGTTGGAAGAGGGTTCTGGTAGAATTGCGTTTGGGATCAAAAGAGTGGTCTCCTTTGGAGTGAAGGATACACCTCGTGTTATTCACCACAGGACAGACCGTTGTCCCTATCTTCGCATCTGCCATCTTCGTAAATTGTGAGTTGTCAGCATAGGCAAGACGATAGACAGGCTGAGGAAAGAGTGAGCTTTCACGAGAGGGGATGCCACTGATGTTGCAAGTGCGCGCTTCCACGGTCTGTCAAAGGTGCTCAAGCCAGTAGTGCACCCTACGCCCCATTGTCTACTAGTGTGAACCCCACATAGGCACCAGCTAGAAGCCCAGACACGTGTTTCGCCGACGTTCTGCCTCTGCGCGATGCAGCTGCGAGGAATTCGGCTCCTCAGTGGGTCCCCCAGCGTCCTCTATGCGGTTTCTGGTATATGAAGTCCAGAGAAAAGTCAAGCTAATAATTTCAGAAAGTATTCAATGCAGAACACGAAATTAAGTTTCTAGGACCGGAGGCAACAATCTAAGGTTAGTCCTTGAGGTCGAAAGATCCGCTGCAACGGCAAGCAATGTCTGGCGTCATTTATGGAATCTGATGCAGCTGTGGACAAAGCAGCCACGTTGGAGAAACTGCGAAACTACTCTGAACGCGAATGTCCGAGCATGCAGCAGCATTGAGGGGGAATGATGCTAACTCCCATCTCACGGCCCATTCGACGAGACCGACCCACACCTATTAATTTTTATGATTGCAACATTGTCACAAGAGGTGAAAACCACATGAGCAGCGAGCTGCTTGAGTCATAGTTTTCCAACCCGTATTTAAGTAACAGGCGCGGTGACTTTCCGCTACCATATTCTGTGCTGCGATTTTGCCTGAGCAAAATAATTAGCCACTCGGAGAGGGCGCGAACGTTTAATGGATCCGGTGGTAATGAGTTAAATTTCCGAGTAATCGTCACATCAGAAATCAGCAACGCGGATGAAATCACGATGAGGGTCAACTCGAGTAGGGGCAGACAAGCCATCATCGCGTCAAATATGACCCCCCATGATAAACATGGTGGGTCAGAGTGAGGATCCGAAACCTCAGACTGATATAGTTCTTGTTCCAGCGATCACTTCTTTTTCTTCTTCTTCTTCTTCTTCTTCTTCTTCTTCATCATCATCATCACCACCACCACCACCACCACCATCATCATCATCATCATCATCATCTGCCGAACTACTTCCTGGAACTCGCCTGTTCGCTTCTATCGACTTCGGTGAAATTATCATGATTGATTTCCCTCCTAGTTTTCTATCCCCAGGAAGACATAGCCATTAGTTCGATAACACCCTTTGTCTTATTTAAAGTTCTAGTATGCATCAGAACTTCTGACCGCTATCTGT
Organism: Spirometra erinaceieuropaei; assembly: GCA_902702965.1. NCBI lineage: Eukaryota > Metazoa > Platyhelminthes > Cestoda > Diphyllobothriidea > Diphyllobothriidae > Spirometra > Spirometra erinaceieuropaei. The sequence continues at coordinate 232,606 of CACRXP010000231.1, forward strand.
CCATTTTTTACCTCCTTCCTTTTTATTTAGCACGCTCTATTCCGATTGCTGACATTTGTTTTTATGATGATTGACACTGTCACATTAGCTGGCACAGGGCTTCTGGCTTCCAAATCTTTACTTCATCTGCAACACCAATTGTCGTATGATGTTCCATTAAGTAGATGTGAAGAAAATAGATCAAGTCCTCTCGAAACATGGTCGATCAGGACTGCATAACATACGAACGCCGAGACTTTCGTTTCTCGAAGTCGGATGGCGAGGGACAGTAGTTTATTGGAATCAGTGACCGTAGTTAGCGCCCTCTCCGGTCTGATTGGCAGAAAGTGCAAACTTCAGTGCGTTAGAACAATGCGATCGATGCACCACCCTGTAGACCGGCTATTTGCCAGCCTACACAGAGTGCGCGCATAGTAGGCCGCGCAGCGTCCTCATTTTCGCATGTTTACACCGAAAAGAGTGCTGGAAAATAAAAAAGAGATACGAGACTGTTTAAATTGGCGCACAACGGAATTGACGTTATCGCCGAAATAACCAGTCGGGACACCAACTGCGCTGAATGGGATTACACTGAGCGCAGAGAACTGGCAGCCATATTCGAAAAGAGCATGTATATTCTCGGGGGAGGGGGGGGGAGTGGCAGGCGGGTTGCAACAACGTCTACTCATAATACATACAGTGTCCTCTTATTGCAGACGTCACTAAACCTCAGTAACAACGACAGCACAATAATTAGGTAGTGAACGGGAGTATTGATCTCCCCCGCATTGCAGGTGACCCTGCTCTAAATTCTGGGGGGATTAGGGATATTAGGTTGGGAGGATTAAGGTAGAGGATTAGTAAGGCTAGTACTAAGAGTAAATTTAAGACACGAGAATGGGTGTCAGCGTCAATTAAAGCGACAGGTAGTTTTTAGTCTAAATATACCATGCGAGGCAATGCTAGGAACAAGCTGATCAAAGTCGATATCTATCAACATGTCAATAGACCTAGCCCCTCGAAGTAATTAGAAACTCCGCTCAAAACAAACCAGCGGACATCGTACTTCTGCAACAGCACCTGACGGACATTCACAAGGAAGCCTTTCTAATTTTTTTCCGGAAATAAATGTGCGAAATTGGGGTAAGTTCTTCAGTATAAAGCCTTTAGGCTCAGTCTGCAAGTTGATAGGAATATCTGAGTTAGAATTCATCAGGAACTGCTGGTGTATGCACGGTACGTCATTCACAAGGTTGCATCTTCCGGTTTTTCGCAAATATGCAATTTCATCGCCAAAAAGGTAGTTAATCGCGGCAAAACTAATTGCAGTAGTTAAGTAAGAATTTTCTGCTGTAATTAAGGACTTAAAGTCAGTAGCCACCCTTCTTAAGCACTTTACGATTTCCCATTCGCAAAGCGCACAACAGTAGGTACAGTGTTTCATTTGAAAATCCTACAAAGAATTTCCGTATAAATAGGCATATTTTGCATAGCAAAGTGAGACACAAATCAGCACGCATCAAAAAGTAAAACAAAGCGTTAGAGTATTCCCACGCACACATGTCCTCGCGGCTGGTGTCCAGCTAAAGGATTTTCCTGGGCAATGCTCATCGAACGTTGTCATTATTAATTGCACCAGACAGTTCACGATAACGCTTGATCTGGTCGGCGTCGATAATGTTGGGGATGTTTCTGGAGGAGGGGGGGGGGAAAGAAGAAATGTCACCTATAGTTATAGTGTTGGTGGTGGTGGTAGCGTTAGTATTAGGAGGGAGGTCACAGGGTGGGTTGATTGGTTGGGTGGATGCGGGTGTGCGCATAGGGAGTCTGGAGGTAGGGGAGTCATTGGGAATGGCAGTGAATGGCATTGGCATGTGACCAGCGCAGCTTAGACTGGATGTCTTTTGGCTGCTCTATAGCATACGAAATGTAAATTCCGCATGTTTGAGCCAGTGTGTTGAACGCTGGATTAGGCTTGCGGAGAGATGTGGAGTGCATTTGAGGGAGGTCCTTGCTGATGGAATGTGGAGGAGGATGCGGTTGTGGTTGGGGAGGCGGGGGCGGGGTCGGGGTGGGGGCAGTTGGCAGTTATTCGAAGATGGTACTTGCCACGGAAGGTGGTGTAGTATTGAGGATGCTGCTATATGAAGGTGAGCAGTCCGGTCAAGGCGATCTGTGGATGAAAGGTGAGCCTTCTAGGCGTCTGCTACACTTGAAGTAGTTCCACCTCAAAACTGCGCTTGGAGCAGGTGTGGGATTGGTTTTTTGTTTTGGGGAGAGGGTTGGAGCAGTTGTTGTTGTTGTTGTTGTTGTTGTTGTTGTTGTTGTTGTTGTTGCTGCTGCTGCTGCTGTTGCTGGCTATTTAGGCGTTGTTAGAGGTGCTGCAAGCTCTCCACTCCTGCAGTCGGCAGACGGGGAGGAACTAACAGTCTTGCTAGATGGAAGTCATTTCACTGCGCCTCTGTCGGTCAGAGTGTGTCTGCATGAGATGCAAGAGGATATGTATGTGTGCGTGGGTAGGATGGGGTTGATATGTAGAGCAGAGCAGGGCTGTAGTACTGATAATACTGTTATATTTGAGGAGAATGAATTGCTCACCGGATCGGGGGACTTTCCAGGCTGACGTTTCGAAGAGCTGGGGCTGCTCTCCATTGTCAAAGCGTCAAGTGAAGAAATCGATCAGCATTTTAGAATACACTGCCGCATTAGTTGGCCCTGGGCTGATCGATTTTTTTCTTCCTTCTCTGCCTCGGCCT
>CACRXP010000231.1:268289-280851 GCA_902702965.1 Spirometra erinaceieuropaei
AATCCTAAAGGTACACTGTAGAAGAACTTTTAGACGCGCCACTTTCAAGAACGGTGTGAAGACTGAAGCTGTCCGGGGCGTTGCGCACTGGAATATGTAGATCTATACCGCGTTCGAGCGCCGTGAGCTGCTTCCTCACCTTTACTGAGAGTTATAAATTCCTTCAGAAACGGCATACATAAACACAAACCCCAGAATAAGGGTAAGTCATGGTGTGAATCGTATAATAACAACAGTAAATTGAGGCAATACAAGAGTAGAAAACAATTATGTAGTGGAGGGGATGAATTCGGGGGCACAATCCGTCTGAGGGGTAGGCTTAATAGGCCTGGAAAGAGAATGTAGCGGTGAGGAGTCTATAGAGGGGAACGCGGGCAGGAGGGGTGACAGGGGTGAGGAACTACCCGAAATAGATGTGGTGCAACGGCCGATGATGTCGAGGTTAGCACACGGTCGAACAGACCACCGCATATAGGGATGTAACAAGCGGTTTCTAGTATACGAAATCTACGTTCCGGCAACAATTGGATAGCGTAGGAAAAGTGGAAGATAACAAATGCAAGAAAGTAGCGAAGTACTCTACAAGAGATCCATTTGGAGTTTGAAGTGGTCACGTCATATCAGTTAGACGCCAGCAGCTGCGGGTAAGGGCCGAGGAGTGTGTTGACGATAAAGGAAGTGAGACGGACGAACGGCGATAGCGAGGGAGCCCTGGAAGCAGACGTACATCGAGTCGATATAGGTAAACGACGAATTTTAGAGATATGAATATCTGCACGTCACTGGTTGCATCGCAAATGTAATCTGAGTGCTTATTGGTCACCTTTTTAAGCGCATTCCGTCTGCGCGCGCGCGTATGCGTCATTATCTTCCGTTGGCGGCATTGTTACGTCCCTGGACCTGAACTGGGTTGTTTCAATGTGGTGACACTTTTGGAGCGTGGATCCATGATGGTGGTGTGACCGCATGTGCACGAAAATGACCAGTGTTCTGTCCTCACGTTTCCGCCGACCCCTCTCCCGCAGTTACCGTCGCTACCGTTCCGAATCTCTCACTGTACGTCGGCACTTTCCACGGCCCCAACCCGCAGTTGCCGACAGGGCTGCATTCCCAACCGTTTGTCAAGCTGGTATGTCGGTATCGCCTCTTCATCCAGACGGATCATCCCATCTGCTGTAATTCTCATCGCCCCTTTGTATCGTTTACAGTTCTCCTATGTACCTATCTTGTTGCTCTTAGTATACGTATCCGCCTTATTTGACTTTACCTAGTCAGTTTGGATGAGATCAATGACCCGTTTGACGACTCTCTTCAGATCTGATTAGCCAAGATTTATATATAGTGCTCCCGTTATCCCGTGTGCTACCCTCGACTCCTTCGGCCGCTACAGCATGACGCACGTGTCGTTACCGCGCTTGATTGACATTGCTTTTTTGATTGGCACGCGTTAACGGTTTTAATACTTGTTAATAATGCGCACCCGGGAGTCGAAGAGCAGACGTAGACGTCGTTTAAGGCCATATGCGGATGAAGCACGTCGTGGGATTAAATTAAAGAAACTGTTCAGAAGAGACAGGTCGGAATAGACTTTGCCAAATACTGCACCTGGAAACAATTCGTTAGAAGACTCCCAAGAATCTGAACGGTATACATTGCTTCCGACGAACCTGGCGAAATTCGTGCAACCAGAAGTTGCGGAAGATACAGCAAGTGAAAGAAGTCCCTATTTTCAAGCAAATAATTGAACGGTTGAGGATTTGCGAGACTGGGCTCCTAGGTACAAAAGAGCGCACTCACACTTGGATATCTTTAGATTTATTGTGCCCGAACTGCCCGTCGACCCAAGAACGCTCTTGTGAGCATCTTAAAACTTACAAGTAATCCCCATGTGTAGTGGGGAATACGTTCACGTAGGTTTGGTAAGGCAAATTCGTAGACTAGTCTACGGACTACGAGGACAGTGTTTCCAGTACTAGCTAGTAATGAAAACACTGTCCTCGTAGTCCGTTAAGCGGTGACAGCGCAGGAAAGGGAGGCAAACGGCCCATCCCAACTGACGGACGATCACACCGTACCAAAAGTGGCCTGAGTTCTTTCAAACCGCCAGTCGAACCTGTGATCTGTTACAGTTGTCGATGCGAGTGACCAAAAAAAGCGATATGCGGACGTGCTTCAGAGTGCTGAAGAGTGATTGGTCGAACATTTTCTCCAGAGCTGCGGCGGATTCTGGGACCTTTCTATAGTTTTACTTTCGCGAAATTATTTTGTCGATCGCTACACTTCGGCGGAAAAACCTAACAGTGCGCGCAACCCGAGAGACCAAAAAGCAAACGGACAACCACAGTATTGGCTAGTTAAAACAAACGGTTAGCAAAGCGAACATACTAGAAAGCAAAGGAATATTAGAAAAACAATGAAAACACGATGAAAGAGTGCAATTTATTAATGACATCTCCAACTGCACATCATCAGTAATGACCGTTTGTCGTACGGCTCAGCAATTAAGCAGGACAAATGACAGGCTCATTCATACTGAGAAATCAAGCAGGCAAACGCTTCCGGAAAGGTCCACTGGAAGCCAAGACTTATAAAACTTTAACGTTTGATCGAGCTGCCTGAAATTTTTAAGATGGGTATGTATATTCCAACTTGCCTCTCGAAATTCTGTCACTCTGACAATTAGCTCTTCTCAGGTATTTTATATGCCTTCTTCGAGTAGACGCCTTAAAAGTGCGCACAGCTCCAGTGCTTGTTTTAGTACTACAGCGTACTCGTTAGGGGGTGGCTGCCAGACAAACTTTTTGAGAATAAGGGCTTAATTTGCGAAAGCTCAGACAGCCATTCTTCCTGAAAATTCTTGTCGTTACCACGTTTCGGTCAGCAGAATTCATGGTTGTGGTCCACTTTAATAAAGGTGCCGTAGTTTTGTCAAGCTTTCTGTAAACCACAGTTAAAACACGTCAGCACTTCTTACCCTGTTATAGCAACCGGTTGCCTAGGAATGCACCTACCTTTGATGTCTCGAGCATGACTGACTTCCTTAAGGGCACCCTCCAGATCGCTCAGTGATTGGAAGTATCACCCAAACATAATTTCGCAAAGCTTAAATTCAAGGAGAGTCGTGGAAGCCATTGAAGCTCGCATAAAAATGTCGGAACAATCGCCTGATAGCCGACGGAATGAGTCAACAGGTAGCTTCTATTAGTCCATATTACGGAAATGGACAGAGTACGTTGCTGTCCTTTCTTCGGTTTAATGAACGCCTGCGACCGTAATAAAATCGAAAATGTTCAGAGGGTTTTCACCCGGAAACTGTTCTCTCAAGCTTCGTCCAGTAGTTCTTATACTCAGAGATGTCAGCTGGCGAACATTAAGTTTTTGTGGGTTAGAAGACTCGAAGCTGGCCTTTGCTTCCTTTTTCGCATCAACTCCAGCTCCAGTCTTCCGCACATTGACACTCTCACTCCGAGAGATCGGTCTTATGCCACGCGCAACTCCTGCATGGTGATTCCGCCGCCTCTTTGTACTACATCTAAGCGCTCCCTCTTCTTTGCTTCCAAATATGCCTTCCTTTGGAATAATCTTCCGCCTGAAATTAGATTATCGCCTAGGTTACTGATATTCAAGTCGAAATTACGCAACCATCTTACACCGGAAAGCATAAAGGCACTGTTAACGGTCTCATTCCCGAACACTCAGATTCTTGACTTCGAGAAGGGTCCGCCTGGGATTTAGTGGTAGATCTAGTGGTAACTCTTAATTATATCATTAGAAACTCCTGTTTTGAATTGGTTTCTAAATCCATTGCCATCCTTCCCCCCCCCCCCCGATAGCGACAATTTTCGCGGTTTTTGATGGCATCTCCCGCATTCCGACCTCATGCGGTCTGTCGACGCTCACGGCGGAACCCTCAGTATTCACTGTCTACTAGTAGTTCGGTCGTACCTCCCTTCCTCACTGCTCGGCTGAGCTCGAAGCGTGCTGTGGCCGATCGCATCTGGGTTCCTCTCGTCTGGCCTCTTTGACGCGGCGTACCAATCCGGCCCAGACGATCTCAATTGTGAATCCCGCATACAATGCCATTTGCAAGCCAGTCCTGTCTGACCCACATTCGTACCCATCAAGGCGGACATTTATTGCTACCCTGATGATGACTTACAACTTTCCGTTATATACCACCACCTACAGGCCAGTCCTGCTCGTTTTTGTCTGTTATTATTTTTATGGAGGGACTTGTTTTCTCCTGTAAAATTAATCCAATCATTTTTAACTTTTTGTAGGGAGTTTTTTTTCACCCCTCAATCATCATGTTTCTCAATGGACTTCTAATTCAGAAACTATGAATTGCATTTTGTAAAGATTCGGCCTACCTCGTCTAAAACTCGCATGCAACTTTATTTTAACTTGCTTTTATGGGACCCCGACGGGTCTTTAATAAAAATTATCTATCTATCTATCTATCTACATGCGGCCCACTCAGACACTCGAGGTCTCCCCAAACCATCTTTGTTCAAATAATGGGCTTCCAGCATCTCGGCTGACTAGAGCCCGTTGAATTCGGCTGCATGATGAGGATGGAAATGTTCTCACGAACTAACAATTTATTTCTCACGAGCCTTAAAGGCAGCAAGTATGACTGAGCAGTGAATACTGTAGGGATTCTGAATGTTAAGTAACATGACAACAGAGCGCGACAGCAACGCAGACCAGCAAGGTGGGTTGTACAGGTTTGTCGTTTCTCGTCACATTTAAACAAGCAATCCGGTCAAAGAAAATAAGACTAAATTTTCAAAGGTTAATAAGGCCGGTACCTCACCGCCGGCATACGTGGGATTTATACGGGGATGTCACGGATTCATTTGTACGTATTTATGCATTTGAAGGGTTAGAGGCAGAGTCCTTGATGACCCTATTTACGTATAACTCTTTCACAGATTTACACTCAAAATAAAGTTTCAAACATTTACACTATGTTCGGATCACAGTACAATAGCAGCGACAAGGAAGCGCATCTGTTCACTGTAAGTCAGTACGCAAAGATAGTGTATGACAAAGTATTTTACGGAACTGGCGGTGAGAAATCATGCTGTGAAAGTCGGTTTCTGTCGGAAGTCAACCAAGCAAGTTTTCTTTTAAACATGCAAATTGTGCCGACTTTCACGATCTCGCTCGGCAGCGAGTTCTATGATCGAGCAGCCGGCTGGCTGAATGAAAACTTCATACGGTCTAGCTTCGTGAGTTCACTGTTGATTTTTTAAGGATATTCGCGTAATTGGTTTGCATGCGTAAACTCAAAAAATCTGTCCGTTCTTAATGAGCAACCTTGGCCACGGACAGTCCGGGATTTCCAGAGTAGACTGCAGTTTAGTTGCCTATAAGAGAGAGAGAATAAGCCAAGCACACTCAGCCTGTCCTAGTAAGACAAGTTTTTAGAACGTCGACCATCTTCACTGCTCTGCGTTGCACCTGTTCGAGTAAGTTAATATCCTTCCTCATACATGGTGAAGCAGCTGGCATTCCATATTCCAAATGGGGTCTTATAAAGACGCCGAAATGTCTTTCGAGGAGTTTGGATGGGAATATTTTAAATGCACATCTGACTCGGTGCAATGTACTAGTTGCCATCAGGAACATCTTTCTACAGTGTTCTGATGGCATTATATTTGTGGCCGCCCATACACCTAGATCTCAGTGCCTTTCCGGAGCTTCAAACGTCGTCCAATTAACTTAGTATTGATGTTTGGGAGGGACATTTCGGCCGGTTTTCAGATGCTATACCGCGCATTTGGACACGTTAAACACCAAAAGCCATCTGTTCGACCAAACACTCAGTTTGTCGATGTTCGGCTGCAACTTCTCGGCATCTTCATCGCACTTGACTTCACTCTATATTTTTATGTCGTCCGCAAACAAGACGGTCTCGCAATCCAGTTCACTGATGCAGTCATTGACATAAATCAGGAAGATTACTGGGCCTAAGACAGAACCCTGTGGGACACCACTTTCTACCTTTGCCTATCCCGAGGTAGAGTTGCCAACGACGACTCCTTGTACTCTGGAGGACAGAAAACTCCTGATCCATTTTAACATTCTTTCTTGAATCCTACATCCCAGATTTTCTGTAAAAGAAGCCTGTGTGGGACAGTGTTAAAGGCCTTCTTGAAGTCACAAACATGACATCCATTGGATAACCCTTATCGGTAGCTCCTATTCATTTCTCGTGAGGGAAAAAAGCACTCGTTGTGCAGGAGCGCCCTGAACGAAAGCCATGCTGGGCATCACAATATTTTGTTCTTTTTTCCAGGTACTTCATCAAATGTCTTTTAGTAATGCGTTCCATTATTTTACACTCGATGCAAATAAGACTGACGAGACGATAATTTCAGCAGTTTAGTTGTAAGCCCCCTTTAGGAATCGGAGTGATGAGTGCACACTTCCACTCCTGCTAGAACTTGACTTCTTCAAATGGCTTGAAATATTGCAGACAATGGTTCGCACGGTTCATTAACAAGTTCACAAATAGCTAGTGCGGGAATTCTATCTGGGTCAGGTGGTTTGACAGGTTTACGTGGCAGCAATTCGGCCCTAACTATGGCCGCTGGAGTTGTAAGTGATAAACCCACTAGTTCGGCACAGTGAGTGGGCTATCCAGGAAATGAAGATAGCAGTATCCCAACAATTCTAAACCAATAAAGAAGAACAAAGTCGTCAGCAGGTAAAAATGCACATGCCTATTTCTATTCTCATTCAAATTTGTTTCAGTTTCAGTTTATTCAGTTTATTTGGTAAGGATAATAGGCAAAGCCTTTGAAAACCCTATTGATTACATGTCAGCTCGTTAGAAATAACTGTACACGAACAAAAAATATTCACTACTAAAACAGTACTTGGTTCATTTGAGTAGCATTGTCTCAGAGGAAATATTTGTGGGGACCAGGGGTATTAGTTCAGATTCAGACCGTCGAGGGAAAACAGGGGACACAAATAATCATCCAAGCGTTTCTTGAAGAGTTGCAGGGATGTAGCCTCCACGACTGACTGAGGGAGATCGTTCCAATTCTCCACTACCCTCTGCGTGAAAAATTCAGAACGTAGATTCAGCCTGGACATTGTTGTCCGTAACTTCATCGAGTGACCACGAAGATTGGGTGAAAGGTGCCACTGAAACATGTCCTCAAATTCAAGTCCATACTCAAGGCCATGTATTATCTTGTAGACGAGGATAAGATCACCTCTTTGCTGCCTGTAACACAGAGGGAATAAATTAAGGCAATTCAGTCTTTCTGTGTAGAAATGGCTTTTTAGACCGTTTACCAGCTTTGTTGCACGCCGTTGTACCCGTTCGAGGCATTCTTGGTCCTTTACCAACCATGGCCGTCATGCTTGTATGCCATATTCTAAGTGAGGCCGAACAAATGTGCCGTAAACTCTCCCAAAAAGGTCTTGGTCAAAATTTACGAAAGCCATTTTTATTGCATGCAGCACTCCCATGGCCTTTTTTGCAGCCTTGTGGCACTGCAGTGTTGGTTTCAGATTGTTCTGTATCCAAACCTCGACATCCTTCTGTGAAGATTCTGCGGGGAGCATTATATCTTTCAGGTGATAAGTCCTCAGACTCTCATTTGAATGACAGTTTGTTGGACGCAGATGAAGGACGGCACACTTCTCCACATTGAAATCTAGAAGCCATTTCTTCGACCACGCTTGCAGTCGGTGCAGATTATCTTGAAGGGATCTCTGATCATTCGGACCCTTAATGACTTGCCAGAGCTTATTGTCGTGTGCAAACATTATTTTGCCGCAGTCGAGTTCCTGAAGGCTGTCGTCAACGTAAAGGATGAAGGGCAATGGTCCCAGAACTGAGCCTTGCGGCACACCACTGGTCACATTCACCCATTCTGACATATCATCCCCGATACAGACACGTTGTTTCCGACCAACCAGAAACGCATTTATCCAGTTCAGAAGATCTCCCCGGATGCCGATGTCGCTCAATTTGTGAAGAAGACGTTGGTGTGGGACTGTGTCAAAAGCTTTGCGGAAATCGATGTACACGACATCGACCTCAAAACCCGACATCGACCTCAAGTTTTTTAAAAGGCGACTGTAACTGATTAAAACAAAATTGACTTAAATGTCACTACAACACTACGCCTCCTAGGAGAAAGGAGTTCAAAAATTTTTTTTTAATAGAAGGAAAAGGTGGGAGTGTTATGCATATTATACAAGTTGGTAACGGTCGGGAAAACGGACATGACGACCGCTGAGCGTAAAGGGAGGAGTCTGTGGGATAAGAAAAAACGAAGGGTTATCGGGCGTAAGTGGAGTGTGGGAAATAGCAAGTGGCAATGTGCCGAGTGGAGGTTGTTCGCTTGGGGAAGTTGAAGGAGGCTCGGTATAAGCCGCCTTCAAACGATCTCAGTCGTCTCAGGAGGCGTATTACTGCAACTGCACATCCTCTTATGTCATCGTTTAATGACATATAGTAGGTGTGCTAACTCATGAAATGGTAACTGAACTTTTGAAACGCGTTTTGGTTTCGCAAACGATTACGTAAAGCGGGTTTTAAAATTAATCTTCTTGCGGCAAAATTTCATAATGAGTCAGTTACCGGGGGAGGTTGGCTTTCGAAAGGACAATTTTCCGGCCGCATGCAAAAACCACACTCTGTAAAGGATGCGTACATAAGTGGCATGAATTTTTCTCATTGATGTCGATGCCTTTGAAAATTCAATTATATTCCATGGAAAACAGACTTAAACTTATTCATTATTATACTCAGTCGGTAATAAATTACATCTTCTGCCAAATTTATACTCGTGGGTAGGGTATAAGTCGGTTTTTAAAAAGTTTCTTACCATGAGATATCTTAATACCGTAAAATGTCTTTTCATAAAACACAATGTCTCTGCAGTTAGTAATGTTATTTGTATAGCTAACAATATGACTCAAATCCACTGCTAAAAATTAATGAACCCTTTATGGTTTCCTCTTAATACCGTAGAGAAATGTATGGTTTTCCGTACGCAGAAAAGGCATGGTTTTGGGCTATACACCCTGAATGCTAGTGTAACCGCAGGTCGGGTTCAAAATTATTTGGGAATTGGAAAAGGTTTTGAAAACCAAATTATACCCTCCTTTTATGGAAAAATTGAAAGAAGAGCTTATTTTCTACTAAATGAGTGAAAGAGCGAATATGTTCATGCATGTTTCCCATGAAATATTGCTGAATTGGCAAGGGCATGGGAAGTCAGTGAGAAAAAATCGTACTACTTAAGTAGCCATTTTTTTTCGAAGTGTCGGTTTTGCATGCAGCCGGTAAGATGTTCGTTCGAAAGCCAGCATCCCGCGGTAAATGAATTTTTATATGATTACGGTGAGTGATGGTTAGTTTCAAACCCCTACTTAAGTAATCTTTTCTACACGAAAACACATTTCAGAAATCCGATTAACATTGCATGAGTTAACAGGCCTAATTTATGTCTGACTGATGTTACTAAGAATGCCATTATTACCTTTATCTGTGAACAGCAGATAGCAGGAATAATGGTTAAGGCTAATACTGTTAGTAGTTACAGAATAAATAAGCAAGTACTACGCCTACATGAATGACATGTCGAAGTGCTGGGTTAGATCAGGTCTGCTGCGACTAGTGCATACGCAGGTTTTACTTCCACTATTGGAATGGCTGAGTCGAACAGGCCTACTTCAAGTCCTACCGAGTGTACGGTTTCTCCGAGTACTGCCACTTCTGTAAAACGTATAATACTAGTTTTCACACCAAAACATATGTTTAATGCGTAAACCATGGAAAAGGTAAGGGTTGTGTGCCAGGCTAACAGTCGAAGTAATACGACAGGACGCTGGACTGCAGATGGAAAAGCAGTCCTTCCATCAGCAATTTTCGTATAGAATAGAATAGGTTTATTGTAGCGCCCCTTGGGCACTGTCAGTCCCCTTTGAACTCAGGAAAAAAACCCAAAACAAACTCATCAATTTCAACTGCACTTTGACTTCATTTGCTTCGGGTGCCTGGTTAGCCAAAAGAGCGCGAATTGAGAGTTTGTTTTAAGTTAAAAACCTCAGTTATAAGGGAAAATAATAACAAAAGTTTTAAAAAATAACGACATGTACAATATAAAAATTGAAGTTTGCAGTTTGGTAGTTTTGGGGGGCATGAATAATATGTCCTTTGATATCGGCCTAACCTTGAAATTACTTTCCTGTTGGGCAAATTTCGATGTGCTCAAGCTGCTGGTTGTCAGTCTATCTGGCCAGCTGTAACGGGGAGGTCGCACAGTTCCTACGTGTTTTTCAGAAGGCTTACCATCGCTGTCTGGACTAAGAGCTGGAAAAGATGAACATATATCAGGAATAAGAAGCATTCAATGGTAAGTCACAATCACAATGGGCAAAATACCATTGAATCATGTATCATATTGTTCTCGTTAATGTGAAATTATAGGAGTAGTAATCGACTGTTTACTATGACCAAGTATAGTTTTATATATGTTTAATATGGCCTAAATATAGACATACGCACGACTAATATGCAGGGTTTTATCGAGGGGTATATTTTTATTAGCTTCATAAGGGATATTTAGTGTCAGGCGACATAGCTGATGACAACGAGAAAGGTAGGAAGAAAAGAATATAACTATCTGTTCTATGTTTATCAATGATGCCATCTTTTATCAATTTGATTTTTTAGTGCTATGTTTCGGTATTATTCAAGCGGCTGGCGTCATCAGAGCCCTTTTGGAACATATTCTATATCAAAGAATTGACTTGATAAATGTCCTATCTTATTCAAAAATAAATGTGCATTGTTATTTGAAAGGAATTTCTAAGTTTTAATTCTAAACTCGATTAGGGTTCGACTTTCCGGATAGAACTTGTAAGAGAATTCCAGATAGTCGCATATCTTATGGAGTAGAAATTTGACCGTTGGTACTCTGTGAATTTGGGAATCCTTATAATATCCTTACTATTTCTGGTGTTTCTAGGGGCGTTTTGATTGGTAAGTTAATTCATTTTGAGAATATCTTGGTCGTGGGTGACCTTGAATAGGAAGTTTAGACCATTTTTGAAGTCTTCTGATCCAGAGTGGTCGAAGACCGTATTTATGATATAGTTCTGAGTATGAACCCTGGATGCCATCACTTCTAGACAAAGATCAAGTAAAACGTCTCTGAATGTCTTCTAGTTTCTTTCGGCCGTCTGAGGGCATTATGCCGAAGAAAATTGATCAATAATCTAGGAGAGGTAAAACATGCATTTTGAAAAGTTGTATTCTTAGTGCATTTAAGGTGAAATTTTTACACGTGAATCCACACAGGCGAGTGGCTTTCGGTGATATTTGTTGGACGTGGGGAGATAAATCAAGGGTATTTGTATAGCTGAGACCTAAATCTTTTACCGATTGGGCCTCTGTTATTTAATTATCCTCGAATATTATTGGGGGAAGTTTTTATGGGCCAAATATCAGGTGATGGCATTTTTCGGGTGAAAAGGGCATCTGCCACTGACTACTCCATTCGCTGATTTGTCTGAGATCAGTTTCAATTGTTCTACGAATATTGACTACTGTATTTCCGTTATATGCATATGCAATTTTAAGGTCGTCGGCATATAAAAACGTCTTAGCTGAGACAGATATGGACGATAAGTCGTGAATGTATATAGGAAATAGAAGGGGGCCTAGGATAGTGCTTGAAGTACTCCACTGGTAATAGGGGATGGTTCTGAGACGACGTTTCGAAGTTGTACCACCTGGTATCGGTTTTGAAGATAGGATTTAAGAAAATGGAGAAGGGGTGGCCTAATTCCATGACTTTTTAGCCTTATTAGTAGTCTTTTATGGGGGACTTTATCAAAGGCCTTTCTTAGATCGAAGTATATTGAAGCTGCTGTGTTTCCATCATCTCTATTGCTGGAAACGAATTCCAAAAAAGTAAGGTGGCAGGACTGACATGACTTTTTGGGTAAAAATGCATGTTGAGAGGAGGGAATGAGGTTGGCGTTCATGAGATGGTCTAGCAATTGGTTGTATACTTTTTTCCCGAGGATTTTAGCTATAGCCGGTGTTCCCTGAACACCTCGATAGTTTTGGGTACGAGATAGATAAATAGATAGATAGATAGATAATTTTTATTAAAGACCCGTCGGGGTCCCATAAAAGCAAGTTAAAATAAAGTTGCATGCGAGTTTTAGACGAGGTGGGCTGAATCTTTACAAAATGCAATTCATAGTTTCTGAATTAGAAGTCCATTGAGAAACATGATGATTGAGGGGTAAAAAACTCCTCGGAAAAAGTAAAAAATGATTGGATTAATTATTCAGGAGAAAAAACCCCTCCTTAAAAATAGTAACAGAAAAAAGCGAGCAGGACTGGCCTGTAGGTGGCGGTATATAACGGAATGTTTTCGGTCATCGTCAGGGTATCAATAAATGTTCGCCTTGATGGGTACGAATGTGGGTCAGACAGGACTGGCTTGCAAATGGCATTGTATACGGGATTCACAATTGAGATCGTCTGGGCCGGATTGGTACGCCGCGTCAA